>CM044440.1:124840311-124896831 GCA_024363595.1 Xenopus borealis | reverse complement strand
GCAAAAGAATAAGAAATCAGGAAGGGGGCAAATAGTTTTTCACACCACTGTATGTTCATAAAGGATGATCCTGACATGAGATATCACACAATCCAAAGTTGTCCATACACCTAAAGATGAACTTGGTTGGTGAGGTTGGATTTTTGTCCAATTCGGTTATCTCTGTGTATAGCCAAATCAGGCTGATACAATCATTTGGTCCCCTGCCCAATGAATAGATCATGACAGAGGCCTATGTAGGCCTGATGGGAAAGGACTACATCAATACCCCAAGGCGGTCTCGCTCAATGCGGTCCTTGCCCTGTAGATATCTGGACTATATCAGCCAAATATTATGTTTGTGAGGCCATCTGCGAGGGCCCATACATGGACAGAAAAGCTACCATCTATGCTTAGAGCTTATATCTGTCCATGGATGTGTAAGACAGAACTTTCCTAATGGCTGTGTTGATTAATAGGCCTTCAATCAATTAGGGATTTGAATCCCCCCCCCCTCGACCTGTACTTACTATCAACATTATGTAGCTGCCTGCACCTGGAAACACTGCCTGCTGTTAACCTTGAGTACGCAGTATTTATTCTAGGCTTCCATCTGGAGCATCCTTGTGTGTGACTTCTCCTACTTTCTCATAGAGTCGTTGGGTGCCCATGCCTTGGAGGAAACCTTCCTTTAGAATAAAGGTCTTCGTGTAGTCATTGCAGTGTTGATCCATGTGTTATCACACATCCATTGGCAAAGTTAATTGAACTGTAAGTGGAAGTACAATATACAGAAACTAACAACAAAGCTAGGAGATGTCATGTCATCAGGTCAAATAGTATTGTAGATTAGACTTTGAAAAAATCTCATTAGGTTGAACTGCCACACTCCTTTACCAGGTACGATGCAATACTGGCTTCATAGTAACATACATGGCCGCCATTAGAAATCACGGGGCCCTGCACAACAAAATTGTCGGGGCCCCCTGGGCTCCGCCCACCCAGGCATCTAAGCTCCACCCCAATCCCCGCCGAATCCACATCAAAGTTAAAAAGACCACACAGACATCAGCGCTAAAAAAGTAAACCCCCCCAGGGCTCCCTTATAAGTTAAAAAAAAATTGGTGCAAGGCCCCCCCCTAAAAAAACTGGCACAAAAAAGCATTGTTTTGTTTGTTACCATCAATTTCCTTCCTTGGTTCTTGGGAAAATCAGCCCCTGTGTGAGGACATCCCTGTTCTTATGTTTCTTAATGAGCAGTTACACTGTTTTTTAATTTTTGGCAGTTTTTGTTCCACAACCACTTTTTATAAAACAAACACAGAAAACACACAAAATGATGGTATATGAATTCCTTAACCTCAAAAACATTAAAATGTGTACATTATAAATTCACGTATTCCTCTTTAGGTAAGTGAACATATTCATCATTTTACCTTTGTACATTTCTGTATTGCAATGTTAATTCAACCAAACTAAAAAATACTTGGTTTAAAGGGATCTTGTCATGGGAAAAATATATTTTTTTCAAAATGCATCAGTTAATAGTGCTGCTCCAGCAGAATTCTGCATTTAACTCCATTTCTCAAAAGATCAAACAGATTTTTTTATATTTAATTTTGAAATCTGACATGGGGCTAGACATATTGTCAATTTCCCAGCTGCCCCAAGACATTTGACTTGTGCTCTGATAAACTTCAATCACTCTTTACTGCTGTACTGCAAGTTGGAGTGATATCACCCCCTCCTTTTCCCCCACCCAGCAGCCTAACAAAAGAACAATGGGAAGGTAACCAGATAACAGCTCCCTAACACAAGATAACAGCTGCCTGGTAGATCTAAGAACAACACTCAATAGTAAAACCCATGTCCCACTGTGTACTATTCAGTTACATTGAGAAGGAAAAACAACAGCCTGCCAGAAAGCAGTTCCCTCCTAAAGTGCTGGCACAAGTCACATGACTTGGGGCAGCTGGGAAATTGACAAAATGTCTAGCCCCATGTCAGATTTCAAAACTGAATATAAAAAAATATCTGTTTGCTTTTTTGAGAAATGGATTTCAGTGCAGAAGTCTACTGGAGCAGCACTATTAACTGATGCATTTTTTTAAAAAAACTGTTTTCCTATGACAGGATCCCTTTAATGTATAAAAAAAATCATGTGGGTTTCTTACCTTATTGAAGGAATGTACCACACACAGGATTGAAATCCCAGGACCATTTACTTGAGGGAATCACAATAGGCAGAGGAATAGATAAGGTTAACCATATTATGAATGCTGAAATGTTATTTTGTGTTAAAAGGTTGATGCTTTTATTAAATATGCATATGGTCAAAATGTGTAATAAAGATGCTGCTTACAATTACACCTTAATATTCTTAATTCCCTAAAACTATATACAGTACTATTAATTGTCTCCTGTGATGGTGACCAGCATTTCCGTAGTGATGGTCGACAGACATAGATTAATGCATTTGGAATAAAAAAAAGTCACTTGCGGTAGAAAAAATTGTCACATGTCACCAATTAATCCAATACGTTTTGCAATTTTTTGCCATTTTCAAAACTTTTCGCGAAGCAAAACAAGACAGATTCACTCATCACTATACAGTATTGATTTCAATACTTTAGTGGAAATTATTTTAATATTTTCCACGTCAACCTCCTCCGACATTTTCCACAAATTCTAATTTATATAACTGACACAAATCTTTTAATTTCATCCCAAGGCCCTGTCGCAACACATATAAGGTCATCTATATATATATATATATATATATATATATATATATCTGTAATGTATCTAATTATAATTACTATAAATCTCACTATTGGACTGATATAAACCCAGATAAGAAAGAATAGTTTAATTTTACACCAAGATTACAAACAGATCCACTGGTTCCCAATATGCGTTATTTAAGCAAAACAACTAATGACTAACTGCTGGCTTTATGTTTTAACTTTTGTTTTTGCAGCGAATAACAATCTTTATTTCACGTCGGTGTTTCCTATTCAGGTGTCATTTATTCCAATCCAGAGTTGCTGATAAAAAGGGAATCTTTTATTCTCCAGTGATGAAAAATTAATGAATGTATTTACAACCTCCGTCACCTTTTTGTTAAGTTTGGCCAAAGAAATGGAACCCCCCCCCCAAAAAAAGATGGACGTTGACTTCTTTTGTTCTGATGTTTATTTAATCACTAACCTTTTAATTCAGCCTCTGTACTGTCAAGGCCATTCAGTTTTTAATGTCATTGTAAAAAAAGTATACTTTAGTTGGTGTTATTGTTCACAAAGTAATATATTTTTTTTCCTTGCAGTTTTCTTACACATAATGGCAAAAAGTATCTGGATTACTATTATCTATTACTATGATCTATGATGTCCCCAACTGGAGTCCCAAAATTAACTGTTAGCACAAGAGGTATTCCTAATGAGTGTGGGGTTTTAATTGGTGGTGTTTTGCTTATTGTTTTAGCAATAATTCACAGACCACACCTAGGGGCAAATGTACTATCATTCCCCAAAATAAATTCGACCAAATTCGCAATTCACTAAGTATTCGACCATCAAATGCGTATCAAATTGTTTTAGGCTATCATTTTGCTCAATATCCGATTTCTCTATGAATTCGTATGATCGGATACCGATCGTTCGATTTCACACAAAAATCGTGAAATTTCATTTGAGCGGCCGAAAAATTTGTACAATTCGAATGATCGAACGCTCCGATCGTACGAATGGTATTTGAGCAAGACTTAGCCTCAGAAGCCTATGGGCAGCTTCCCATAGGCTTCAATTACAATTCGGTAGGTTCAATCTGGTGAAGTAGGCAGTCGAATAACTTTAAAATTTTAAATCCTTCGATCATCGAATGATCGAATGATCGAATATCTGATCATTCGATCTATTCGATATTCGATGGTTGAAGAGGCCTAATTTGCATATCCGATTTCACGAAAAATTTGTGCGATCGGTATTCGATCGAACTTTGACCATTTGACGTGAATTTCGCAAATCGCCCCCCCAGTAATGAAATCAAAACTTTATTAAAGGTAACTTTAGTAAGAAAAGTAAAAATTCATCACCATTTGCGTCAGCATCACCATCTGCACCAAGCGACTGGGAGATCCTGGTTCAGTTGACAGAGTGGTCTCAAGCAGGAAACAAGGGTCCTGGGCAGCTTGTGCATTTACTCAACAGGTGTAATTCCCAGATCCCTCTAGTTGGAGGCACTGCCCTTTAGAGAAATTCCTATTAAAGGTATCCTGTCATGGGAAAAAAAAATTTTTCAAAATGCATCAGTTTCCAGAAGAATTCTGCACTGAAATCCATTTCTCAAGAGTAAACAGATTTTTTTATATTTCATTTTGAAATCTGACATGGGGCTAGACATTTTGTCAATTTCCCAGCTGCCCCTGTTCATGTGACTTGTGCTCTGATAAACTTCAATCACTCTTTACTGCTGTAGTGCAAGTTGGTGTGATATCACCCCCTCCCTTTCACCCACCCAGCAGCCTAACAACAGAACAATGGGAAGGTAACCAGATAACAGCTCTCTAACACAAGATAACAGCTGCCTGGTAGATCTAAGAACAGCACTCAATAGTAAAACCCATGTCCCACTGTGTACTATTTAGTTACATTGAGAAGGAAAAACAACAGCCTGCCAGAAAGCAGTTCCCTCCTGAAGTGCTGGCTCAAGTCACATGACCAGGGGCAGCTGGGAAACTGACAAAATGGCTAGCCCCATGTCAGATTTCAAAACTGAATATTAAAAAATCTGTTTGCTCTTTTGAGAAATGGATTTCAGTGCAGAAGTCTACAGGAGCAGCACTATTAACTGATGCATTTTCAAAAAAACAACATGTTTTCCCATGACAGTTTCCCTTTAAACTTTCATTTAGCAAATGGGATTCAGGAGAGGACATGGTAATATTAATTATATATATCCTAATACCTGTGGAATTAAAATAGGGTTATATACCCTTCATGAAAGTGGTTATAGTTGCAACTCACAAGTTGCCTATTGCATCTGGAAACGTTAATGAGCCCTACAGTATATGTTATTTTAATACACTCCCTTAACGCAATAGTTTTACCCCAGTGAACAATGTATATTGTGAGGCACAGACTTGTAGCAATTCATTGCATTTATTTAAAAAAAATGTTTGGGATAAGTTTTAATGATCACATCATTAGGGAATTCCCTGATCTTATATGGATTTCAGCATTCCAGGGATTTATAAAACCCAATTGTTAGACAGCCCAACTGAGCTGCAGGAAAAAATGATAGGTTGGGGTAGTACACTTACTGTATAAACCATTTCATAAATAAATAAATATAAATGAAACATAAACCTAAACATTTTCTCTTTAATGAGAGCAGATATAAAAAGCATGAGCACCCTCTGCTAGCGAAGGAAACAATATAGTATAGACATTTTTCTATTTTCTCATGATTATTTGGCCATATAATTATTTCTTTAATCAGTTTTAGTGATGGGCGAATTTATTCGCCAGGGGCGAATTCGCTGCGAATTCCCGCGATTCGCCGCTGGCGAATAAATTCGCGAAACGGCAGCAAAAATTCGGCGCCGAAAAATTTGCCAACAAAAACGAGTCGCCACGACGTGACACGTGCGATGCGCGTCAAAAACGACGCGCGACTCATTTCGCGAATTTTTCGCCAATTCGTGAATTTCTCTGGAAATTCGCAAATTTTTCGGCGAAGCGAAACGCGGGAGTTTCGCCCATCACTAATCAGTTTATATGCAAAGTAGAAATAAGTAATGGATCTTTAAGTGAACTTTACAGAAATAGTTTCATGAATGGCAACTTTGCATTGTTTTTCCTTTTTATTTATTTTTTAATTAATACAAAGAAAAGAAGAAAAGCATTTGCCTCAATACCATACACCTGCTTGTGCCAGATTTTATTTTCCCAGGTATTCAGATCTCACATTTTTCCTCTTAGTTGAGTGATTGACATTAGGTCCTTAAAATAACACATGATTATAACTTCAAAATGGAGAGCTCTGTGGAATAGGAACCAGATGTTCGGGGGGGGGGGGGTTTGATTCTTGTTTGTTCAGTGAAGTAGATGAATATTGTAAAGCAGAAACCACAGTCATTATTCAGGTGGATTTTACATGCATTAATGACATAGCTAAATCACAAAAGGCTGAAAAAATTATTAAAGTTTCTCCCCCCCTTTGAGATAAGTTAATGAGAAACAGATATTTTAAAAAATCCTTTTTTTCTATATATTCTTTGAACATAAAATAATAGTAAAATCATACTAGGTTAATAGACTTGGGGTATTAAATTGTAATAAGCAAATCTGTTAAAATCTTTTCTTGATTTATGGTTTGAGCTTTCTGGATGATGGGAATAGGAGTACAGGAAAATCATTTCTTCTAACAGTGAGTTTGTAGTATTAGCTAATGCTTGAAAAGGATATATTTTAAGGATTATATCAAAGTCACTCAAGTGTCCCCAAATCAGTAGCCGCGCTCACTTTTTCCTCCAGTTTTGGAAGGCGCACAGAGATAAATTAATTTCTACGACTAATTCACACTAGTATTTAATTTGCCTAAAATTTTGACTCATACAGAAAATATGAGCCAAATTGAAGTATTTAGGGGAAATCTTTGTAACTCTTTATGAATAAAAATAAATAAAAGGAAATTACCAGTTCACTGAGACTCTGGGCCTAAAATTGATTGTTAATTTTTAAGCATTATTTATACTTTTGCATAAAACTGAGGATATCTATTTCCATTCAATTGCTGAAGCTCAGTATTCATGGCAAGATTTTTACCAAATTTGTCCACTATCCAAAACATGATGATCTGATCATTTTACCCCTAGTCAGCTGGATGATACTGTGGTTCATGCACACCCACCAGGAGAGGACTGCATCAACTCACCAATGTGGCCCTCTTCCAATATTATTTTCTAACTAATTAATAGCTATCGAGCTGACATTCCTCAAGTATTGTTCAGGTACAGTAGGTCTTCAAGGACCCATGCATGGGCTAACATTTTGTCTTTAATGGTGATGCATAAAGCAAAGTTAAATCCTAGGGAGTACCTGGATTCCCGTCTAGACATGCTTTCCTTCTTATAACACTCACCTTTGGAATTGGCCCTGAGCTACTTGGGTGCCAACGGTCTTAACACACAAGTATCCCAGGGACAGGCAAGGAAGCCAAATATATAGTATGGGAAAGGCACCAGTAAGGACCGACCTGGATGTAGTCAGACAGATTGAGTCAGAACCCTTTAACAGCCTTGACAGGACCAAGGAAACAGGAATCAGTAACAAGGGATTAGGAAACAGCAGCAAGATTTAGAACACCAAAGAACAAGCAAGTTTGACCCACAAAGTGCAGTGAGTAAGTTCAGAACTGGGGATTATATAGGCAGGTTGATAGTTAACTCAGAGCATGTGGGGCCAGACTGACAACAGCTGAACAAGCCATGCCTCCATGAACCCTAAAGGATACAAAAGCATTGAACTAACTGAGGAGCAGAAAAAATTAAGTTGTGGCAAAATTTGGAGAAACCCAAAATTTTACATCTCAAGTCTTTAAAATTGGTAATATGACTGCTGTAATAATACTATTAGAGCATTTTTAGTTTGACTAAAATTAGGGATGCACCGAATCCAGGATTCGGTTCGGGATTCGGCCAGGATTCGGCCTTTATCAGCAGGATTCGGATTCAGCCTAATCCTTCTGCCTGGCCGAACCGAATCTGAATCCTAATTTGCATATGCAAATTAGGGCCAGGGAGCTAAATCACGTGACTTTTTGGCACAAAACAAGGAAGTAAAAAATGTTTTCCCCTTCCCACCCATAATTTTCATATGCAAATTAGGGTTTGGATTCGGTTTGGTATTCGGCCAAATCTTTCGGGAAGGATTCGGGGGTTCGGCCGAATCCAAAATAGTGGGTTTGGTGCATCCCTAACTAAAATGTTTTGCATTTTTTGTAAATTTTTTCCTCATAAATTGTTGGAATCTCAATATTTATTGATTATATAAGCAGATGAATCCTTGGGACTTGGGATTTCTCCGGTGTACAGTCCATCTCATTTCTGTAGAATGGTTGTCTAATAGTTTTAATTGGATGCCCTGGTTGTAGCGGTTGAACATTGTGTAATGATAAAAACAGGGCAGGTGCACAATAGCATGCCATTTAAAACACAGCAACATGTAAAGTAGTCATAATTATGGAAGTATAAAACATTGGTATGGGAAACCTTTGCCTAAACGCCATATCCAAACCAATCAAAACATTGTCTATCAATTCTGCAAAATTCCAAGTGTCAAAAAACTGAACTGAAATTTCTGGCATGTCCATCTTGAATCCGTTTGCGCTCACTGATATCATCCCTATAAAGTTATGGCCAGTTTCTTTTTTCCTTCTCGCAGATGCATGGACCATAAATTTAATTCCTGGATTCGTTGCCACATTTCAACGATGTTTCTTTTTTTTTTTTTTTTTTGCTTCTTTCAAAGACTGGCTGCAAATTGTGTGGATTTTGCCAGAGTTGCTAGGGATCTCATATCAAATGCTGCTACCTAATCCCAGATGGGCCTTGGTGGGCCCACACCTGCAGCTGATTGAATCCTCCTGGAGTACATAAAGGTCTGATTTACAGCATCAAGGATAGTGGACGGGTTGCAGCTGGGATCCAGCAGGAAAAAGGAAGTTGTTCATCATTATGTATGGGTCTCACTAACAATAGTGTATCTCATATGCCGCTCATACACCTCATTGATGGAGACCATTATGAAAGTCGAGCATTTCTAAGGAAAATGCTTCAGGATGGGCAAATCAAGCCTAAATCTGATATCTCTTTAAACACAGGAAAAGGACATTTTTCTTTGCTGCTATCTCTGGTTACATAAAATTTGGACTGGGCAATATAAACGAGACATAAAAAAATAAACTGAAAAATAGGGTGGTCAATGTGATATAACTGTCTAAGGGGAAAAGAAAAATCAGATTTTCAGTTTGAATCTTATTGTATATTGGGAAAAGCCTTGGAGCTTTTTATGTACAGATTATAATAGAACATTATATTAAATGAGCAACAAATGATGAAACAAGGCAAGATGCCTGTAATAACTTACAATAATGTTATTGTATTATTATTATTATTATTATTGCTATTGCTTGAAGGACATCATGCTGATTTAGCATCATTTAATGTACAGATTGCAACTCTGTGTTTAATTATTGAGGGGGAATAAGAGATAAGGGGGTTGCAAGGTAGGGAAAAAGAGAAAAACTGAATGTAAAGGTAGTTATACATGGGCAGGTTCACTTGTTTGGAGAGGTCGCCAAAGGAGCAGATCTTGCCCCAATGGGCTTACCTTGAATGGATGATATTGGGTTCATCTGACCAGAACAAACCATACAGCTATCGACATATGGCTTGTTTTCTGCCAGATATCTGTTGGTGAAGCCCATCGCAAGGCCCCATACACTGGCCAATAAACTGTTGAGTTTAGCTGTTAGCAACTTTCATCAGCCCAATGCGTGACCACCTTAAGTTAGGTCCCTTTTCTTCTATTGGACACCAGACCAATATGTTGTATGTTACCATTTCGGATTATAGAGTAGTGGTTATTTATGTAATTTGGATCTTCCTACCGCAAACATGTGACATTAAATAAACCCATTAAAATGGTTTTGCTTCCAATTAGGATTCATTATATTGTAGCTGCGATCAAGTACAAGGTACAGTTTATTAATTGCAGAGAAAAAGGAAAACATTTGTAAAAATAAGGATCATTTGGATAACATGGGGTCTATAGAGATGGGCTTTCTGGATAACAGGTTTCTGTATAATGAATTCCATTCCTGTAGAACTGATATATTAGAGCACTAGCATACAAGTAGATGCAAGAGATGTATGTACAGTGTTTTAATGGGCTCAAATCAACACCTATTTTTTCGGTGCCTTTAGTAAATTACTAGGGGTAAGATGCACTTGTCTAGGGTGCAATAATCTGGCGGCGCTTGGCAGATGTCTCTTCTGCCTGGACTCCCCTAGTTCAGGCCCTGTAGGATTGCCATTTGAATTGCTCCCTGGGTGCTCTGAGTCTTCCTAATGGAGCTCACCGGCACACTCATATATGCACATGCTCACAAACATGGGACGGGGCTGCTTGGGGCAATGATTTAACTTGGCCCAGCACTGCCTCATCAGGTAACAAAGCAATAATTTGCACTCATTGTTGATTCAAGTAATTTTACTTGAGTGTTAACATATCAATATTAGAAGTCGTCTTTATTAAACTTCACTTTTTAACCCATGACACTGTGGTTATGGGAGTCACCAGTGATTTCAAATATCCTTAGATTTTAGTATTTTAGCATTATTTAGGATTCTAGCATTATTGCACCATATACTTATATTAAAATACACATTGCTGTTGCATAGCTCTCCTTCAACTATCTTTCTACATCAGTTTTATCTAATGCAGCTTCTTCTTTCACATTGCTGTCTTTCGTGAAATAATTTATTATAGCATTGGCAGCTAGAGGAGAATATGTTACTCACCGGGTACTATAGATCTGTTATCCAGAATGCTGGGGACCTGGGTTTTTTTGAAGGATTAATAAAGGATAGGATACTTGACTTCATAGCAAATAACAATACTATGAGTTTGTGCCAGCATGGTTTTATGTGTAATAGATCTTGCCAGACTAACTTAATTTCATTTTATAAGAAGGTAAGCAGGGACCTCGATTCTGGGATGGCAGTGGATGTGATTTACTTAGGCTTTGCTAAAGCATTCGATACAGTGCCACACAGAAGGTTACTGGTTAAATTAAGGAATTCTGGCCTGGAACATAGTATTTGTATCTGGATAGAGAACTGGCTAATAGATAGACTACAAAGAGTGGTGGTAAATGGAACATTTTCTAATTGGACCAGTGTTGTTAGTGGGGTACCGCAGGGCTCTGTACTTTACAACTTGTTTATTAATGGCCTGGATGTGGGCATTGAAAGTACAGTTTCTATTTTTGCAGATGATACTAAATTGTGCAGAACTATAGGTTTCATGCAGGATGCTGCCACTTTGCACAGTGATTTGTCTAAGTTGGGAAACTGGGCAGCAAACTGGAACCTGAGGTTCAATGTTGATAAATGCAAGGTTTTGCACTTTGGCAAAAATAATATAAATGCAAGTTATACACTAAATGGCAACGTGTTAGGAGTTTCCTTAAATCAGAAGGATCTTGAGGTTTTTATAGATAACAAGTTGTCTAATTCTGGTCATTCTGTAGCTACTAAAGCAAATAAAGTTCTGCTTAAAAATAAATTATGAGGGTTGGGGATGTTTTCTCTGGAAAAAAGGTGCTTGCGAGGGGACATGATTACACTTTACTAGTGATGGCCGAATGTATTCGCCAGGAGTGAATTCGTAGCGAATTCCTGCAATTCACTGCCGGCAAATAAATTCGCGAAACACCAGCGAAAATTCGACTGGCGAGATGCTCATCAAAAAATGGGGCACGCGCAGAAAACAACACGCCACACGCCAAAAAAGTTTGCGAATTTTTCATGAAGCGAAACAGGATAGATTCTACTAAACTCTACTTTACTAGTGATAGGCGAATCTACCCAGTTTCGCTTCACCGAAAAATTAGCGAAATTCGCAAATTGGCAAAAAAATTCGCGAAACGAGTCACGCCACGTTTTTGACGCGCGTCGCGGCAACTTTGACGCGTCGCGCCATGTTCGACGTGCGTCACATCGTTGTTATTTTTGCCGCGTCTGGTTTTTTTAGGCGAATTTTCGCTGGCGTTTCACGAATTTATTCGCCAGCTGCGAATCGCGGGAATTCGCTGCGAATTCGCCCCTGGCGAATAAATTCGCCCATAACTACACTTAACAAGTACATTAGAGGACATTATAGACAAATAGCAGGGGACCTTTTTACCCATAAAGAGGCCACCCCTTCAAACAGTGAGGTTGTGGAATGCACTGCCGGGTGATGTTGGGATGGCTAATTCTGTTAATGATTATAAGAGGGGCTTGGATGATTTTTTTTTTGGACTGACAGAATAACAAAGGCTATTGTGATACTAAACTCTACAGTTAGTATAGCTATGGACATATATGGTTTGTGTGAAAGAGTGTAGGGGTGTGTGTGTGTGTGGATGCTAGGTTTTAATTTGGAGGGGTTGAACTTGATGGACTTTGTCTTTTTTTGACCCAATTTAACTATGTAACTATGGATAATGGATTTCTCTGTTATTTGGATTACCTAAAGTCTTCTAGAAAATTATTGAAACATTAGATAAACCCAACAGGCTGCATGATTCCAGGATTTTGGAAAGAGCCAATACTGTTCTCCTACTCAGTGTACCTGGAGGAGTATGTGTCAGACTTAGATTTCTGCTATTCAGTGCAATCTATCACTTGGTGGGGCAAGAGAGAATTTTTAGCATTGCAGGTGTCAGGGAGCTGTTATCATGCTACCTTTCCATTGTTCTGTTGATGAGCTGCTAGGAGAGAAAAGGAGGGGATGATATCACTCCAGTGTGCAGTGAAGCAGGAAGAAAATGTTTATCAAAGTACAAGTTACATGACTGGGGGCACCTGAGAAAAAAAAATAGGTCAAATTTCAAAACATAGTAAAAAACAAATCTGTGTGCTCTATTTTCATTGCCAGGTTCGCACTATTAACTGAAAAAAATATGTTTTCCCATGACAGAATCCCTTTAATTTTTTTTATTTTTTTTTCATCCCTTAGGCCTTAAGCCTCAGGTCTGGATGTGGTTGCAACTTTAGCAAACCACTTAGCTTCACTCTCAATCTTTCTTAGGGATATAAGTTATAATGGTTTCAAATCTGTATTTCAACCAATATTATGAGCAGATAATTTGTTTTAAGATTTTCCCTATATAATATAGTGTTATTAATCAATAATTGTTTGTGTTATATCACTCTCATTCATATAAGTGGACTCTCATGCTCCTCCCTGGAATTAAATATTTTTTTCTTGTGTTCATATCTATCCAAATTAATGTATTTTCATACATTGCTGAAGTTCATAATTTCATGGATGAAACTCAGCAAGCATAGAAACTGGCAATTTCATCACTTGTTACTATAGAGACCATGTTAATAGCCTTATACTTTTACCAAATAGCAGAAAAATGTCTACAGTAAATGAAACACGTCTTAGCCTTTGATCCAGAGTTGTTTGAAGACGAGCCTATGTGGAATAACAGTATTAATATATTATTTAATAAAGCACATGAGGTTAATGAGATCACAGAGGATGCTTCTTATGTTGGCACTACGAATCAGATCTACAGTTAATAGCATATTGTTTGAATATGTTGGTGCATTTGAGTGAAATGGTCTGTGTTGAGATTCCATTTGAAGCAAATGTCTCCAAACACGCCAAACATAAAGTGAATACACATTTAGCTGTGTTGGCTAGTGATGGGCGAATCTACCCAGTTTTGATTCAAAGAAAAAATTTGCGAAACAAGTCGCGGCACGTTTTTTGACGCGCGTCGCCTTCGTTGCGTAATTTTCGTTGTGTCGTGTCATTTTTGTCGCACGTCGCTTTTGTTGCGTCGTTTTTGTCGCGCTCGTTTTTTTTGGCGAATTTTCGCCAGGTGAAATTTTGCTGGCGTTTCGTGAATTTATTCACCAGCGGCGAATCGCGGGAATTCGCCGCAAATTCGCCTGTGGCGAATAAATTCGCCCATCACTAGTGTTGGCATGCGCCCTCTATTGAATCAGCAGCAACTCAGTTGAAGACAAGCAGGTATAATGGTTTGCAATAAAGCTGTATATAATAGCTTCCAATACTAGTGGATTCTCTTGATTGATAGAAAAGTTGTAATTGATTTAATGCCATTTATGTAGGTAATTTTCCTGAGGCTAACTTGTATGTAGCATGAGAGATACAATGTTTCCAAAGATATTGCTTCTTGAAGATGAGTAAGCACCGCCTTATTTTCCTGGTCATCTGATGTTATTTTCATTATAAAAAAATCTAACAACACAAAGTAAGTAAAATTATTTAACCAAGATTTCAAACTAGCAGATTTTTGGCCACCCAGATCATGGGTCAAAATGGGATGATTTTATTATTTGGATCGAGGGTTTCACATAGGAGGCTTGTGCGGAATCATTGACCATGTTCTACATAACCCTACTGAGTTATTCAGTTTTCCATAGGAGTTTTCAGATTGCTACAGGTATAGGATCAGTTATCCAGAAACCCATTATTCAGAAAGCTTTAAATTACAGGAAGGCTGTCTCCCATATACTCAATTTTATCCAAGTAATTCAGATTTTTAAAATACAATTATAAATACATTGTTTTGTGTAATAATAAAACAGTACCTTGTATTTGATGCAAACTGAAATACAATTAATTCTCATTGGAGGTAAAACAAGCATATTGGTTATAATTAATGTTTAAAGTATTTATTAGTAGACTTAAAGGACAAGGAAAGTGTAAAATAGAATAAGGGTAGAAATGCAGTATTTTGTATACTAAACATAAACATGAACTTACTGCACCACAAGCCTAATCAAACAAATGATTTATGCTTTCAAAGTTGGCCACAGGGGGCTGTCATCTTGTAACTTTGTTATACATCTTTGCAAGACCAAGACTGTGCACATGTTCAGCATGGCCTGGGCTGCTTAGGGATCGTCATAAATTATCAAAACAGCCAAATTATATCAAATAATATCTGCCAGAAGCAGATAAAGCAAGACTGATTAATAATCAGAATATACAGACTGCACTGTGCCCTGTGTTGTCATGTAATCTAATGTGGATTTTACAGTTTTTGTATTTCTCCAACTATCCAGAACCAGTGGCTGCAGCAAAATAATCCTCCAAATAAAATCCCAGTTTATCTGTTTAAATCTGGCTCCATGATCTTTGCCCCTGCAGCTGGAGTTGGAAACAGTAAAGGGGATGTAAAGGCAAAAACAAAATCCAATACAAATCTCTACACAGTCGTTGACTGCTCTATAGGGAAACAAAGCTGCTGGAGTTCTGTACAGCTGGAAAGTAAGGCAGGGGCTCCCCCTGATGTTCATAAGTATGATTGTTTCCCTGCACAGTAGTTAGGGACTGTCTGACAATTCCTATCCACAGAAATAAATGAAGGAAGAATTTTACTGCATACAGTCAGGTTTCTTATAAAAATGGTACACATTTTTTAATTAAAGTATATTGGAGATTTGGAGGAGATTGGAGGTTTCTTTTTCATTGAAGAAAGTAGTTCTCCATTGTGCAAGGAAATCTCACTTCAGAAATGTCAAAGACTTGTCATGAATGTTCATAAAAAAGTGTTATATGCTCTGATGTCTATCTTTCAGCTAGTGTACAAGATGGGGGTTGTAGTATAATAAATATTTCACAATACAATTAATGGGGAAATGTAAAATTGATTTGAACTTGAACTGAATTTATAATTTTTCTCTCTCTGTCTCTAGAATACTTAAAAAAACTAAATTGGAAAAACTTGATCACGGAAAACTCATTCATTTTAAAAAATTGATGAATCATTAATTTTTTTAATTAAAATGCTTTAGATGTTTTTCAATTGAAAATATTTTGATTTCAGAAATCTCAGATTTTTATTTACTTGATTGTGTTTTTTTAACTAATATTTAAAATTCTAATTATGTTTGATTTTAAATTTAATACATTCCCCCCAAAGAAATTATTTCATCTTAAAGTTTTAGAAACATGAGTCATCCGTTCAAAACATTATAATTTTTTGCATGCATGAACTTATGATAGCAAATAAAAATATGCAGGAATTCAACCTAACATGGTAAGAAAGGGTGGTTAATTATTAACAATAAGGCAGATCACATTAATATACTTAAAAATGCACAGGGTTATGACAATGACTTAACTCTCACATACGATGCTGATTAAGCAAGTCAGGAAGTATATTTGCAATTGAAGGCCAAATTGGAAATGGCCTCAGTACATATTTGTTTTTTTTTCTCTTGATCAACATAAATCAGATCTGGCACAGGTTGATTAACAGGTACTAATTTCCAACACCACTAGATCCTTTCATTTATACCCTTCAGTAAGCAGTTCTGGTGCTACCATAAGGAAGTCGGCTATTTGCCCTTAAATTTAGTAATTCCACTTTTTCTGTATACTTTCTTCCCTCATTTTAAAAAGGTTTATTTGTTTTTAAGTGGTCATTTATTTTAATAAAATCTAAAGTTGTTCTTGCATTTTTCTTAATGAGTAGATTTGGCTGACTTCTCGATATACTGGAAAACTTATGTGGAATTGGGATTTAAATTATTACACTGCAACTTTTATTCCTGTAGTTTTGGAGAATAACATTCATCATCCTTTATATACAATTTCAGACGGCTATACCCAGCAGTAGCCCAGATGGAAAAGTTTTAGTAATCAGAAAATTAAAGTAGTTATACTTTATATGTCTACGGTGAAATCCAAAGTCAACTGGTAATTTTCTTTTAAATTGCTTCTGAAACATGGTCCATAGCTGCACAGGTAATATTACAGTGGAAATATGGATAATGGTATATAACATATTTATCCAGACTCTACGGCATTCAACATTACACGTTTCACTTAAAAAAAAAGTGCAAAGTTGAAATGATTATGTTGGAGGGGGTTGTCTCACCAAAAGGTACAAGGGAAACTGATTTAGAACTCTGGGGCTCATATTGTCATTAAGGGATTAATTCTCTATGGCAACCAAACTGTTTGGCAAAGAGGTTTGCAGTGTGTTATAAAAACATGTGGCCTGCATGTCATAAAATGAACATTCCGAATGCAGTTAGTACACTTCACTTCAATGTGTTCAAAGTGTTTTCCTTAAGAATTAAAAAGATGTGTTTCCCACTTCTATGATCTTATAATAGATCTGGCTCCAAGGCATGTTTCTGGAGAAATCTATTCCTGTCAAGTCTTTCTGGGTCCCAAAAGATCTTTAAAACTTTGTAAAGCATAATATATAATAATATTTATAGTTATATGGCCAGTGGTGAATGCATATTGTTGCTAAGTTTTTAGTGCTCTATTAAACACATTTTTTTCCCAACAGTACCCAGATATCCATATTTTTTGTAGGTCACTAACTGTAGGTTGGTGGATATGAAACTGGAGGGTTCCATTGTATCCAACCTTTTCCATATTGGCATCTGAACCATCAACTATGTATTTAAGGCAAAATTTTATATGAAGTATTTTATATGTCTATATTTTCACCCCTAGCTTTTTAATGCTTGTTTTGTTGGATCAGCAACCAACCAACTTCCTGCTCACCTTACATAAGACCTTAGGGTAATTTGTCTAACTGCTTTAACTTTATCTACAATAATACTTCATTGGGGTGGAGGATAAAGTATTATTAGCTGACTACATAGGAAGGACTCCCAGACATGCTCCAGTCAGAAATTTGGTCCAAAGAATCTACAAGCAATATGTTTTTAACCATACCATTTCACATTCTCATTTTTGATTTCCAGTCTTGACTCCTGAAGCTGTAAGCATAATAATTCATACGCTTAGTCATATATATCAATAGAAGTTTTAGAGAATGTAATATATTGCTATGATACTATGTCAGCCATGAGTAACAGAACCAGAGCCTGACAGGTAGTTGTCATGAGTTTGTTAAAAGTTTCAGAAAGACCAAACCTGATGGACCTCTGTTCATCCATAACCATATTAAAATACATTGAGGAAGACTAAGCAACAGTATCAAGTTGTCAAAGGAAGTGTTCTATCTTGGCTCATGTTTATTTAAAAAAAAAAGACAATTTTTGAGCAGAAGTGATTAATGTCCATATTGAGTTTATAGGGAGAAGAAACATTATGATTAAAATAGCTTGCTTTTTAATGTAAGCAGAAAAACTGACTACAACCGTTACCCTTTAGGAGGAATTGGAAACTTCTACAGTGTAGCCCTTCTGGAGCTCTACCTACACTGGATAATCAACAGGACATATTTTCCACTCTAAGACAATTCAAATTGAAAGGAATCGCCTGATTATTGTTCATTGCTTATCATATTACCCATCTTTGTACTATTACCCTTTTATAACTATCGATCTTCTAAGACACTGATTATACTACAGGGACATATCAATTTACTTGTTTCACTCTATAGCACCAATTGTAATCTGATATGACATGTTACTCATCTTGTTGCTATATTAAAACAGCTCCATTTCTTATGCAATGATCATTCCTTTGAAATAATGATGTCTCAATGAATAATCTTACAGCATTATAAGCTGTGGTTGTGGTTAGGGAAAAAATATCTACGTCATCTTGCGTCAGAATGATATTCTGGTTCATTCAGCACTACGAAATAAGTTGGCGCTATAGAAATACATGTTAATAATAATTCTCTTCTGTTTTAAGTTATCTCTTTCCTTAATATCATTTACAATGTGTGCACCTTCCCCACAAAATTAAGATTCCCAGTTCAAAAGCAAGAGAGTTGGAAGTAGAATTGAATTCAGATTTATCCTAAAATCAAACTCTAAAAGAATGAAAAAAAATTTGAATTTTTGTTTGATTTAGATAAAGGGATACTGTCAAGGGAAAACATGTTTTTTTTCAAAACACATCAATTAATAGTGCTGCTCCTGCAGAATTCTGCACTGAAATTCATTTCTCTAAAGAGCATAGTGATTTTTTTATATTTAATATTGAAATCTGACATGGGGCTAGACATATTATCAGTTTCCCAGCTGCCCCCAGTCATGTGACTTGTGCTGTGATAAACTTTAGTCACACTTTACTGCTGTACTGCAAGTTGGAGTGATATCACCCCCTCCCATTGCCCCAGCAACCTAACCAGAACAATGGGAAGGTAATCAGCTAACAGCTCCCTGATACAGCTTGCTGGTAGATCTAAGAACAGCACTAAATAGTAAAAAGCCAAGTCCCACTGAGACACATTCAGTTACATTGAATAGGAGAAATAACAGCCTATCAGAAAGCAGTTCCATCCTAAAGTGCTGGCTCTTTCTGAAACCACATGACCAGGCAAAATTACCTGAGATGGCTACCTACACGCCAATATTATAAATCACAAAAATACACTTGCTAGTTCAGAAATTACATTTACATGGTAGAGTGAATTATTTGCTGTGTAAACAATGTAATTTAGAAATAAGAAACTACACCTTAAAAATCATGACAGAATCCCTTTAAACACTTTTGTTATTTTTTTTACACTATGGTATGGTATATAGAAATGGTTTCTGTTATCCAGAAACCCATTATCCACAAAGCTCCAAATTACAGGAAAGCCCATTGATGTTATTCTAATCTAACAATTTGAAGCTTTGCCTTTTTCTACATAATAATAATAATAATAATAATAAAAAGTACCTTGTTCTTGATCCCAACGAAGATATAATTAATCCTTATTAGGCAAAAACCCTCCTACTGGGTTTAGTTAATGCTTACATTCATTTTAGCAGATTGTTATGGAGATCCAAATTGCAGAAGTTTACAGAAAGGAAAAGACTCCTTATCAGGAAACCTCAGGAGCTCCCCTTTATACAAATAACATTTCTAGTTCAGAAAGCTGGGGGTTGTAGTTTTCATCAGCTGATGGACTAAATTTCATTTTAGAAAGTAAAACGTCTTCCTCTTGATCAGTGACAGCTGTGGAACAGATGGTGTGAAGTATTGTTTCAGCCTTCCTCTTTCCTCTTAACATCATACAGCACCAATTAACCTTTTGGAAAGAAAAAAAAAAGAAATCCAAAAATATCTTTGGCTGACAAAATATTTGTGTTCATGTCAGTACCAGTGCAGGATTATGCCAAAAATGTAGCTTTTGTTCACCTGTTACATTCCACAATCTCTGTGCCAATTATTTGTTATCCTGTTTGTCTTAAGAAGTGTCAAAAACATAAACTGACATGGCAAAGATCTTAAAAAAAGCAGCACAAATGAATACAAATGACATCAGATTTATTACTCCAAAAATTCCCATTTCTGAGGGATTTAATAGATTTGTTACAGAATTACAAACATGGCTAAACATGATTATATTCAAGCTGTTTTTTGCCAACCCCAGAACAAACATTGAAAATAGTTTTCCTTCATTTGATTTTAAATATTATATTATTAAATAAAAAAATTCTAAATAATATCTTTGTAAAAAAAGATATATATTGTTTATGTTTTCAAAATTGTTAAAAATTATATTTGCCTTTTAAACCCAATATTCAAAGTTCAAATAAGCAAATGTCATACATGTATTATCTGGAATGCTTGTGAGCTTGGGTTTTCCAGGTAGGGTTTTTTCCTTTAATTCTAAAGTTTAAAAAATAAATTATTCTGGATCCTTGCAGCTTAGTTATGATCATGTACAAAGTAATGTTTTATTTTTACAGAAAAAAGGAAATAATTAAAACATACGTTGATAAAAATTGACTCCATGGGAGATAGACTTCATGTAATTTGTAGCGTTGTAAATAATGAGTAGTGATGGGTGAAACTTTCCAGAGAAATTCGCGAATTGGTGAAAAATTCGCGAAACAAGTCGCACGTCGTTTCCAACGCGTCGCGTCGTTTTCGGCGTGTCGCGTCAAAAACAACGCTCGACTCGTTTTTGTTGGCAAATTTTTCGGCAGCGAATTTTTGCTGCCGTTTCGCGAATTTATTCGACAGCGGCGAATCGCGGGAATTCGCCACGAATTCGCCCCTGCCGAATAAATTCGCCCATCACTAATAATGAGTTTCCAGATAATAGATTTAGCATATCTTAACCATTGTCTAAGGTTTGCTTTCATTATTTATTAAGTTTTGCAGTTGAAAACACCCAACAATTGACAAACAGTATTTCTGTATTTTTTTACACATGTGTTTCTATAAAACGGGATTTAAAAAGTTGGATCTTGAATGATGATGGTACCAATTTAAAATGTCAACGTATCATATTTGTGATACACAATGTTGTTTTTACGTTGCAGTACAAGCTTCAATAAACCAATCTCGGTTTTCCCAGTAGTAGACCTCCAGAGCTCCGCGTATACATCCAACATGTGTGAATTATTATATATTCTTTAGTCTTGCTTTCATTTAGTAACTTTGACAGCGTAATTGATTGTCATGTTGATGACATTATTGCAAAAACTGCATAAATACTTGCAGGTCTTCTTCACCTGCGGCATAAAACAGAAACACATGAACTCATCTACAGAGGAACTTAAATTGAGTGAAAAATTGAATCACATTAACTTGGTAGCAAACTGGTATGAGCACCAATTCTAAAGCAAGGCTTGGTATATGCATCTATACTGTTGTAACTAACAATAATCCCTCTATAGATGCATTACTTTTATTTATATTTAACCATTTTTTACATCTTTATATTTAACCTATTTTTTACTTAATTTAATTTAAACAATGGAGAGTTGATGGACAATTGCTGCTTAATGGTTATTTTCTAAAGATTTCAAGGAGGCAATCAAATTATTTATTGATTGAATTTTCATATTGCTAGGATCTACATTCAGCTGTGATAAATGCCCATTGACAGTAATGCATTTTGATGCAAGAAAAAACATAAAAAAAATTGCCCCCGGAGAAAAAACACAACCAAAAATTGACAACAATGCATTTTCCTAAATCTCACAATTTTCCCTTGGTTTTTATATAGATCTGAGGAATCCTGAAGACTTTGCAGCAGTTGAATATGTTTTCCATTCATCAAATCGTTCCTCTTTATTCAATTAACACATTTATTCAAAGAACATCGCTATGTCAATTCGTCAGAAAGCATTTGAACGTTTTGAGCAGTTCTGTGTCTTCCAAATCATTCCTCCTTAAATCCTTAAAGTTCTGCAAAAGATTTGCACAAATTCTTAAAGGGGAACTATCACGAAAAGGAAAGTTTAACATAAGCCTCATCATACTGAAATAAGAAACTCTCTATATACAATCAATTAAATATTCTGAAATAATCAAGTTTATATTCACTATTCCTCTTTCAGCATCTGTTTGTCAGATTTTTTTACAGTTAGATATATATCTTATAGGGGGGCTTCCTTTCCTAGCAGATGAATTAGAGTTCACTCAAATAACTGATTCCAGTACAAACAAAATCTAACAAAATAACAGACTTTTGCACAAATTCTGCATGTAGAGAGACATGATGTCTGGTGATTTTAATAGAGTGAGCTCTAGTACATCTTCTAGGCAAAAGGAGTCCCCCTATAAGATATATTGGATCTAACTGTCAATGAGTATCTGACACACAACCGCTGCATGAAGACAGAATGAAGAGAAACGATAAAATCATCTGAAAATGCTGGAATAACCCTATGGGATCTTCCCATAGGCTTATACAGCAATTCGGTGGGTTTAATCTGGTGAACTAGGGATTACATTTTTTTTTTAAAGGGCAAGTATTTCGACCATTCAATGGTTGAAGTAGCCACAAACATTTTTTGAAAATTCTAATCTTTTCGAAAATTCGATCGAATTTCGAATCATTCACAAAAATGTAGTAAATCTGCCCCTAAATCGTAGACCAGTACAAGTGCACTGCCTCCACTTAAGCAGGGTGCTGAGGGAACCATGGATCTACCTCCTGGCCTGGAGGTGGTGCTAGCTCCAGGGGTCTTCTGTATCAATAGGTGCAGAATTGCTGGATTCGGAACAGGAAGGCAGTAGCTACAAGAGAAACTATATAGACGTTCAAGGAGTCCATTTTGACACAAATACATTTAATAAATGGGATTTAACATACGACTGTGTGTGGGGAAATTTGTGCACACAACTGCACTTGTAGCTTTGTAGCCATGAATGAACCCAAGAAGTCATATACATATATCTCCATTAAAGGGGCAATCTGGTCACACTAGTTTCCCCCTAAATTAATTTTAAATCCAAACTCATACTGCAGCACTGACTACTTAGCATCATTGATGGATGGTGCATATGCTAGTGGACACTCATAGATACTGATGCTCAAAAGATAGGGTTATTGTAGATCAACATGTAAGAAATTCACAGTAAAGCTGCCTTGATAGAACCTAGAAATCCCTAGAAAAACTTATGATTCTGTGAATCTGACCACCATTATACAATTATTATGGTATGGATATTCTACTATTTTCACTAAAATATCATATAATTCAGCTAGTGTTACGTCTGAAAATAAATAGCTGCCTTAAGCTCTTTCTTCTCTTCTTTTTTTTTATAATGTGATCTCCTTTATTGTCCAGACCAGCCTGTGTCAAAATACACAACAAACATATTAATAAAATATGTTTCCCATGGTTTTAATAAGAAAATAATTGCTCAGTTGAAGGATCTTCACAGAAATGCTGTCCAACTCTACATTGCCTAACTAATTTCTGAAACCAATAGAAAATCATTTGTTTATAATCATATTTTTCTCAACAGCTTATTGCGCTGGACAGCTCTGCTCTATGAACAGGCTGTGTGATGGATTGGGGCAGTTTTTGTTTTGACAGAATGAGCCATGATCACATTTATCCTCACAGATCAAAAAAAGAAAACTTCTTAATCAGAACTTTGTGTTCATTTGAAGAAAACAACCAGAAAAATGGTCTAGGAGTTAGAAATAAAAATCCTCTATGTCTAGAAAGGATTGACAATTTAGTGTAAAGTCAAATATAGGTTATATACATGAAATGATGTAACTTTTAGGGGCAAATTTACTAAAATTCCCCAAAAATCCTATGAATCTATTCGAAATTCGATAAGCATTCGACTATCGAATGCTTATCGAATAGTTTTAGGCTATCATTTTGCTCCATATCCGATTTCTCGATGAATTCGTATGATCGTATACCGATCATTCGATTTCACGAAAAAATCGTACTTTTTCCTTCGAGCCTCTGAAAAATTCATACCATTCGAACGATCAAATCGTTCGATCGTACGAATGGTATTCGAGCAGGACTTAGCAAAAGAAGCCTATGGGGGGGGGGGCGGGGGTTCCCATAGGCTTCTATTGGTATTCTGTAGGTTCAATCTGGCGAAGTAGGCATTCAAAGGATTTAAAAATTTTAATTCCTTCGATCATCGAATGATGAGGCCAAATTTGTATATCCGAATATCCGAAAAAATTGTACGATCGAATAGATCGACTGATATTCGATAATTCGACCATTCAATGATTGAAGTACTTAAGCTTTAAAATTTTATTCGATTGCCTACTTCGCCAGATTGAACCTACCGAATTGCAATAGAAGCCTATGGGAAGCCCCCATAGGCTTTTTTTTCCCTATCACCTGCTCGAATACGCCTCGATCGTTCGAATCGTATGAATTTTTCGAGCGATCGGAGGAAATTTCATGAATTTCACGTATTTGATTAGAACTTATACTGTAATTACAAAGGTGATCCTGCTGTTGCCCAACCTCTCCCGCTCTGCAATTGAAACTTTAGCTCTGGAGCAGGTCAAGGTGGAGCCATCTCTTGTGTAATGAGCACTATAACACTTTCTGCACTAGTGGAGATTAATTTCCAGTTTAAAAAATTTTAATTCGGCTTTTAAAGTTACAGGAGGACCGCTCACTGCTGCCTGAGTAATGGCTACTAGTGATCAGCAAATCTGACCCGTTTCTCTTCACCGAATTCTCGAAATGGCAAAATATTTGCCGAATGAGCATCCAATTTTTTGACACAATACAATTTGTTCACCCATTGGAGTCTATAGGCATCTTTTCCACTGTGAAACCTGGCGAAAAATTTTGCACATTACTAATGGCTACACGTTAGGGGTCATTTCCAAATGCAAGTGCAGCATGCTAATCACACTGGCCATAATGCAGCAGTTTTCTCCATACTTCCAACATAACTGCTGCTACGCTCTGAGGTGCAAGCTGTGACTAGCATATTCAGAGTTGGGGCTGTGTATGTGTGTACATTTGTTTTTATATAGTGCTACTTATGTTCTGTGCTGCTATGTTCTGTACAGAGGAACAATAAATGAATTGTACAAATATGCGGTCTTAACATAATAAACACAAAGTACAGTTACATTAAACAGTAAGAACTAAGTGGCAAAGAGAAAAAGGAGATTCTTGTCCCATAAAGCTTACAATCTAAGTGTGGGTCACTTACAGACGCAAGTAAGAGAACATTAAGTGCTGCAGGTTACAGCTTGTGTCAATGCACTATAATGGGTTGGTTTATTAATGCTCAAGCCTTCAGGCTCCAGGCTACTAAAACCAAGGTGAGTTTCTAAACTCTCAAGTGATTTCTGTACAGGTATGGTATTCATTAACTGGGAACCTGTTATCCAGAAAGTTCCAAATGACAGGAAGGCTGTCCCCCATAGACTTCATTTTAATCATGTAATTAAAATTTTTAAAAATTATTTCCTTTTCCCTCCTTAATAATAAAATAGTAGCTTGTACTTGATCCCATTGAAGAGATAATTCCTCTTTAATAGAGACAAAACAATCCTGTTTGGTTTTGCTCCTGTTTAAATAATGTTTAGCAGACTTTAGGCATGGAGATCCAAATTAGATAAAATTTCATATACAGAGAACCATCCTTGGGGTATATTCATAAATGACCCCTATTGTGTTGTGGAGGAGTTGTGCCTTCGACAAGAAGACATGAGGGTCACCTACTACTTCAAGTGCAGTTGCGCTCCAGCACTTTTGCATTCCTACCTTTATCAAAGTGGCATGGTGGGATATGCACAAGTGGGCTGAGAGGGTTACTAGGGAAGGACGGAACCCCTCAGAAGGTTTTTATTTTGGGTTCGGCCTGGTGTGACCAAGTCACCCTACCGTAGCAGGGTATGTTCCAAGTCTGGAAGCACCAACTTTGGTCAAACAAGGGCAGGCCTATTATGAAACTGGAAATGATCTACTCCATAGCTGGAAACAGAAGTCAACCTTTTCAGTGACACCATTGGGACCCGTATTTGTGGCCCATATTGGCTCCCAAGCTCTTTCCACAAAGCAATCAACTGTCAGCATAATTAAAGTGACTTTACAACAATTGCATGAAAGCCCTAGTCGATCATAGAGGCTGCTGATAACATCACATTGTTCCATCCAATGAATTATTGTTAGTGCAGTAATGGTTTTAAGAGTATATGAATCATACATATTTCTCCATTCACCACATGCCTTACTAAAAGTTTTAGTGCATTAAGCCACAGTGAAGGCTCTGACATTCCTTATACATTACCCAGTCTCAGGAAATGATTGCTATGTATTTTACTGCAGCTACAGTAGATTAAAGATCAGGATTAAAATGTACAAACTGGCCTGACGTACCAGAGTGTTTGTTTTTCTATACAGGTCTCTGAGGTCCTGTATTATATAGGGGGATATTAACAGTTGGCTTTTGTGTGCTATGCCATAACTTTTCACTTTATTTTACAAAAGGAACCAGAGATTCCCATCAGCAACCGATCGATATATAGATGCTAACCAAAAGGAACCAGAGATTTCCATTAGAAACCGAGCGCTGTAGACATTCTAACCGAAAGGAACCAGAAATTCCCATCAAGAACCAAACTCTATATAGATTCTAAATGAAAGGAACCAGAGATTCCCATCAGGAACCGAACGCTATAGAGATTCTAACAGAAAGGAACCAGAGATTCCCATCAGGAACCTAACGCTATAGAGATTCTAACCAAAAGGAACCAGAGATTCCCATCAGGAAATTAACTTTATAGAGATTCTAAACGAAAGGAACCAGAGATACCCATCAGGAACCGAACGCTATAGAGATTCTAAATGAAAGGAACCAGAGATTCCCATCAGGAACCGAACACTATAGAGATTCTAACTGAAAGGAACCAGAGATTCCCATCAGGAACCAAACGCTATAGAGATTCTAACCGAAAGGAACCAGAAATTCCCATCAGGAACCAAACGCTATAGAAATTCTAACTGAAAGGAACCAGAAGTCCCATCAGGAACCAAACTCTATATAGATTCTAAATGAAAGGAACCAGAGATTCCCATCAGGAACCAAATGCTATAGAGATTCTAACAGAAAGGAACCAGAGATACCCATCAGGAACCAAATGCTATTGAGATTCTAACAGAAAGGAACCAGAGATTCCCACCAGGAAGCTAACGCTATAGAGACTCTAACCAAAAGGAACCAGAGATTCCCATCAGGAACCAAGCACTATAGAAATTCTAACTGAAAGGAACCAGATATTCCCATCAGGAATCAAATGCTATAGAGATTCTAACAGAAAGGAACCAGAAATTCACATCAGGAACCAAACACTATAGAGATTCTAACAGAATGGAACCAGAGATTCCCATCAGGAACCGAACGCTATAGAGATTCTAACCAAAAGGAACCAGACATTCCCATCAGGAACCAAACTCTTTAGAGATTCTAACCTTTGTAACACC
Organism: Xenopus borealis; assembly: GCA_024363595.1. Taxonomy (NCBI): domain Eukaryota; kingdom Metazoa; phylum Chordata; class Amphibia; order Anura; family Pipidae; genus Xenopus; species Xenopus borealis. Next base: position 124,869,428 of record CM044440.1, on the reverse strand, counting down.
ACATAGCAAGAGGGGTCAGCAAAATCTCAGTTCCCCCTACAACCAATAGCAGTCGCAGATACTACACTAGAAGTTTATCCCCGACGGCCAGACTTGGCTAAAGTATTAACCTATATGTATAATGTACTGATGCAAATGAACACATCACAAATGAGTAAAGCTAAACAGCAATGGTGTGAAGACATCCCTGATTTGGGTGATGAGATGTGGGAGGATGCATTAACCCTAGTACCCCAACTTACCATTTCCAGCAGAGACAGATATATACAAATTAAATTTCTCAACAGGGTATACTTCACCCTGCAAAGATTAGCCAGGATATACCCCGGAGATTCAGATCAATGTCCCAAATGCCGGAATGCAGTAGGTACTTTCTGACATGTCTTCTGGGAATGCCCAATAATCCAAGGCTTCTGGCAAGAAATCCTTAGGTTTGCTGAAAACAATTTAGCCCTTCCCAATATCAGGTCTCCTAAACTTTGCCTTCTAGGTATTACAGAAATGCTACAAATGAGACCCGCAACCAAAATATGTTATTTACAATTATTTTATTATGCAAAAAAGGCAATAGTTTTGCACTGGAAGTCCATGGGACCGCCCTCGCTGAACTTCTGGAAGAAACTTATTAATGACTCTTTACTTAAGCAGAAAGTGGTATATCAGATCCGAGGATGCCCAAACAAATTTGAAGCCATCTGGGGAACATGGCTTGAGTTAGACACGTAGTTTGATAAAGAGACTGTGATGAATATAACAAGGTAAATTGTGTGCTATGCTCAACAAAGTAACCCCCAGCTCAACCCTTTCTCTTCTTATAATCTTTCTTCTCTATTTTGAACCAAGGGGGCTCCCCCTTGGTACTGTTTGGAAAGGTTAAAATGAAAAATAAAAACTTAAAAAAAAAAAAAAGAGGTGTCAGCAAGGGAGGACAACTACTTACATAAATATTTTCTCAAGCCCATTCTGGTCTACCCAACCAGGTAAAATCTGAAGGTAATGCTGAATCCATGGGGTAGTAACAGAGGAATTTTAGGGGCATTTTACGGAATTGATATTCTATCAATTCTGTCTATCTATCCAGGTAAGAGATCTGTTATCTAGAATGCTCAGGACCCAGGACTTTCCATAATTTGATTCTTCATACATTAAAGGAACAGTAACACCAAAAAATTTAAGTGTTTTAAAGTAATGAAAATATAATGTATTGTTCCCTGCACTGGTAAAAACTGATGTTGAGCCAAAAAATTTAAGTGTTTTAAAGTAATGAAAATATAATGTATTGTTCCCTGCACTGGTAAAACTGATGTTTTCTTCAGAAACACTACTGTAGTTCATATAAACAAGCTGCTGTGTAGCAATGGTGGAAACTGAAAAAAGGCTATGGTACAGGTTAAATATTGGATAACAAATAACAACATTATGTTCTACAGAGCTTATCTGCTGTATAACCTGAGCCTTTTCTCCTTTGAATGGCTGCCCCCATTGCTACACTGCAGCTTATTTATGCAAACAATAGTAGTGTTTCTGAAGCATACACAGCACACAGTTTTATCAGTGCAGGGCAACACTGCATTATATTTTTATCACTTACATTTTTTTATTAATTAACCACTGAATTAATCGGGCGAATTAGGGATTCAAATTTTTCTTTAAAGGGCAAGTACTTCGACCATCGAATGGTCGAATGATCTAATAGATTTTTATTCAAATCATTCGAATCGATTGAAATTTTTTAATTCGATGGCCGAAATGCTCAAAAAAAGTTATTCGAGAATCTTTTTGAAAATTCGATCGAATTTCGAATCCTTCACACAAATTTAGTAAATCTGCCCCATGGAGTTCTGTATCAGATTCCTTCTTTCAGCTTAAACCTCTTGCCTCTTGCTCAGTTTACTCCCCCCTCCCTTCTCTGCTGTAATATGAGCCCAGAGATATAAGTGATCAGGGAGAGACTCAGGCAGGAAGTGATGTCACACCAAGCTAATACTGCAGCTGCTATCCTAAACAAACAGAGAGAGCTTCTAGCGCTTTATAGTCAGGCATGGTAATGCATTCTACAGAATAAATACAGCCTTCTAGCTTGTACTAGTGCAGCTATTTTATTAGCAATAACATGCCTATGTAGCTTTCTAATAGAAAATCATGTAAACATTAATTTTATATCTTAGTTGGGATCGAGTACAAGCTTCTATTTTAATATTATACAGAAAAAGAAAATAAGTTTAAAGAATTTGGAATATTTGGACAAAATGGGGGGTATGGGAGATGGCCTTTTCTGTATTTTAGAGCTTGCTGGATAATGGATGTCCGGATAATGGATATACAGTTATACATTTCAGTTTATCCAGCGCAGCCAGCGATGGGGAGAAATATCTCACCATTTGTATCTACAGAGGAACACCACCAAAAATTAAAGGGGGGCATTTATGTTTCCTCTGGGCAGAAGTGCAAGGGGTAAATTTATCAAAGAGTGAAGTTCTGCCACTAGAGTGAAATTCCACCGCTCTCCATTCATTTCTATGGGATTTTGAAAGGCCTTTCTTTTAATGGGTGAAGTGAAATTTCACCCTTTGATAAAGATTCCTTAAAAAATCCCATAGAAATGAATGGAGAGCAGCGGAATTTCACTCTAGTGGCGGAACTTCACTCTTAACTTCACTCTTTGATAAAAATACCCCCAAGAGCACAAAGGGGCTCATGGATGCACCCCTTTGGGCTCATTAAGGCAGCGCTGCAGGGGGAATGTTTTTGCCCTTTGCCCACTGCAAAGAAGCAAGAAATGCCTAAGGCTTTTTTGCAATTTGTTTTTCCTTTACAATGCCCCAACTTGTAAACTCTTTCAGTGTTATTAGAGTTCTACTGGGAGTCCTTCATCTGCCACAATTAACAAAGCTCAAGATTTCCACTGTGAAATAAGCCAATTATCTAGCTCTGAGGCAGGGAGCAAAATGTATACCTCCAAACAACAACAGATAAAAGAAAAAGTAGCGGCTTCAGATCAACAAAGGGGCAATTTCAGTATTTCATTTTAACCCCAGTTACATCATTGACAAAGTTGGCTCTCAGGGGGTTAATATAAAGAATCGACCCCCTGCCGGTAACACAGATTGTGTTTAGAATGGCCTGCTGGTTCAACCACAATATTGGCAGTGCTTCGGATTCCTGCAACTTACACTAAATCCAGCCGTTACTTCTAACTGCTCCTCCTGCACATGTGAAAAAGCTATTGTGCAATGCAGCTGTAAATCATATATTACTGCAGGCTGCACAATCTGGCAACTCGTTCCTTATTGTCTCACTCACAGTCATCCAATTTTCATATATGATCTGACGGTGCAGCCAGAAAACAAGAACCGCAGGTTTTTGGCTCTTTTTCTTGAAATTGTGCACCCATGGGAAATAACTTATTAGCAACGATTAGGGCTGGGAAACTGTGTGAGACTTTATTACCTTACAAATTAGATATATTTTAAGAGCCACAGCAGCAGCAGAATATAAAATTGATTGGTCAGTGCCCTGGATAATTCATTGGAAAGCACAGATACATTAGATCTGTTCTTAAAGTCATACTGTCACATGATTTTTTTCAAAATGCATCAGTTAATAGTGCTGTTCCTGCAGACTTCTGCACTGAATTCAGTTTTTGAAAAGAGCAAACAGATTTTATTTAATTTTTGAAATCTGACATGGGGCTAGACATTCTGTCAATTTCCGAAGTGCCCTCAGTCATGTGACATGTGCCCTAATAAACTTCAATCATACTTTACTGCTGCACTGCAAGAGTAATGTCACCCATTCCACCCCCAGCAGCCTAACAACAGAACAATGGAAAGGTAACCATATAACAGCTCCCTGACACAAGATAACAGCTACCTGGTAGATATACGTAAGAACAGCACTCAATAGTAAAATCCAGGTCCCACTGCGACACATTCAGTTGCATTGAGTAGGAGAAACAACTAGAAAGCAGTTTCATCCTAAAGTGCTGGCTCTTTCTGAAAGCACATGACCAGGCAAAATGACCTGAGATGCACCTACACACCAATATTACAACTAAAAAAATTTACTTGTTGGTTCAAGAATGAACTTGTACATGATAGAGGGAATTATTTGCAGATAAAACTGTGTAATTTAGAAATAAACAAGATTTTGGCATGATCTATAGCTTGCCTTAATAACGGCACCCCCAATACGGCTGCTGTCTGCTTGCTGTGACAGTGAGTTTCAACAATAAAAGAATAGTGATGGGCAAATTTATTCGACAGGTTATTCGCCGAATTCCCGCGATTTGCCGCCGGCAATTAAATTCACAAAACAGCAGTGAAAAAACGAGACACGCATCAAAAAAACAAACGCGACGCACGCTGAAAATGACGTAACTCTCCAAAAATGATGCGACACGCATCAAAAACGGGATGCGACTCGTTTTGCAAATTCTTTGCTAATTGGCGAATTTCGCTGAAAATTCACAATTTTTTGGGCGAAGCTAAACGGGATAGATTCGCCCATCACTATAAAAGAAACAAGATTGAAATAATTTATATAGTGTAAGTGAAGTTTATTTTGCTTGACTAAAATCATAAAATAGGTTTTGGAATTATTTTTTTAGGGTTATAGGTCCCCTTAAAAGCCTTTAAAAGTGTGGTTCGCCTTAAAGTAAAATTTCAGTATGTTATAAAATGGTTAACTTTTCAGTTGCCCTACATTTTTTATAGTTTTTTTTTTTTTTTTTAAATTGCCTTCTTGTCTGATTCTTTCCAACTTTCAAGTGGAGGCCACTGACCCCATCTAAAAGACAAATGCCCAGTAAGGCTAAAAATGTATTGTTTAATTAAAAAATGTTTTATATTGAGGCCCTCTCTAGGCTTATTCTAGTCTCTTGTTCAGATCATAACATGTTTGATTGGGTAAGTTGGACCAGATTGCTGAAATTGCAAACTGCAGAGCTTTTGAATAAAAAGCTAAATATCTAAAAAAAAACCCCCACAAATTAATGTCTTAGAATATCACTCTCTACATCATAGTAAAGGTTAATTTAAAGGTGAACAACCCCTTTTGAGGACCTTCTTGGACAGGCAAGTATCCAGGGCTACATTTATCAGTACTGCAAAATATGTTGACAATCTAAAAATACACATTCATAAATCATTATTCATACTATTATTATTATTATTATTATTATTATATTATTATGCCTAGAAACCGAATTCAGAACCAACGAAGAATAACATTAGTTTCCTTTTTCCTTCCTTCCTTTTACACATTCAGATATAAAAGTGAGTTACTCCAAAAGCTTCATCTCCACCTCAACTGAGTCATCCCAGCAAGTTGTAAAAGGCTTTGTTTTAAGGCCTATATATGTTATTGGAAATATTCTGTAATAAGGTTTTGCCATACAAAGTGAATCTTGAACATGTTTTAAAAAAAGGCCAGAAATAAGAACTTCACTTTAAGTTTTATACAGCACAGGCTTTCCGTTTATTTATTGCTATTTGTATTCAGCAAATCCCTTTTATAGCTGTGCATTTCCAGTGAAAAAAAAAGTACAAAAATATCTTATCCTTTAATCAATCCAGAACATTTTCACACATATTTCCCCGCAGGCCGGCCGTTGTTCCCACAGTTACACTACCTTGTTTGAAGATTGGCTCACATTCATTTTCAGGGTTATTGGACATTGTAAAACAGTAAGAATTTTGGCAACAGTAGGTTAGTGGTGTGAAGTCACATGCCTTGAATTTTTATATCATAGATATGCTGGAAAGACAGGTCTAAACATTGTTTATTTTAGTTCATCAGGGGTGAGGATCCAGATCATAAAATCACAACCCATATTTCATTATATTAAGATTATATAAAACTGTACATTCATAAAGTAAGAAGTGAAGCCCTTGTTTGGATTTGGGCCTGTGCTATTTCCAGTTTGGGAGCTGATTTGCCAATTAAAGCTGATGCCCTAAGGCAGTGGTTGTCACGTTTTCTCCAGGTCAAGTCCCACTTTGAAGTCCAACCTTTGGTCGGGGACCCTATTACTCAAAACAAGATTGCTGGCTAATACACAGTGTTTAGAGGAAAATATTGTTGTATCAGCCAATCACCCGTAGCTGCAAGAATATCTAAGCCAGGGATCCCCAACCTTTTGAACCCATGAGCAACATTCAGAAGTAAAAGGAGTTGGGGAGCAACACTAGCTTAAAAAATGTTCTTGGGGTGCCAAATAAGTGCTGTGATTGGCCATATGGTAGCCCCTATGTGGATTGCCAACCTACATTGAGGCTCTGTTTGGCAGTGCACCTGGTTTTTATGCAACCAAAAATTGCCTCCAAGTCTAGAATTCAAATATACAGTAAGCACCTGCTTTGGGGCCACTGGGAGAAACATCCAAGGGGTTGGAGAGCAACATGTTGCTCACGAGCTACTGGTTGGGGACCACTGATCTAAGCAATAGAAGTTTTCATCCCAAATCCCATTCTAATAGTCTGTCATCAATGGGAGCAGCTATGATAATAAACAATGATTGTTATTAGTGATAGCCAAATCTGGGGCGTTTCGCTTCGCTGAAATTTTTGCGAACTTCTACAGAAATTCGCAAACTGCAAAAAATTCCCAAAATGCTGCCGCGTCTCATTTTGGATGGGGACACGCATTGCTGGCATAAAAAAAAAACGGACTCCAGCATCCAAAAACGGACGCTCGCCAAAACAAGATGCCGGTGAATTTTTGCCAGGAGAAATTTTACTGGTGTTTCATGAATTTATTCATCTGGGGCGAATCCGCGGCAAATTCCCGTGATTTGCCTCAGTAATTGTTATGATTGGTCTTCGCTACTGTGAAACTTACTCTGGGACTCTTTCTAGACTTTCTTTACAGATGAAACGCCTTGACTAATATTCATTCCTGTCAATAATATTTGGTTTCTTCACAATATCCTTGGAATACATGTTTAACTGGGACTTGGACTTTAGAAAAAAGCTCACCACCCTGGATCAGGGTCGAAACTATGGGTAGGCAGAAGAGGTACATGTCTAGGGTGCAGTGGCAAGAGCGTGCCAGGCACATACTTATTCTGCTACGTAACCCTGTTGTCAGGAAATCTTACCCTGGTGGTCTAGTGGTGCGACGGGGACGCCCGCCACGCCATCGGCGGGGACGCCCGCCGCGCCATCGGCAGGGACGCCCGCCGCGCCGCTCTGTCCTCCCTGCTGCCGGTCTTCCTAGTGTGCGCGGGGCATGCACTTCCGCTTCTTAAAGGCGCGTCTTTACGTCAGCGCGCAATTGCGCCAAATTCAAAAATTAAAGGGGTATTTAAAGGGTTTTTTGGAAATTGTTTACTGCCCGTGACAGGTTTATTCCTGGTGCCTGTATCTGTGCTTAAGCTTCTGTTTGTTCCTGATTCCTGTTTTTGACCCTGCCTGGCTTTGACTATTCTGAATATCTGTATCCTGACCCGTGCCTGTTATTGACTACTGATTCTGCCTCATCCTTCTGATTGATTACCCGGTTTTGACCCTTGCCTGCCTGACGATCCTAGTTATCTGCCTGCCTCGACCCAGCCTGTTTGACCACGAACTTGCCTACTCCTATTTGTACCGTGACCATCGGCCTTAAAGACTTATCTACAGTTGTGCCCAGTTGCTAGCCAGAACTCCTGCTCTGCACCTCTCGTATAAGTCCAGGTGGCATCTGAGTAAGCTGAGGGCTCCTCCCGAAGCCAAAGGCGGTCACACTACTGGTGAAGCACGAGCCGAGACCAGGGTGCTTGGCACTTGTTCTGGTATTGGGTGCCGACCGTGACACCAGTTCTGTGCTAAAAAATTATTAAAGCATTAAATAAACCCAAAAGTTTATTTTGCCTCCAATAAGGATAAATTATGTCTTAGTTGGGATCATGTACAAGCTAATGTTTTGTTATTCCAGCAATTTTATTTTATTTGAATTATCTAAAATTTTTAATTATTTGTTTAAAATAAAGTCTTTTGGAGATGACCTTCCTGTAATTCGGAGCTTTCTGTACAACAGGTTTCCAGATAATGGATCCCACACATCTAGTTCTACTGGGTTTTCAACTATTTCTTGAGGCCAACAGGGTTGATTTACAAAGTGGATGGCAAGGTGTGAAGCACAAAAAAAGACTGGTTCAATCTGCCATTTGTTTACACTTTGCACTCTGCCTTCCACCCAGCTTGCATTGCTTCAGATCTCATATTTATAAGTTGTTGTACCGTGTTAGTCACTGATCCCCAACCAGTGTCTCATGAGCAACATGTTACTCTCCGACCCCTTGGATGTTGCTCCCTCAAAGCAGGTCCTTATTTTTGAATTTCTGGCTAAAGCCCAAAACCATAGGCTCCTGTAGTCTGCAGTTCTGCATAGGGGCTACCAATTGCCAATAACATTCCATAGTTCACACCCATAGAAGCTTCTTGTATGATTATGTTGTTCTCCAACTTATTTTACATTTAAATGGGGCTCATGGGTAGAAAAGGTTGGGGAGCTCTGGAATTAGCCACTGAAAAAATGCAGAAAATGTAAAGTTTGTTGATACCTTTTATTGGCTAACTGAATGAGTAAAAATGTCAAGCTTTCGGAGCACACATGCACCTTTGTCAAGCAAAGCTGTATTGATAAGTATTGTATTGTGTATCTTGTTATACATTGATAGGAGCCAGCGTACAGTATATAGCTGCACACATTGTTCTCTGCGGAAAATAACTTATGCCTGTAAATTTTATTGGACATTTATAGAAACATTAAGTGAGCTTAAACCATACTTATACAGAGTGTACGTTATCCCTTTAATTGCAGGCTTTCTGCATTCAAGGCTCATACGGCCATTAATCGTTCTGTTGGCGTGAGAAAGACAAAAAAGATGCTTGAAAGGTTTCCAGTGCTGACATGTTACTAAAGCAATGAAGTAACACAACTAAATATTGTTTCTAAGTTGTTAGGATATTGCCAATGTATCCATAAAGTGTCTGTGTTATACATTCTGTGCATAGACAGGAATATCTTGGTGGGATGCTTAAACAATGGTTGCACATGACGTGGACAATGATAATTTAATTACCTTCTGCTGGTGTCTGATACAGTAAGGGCCACTTCAAAAGTGTTGGGAAAAAGGTCCATTATGAGCAGAAGACGTCTTTTTAAAGGGATCCTGTCATGGGAAAAATAGTTTTTTTTTTCAAAATGCATCAGTTAATAGTGCTGCTCCAGCAGAATTCTGCATTGAAATCCATTTCTCAAAAGAGCAAACAGATTTTTTTATATTTCATTTTGAAATCTGACATGGGGCTAGACATTTTGTCAATGTCCCAGCTGCCCCTGTTCATGTGACTTGTGCTCTGATAAATTTCAATCACTCTTTACTGCTGTACTGCAAGTTGGAGTGATATCACCCCCTCCCTTTCCCCCACCCAGCAGCCTAACAACAGAACAATGGGAAGGTAAGCAGACAACAGCAAGATAACAGCTGCCTGGTAGATCTAAGAACAGCACTCAGCAGAAAAAAAGCATGTCCCACTGCGTACTATTCAGTTACATTGAGAAGGAAAAACAACAGCCTGCCAGAAAGCAGTTCCCTCCTAAAGTGCTGGCACAAGTCACATGACCGGGGCAGCTGGGAAATTGACAAAATGTCTAGCCCCATATCAGATTTCAAAACTGAATATAAAAAAATCTGTTTGCTCTTTTGAGAAATGGATTTCAGTGCAGAAATCTACTGGAGCAGCACTATTAACTGATGTGTTTTGATAAAAACATGTTTTCCCATGACAGTGTCCCTTTAACATACTCAGGAAATGTTCCTTTCAACACTGCTATGCTGTCTAGCTTTAGATTAACTAGTCCACATAGCTTATATGTACCAACATAACTGATGTTTTACCGCCTATAATTTGGGGGTCTTTGGTCCCATATTTACATTTAGTGATGGGCGAATTTATTCGCCAGGGGCGAATTCGCGGCGAATTCACGCAATTCGCCGCTGGCGAATAAATTCGCGAATCACCAGCGAAATTTCGAAAAAAAAACGAGTCGCGGAAACTACGCTACTCGTTTCGCTAATTTTTCGCCGAAGCGAATCTCGGGAGATTCGCCCATCACTATTTACATTATGATTTTAGGGAGTATGGGAAGATTCTTCTTTAAAGGGGTTGTTCTGTTAACTGTTAGTATGATGTAGAGAGTGATATTCTAAGAAAAGTTGCAATTGGTTTTTATTTCTTATTATTTGTGTTTTTTTTTTACTTATTTAGCTTTTTATTCAGCAGCTCTCCAGTTTGCAATTTCAGCCACCTATTTGCCAGGGTCAAAATGACCCTAGTAATCATGCATTGATTGAATAAGAGACTGGAATATTAACAGGAGAGGCTGATTAGAAAGATGAGTCGCAAATAGTAGAATAACAATACATTTGTAGCCTTGCAGGGCATTTGTTTTTTTAGGCTGGGTCAGTGACCCCCTTTTAAAAGCTGGAAAAAGTCAGGAAAAGAAGGGAAATCATTTCAAAACTATAGAAGATTAATAATGAAGGCCAAAGGAAAAGTTGCCCAAAACTGGCCATTCAATAACATGCCAAAAGTTAACTAAAAGGTGAACCACCCCTTCAAAGGACAACTGAACCCTAAAAATTAATGAGGCTAAAAACATCATGTTTTATATAGTGAACTTATTGCACCAGCGTAAAGTGTCAGCTTGTCAATAGCAGCAATGATCCAGGACTTGAAACTTGTCACAGGGGGTCACCATCTTGGAAAGTGTCTGTGACACTCACATGCTCAGTGGGCTCTGAGCAGCTGTTGAGAAGCTAAGCTTAGGGGTCGTCACTAATTATCCAGCAGCAGAAAATGAGCTTCCCTGGCTGTAATATAAGATGATGCTACAGGTTTGCTAATTATTAAATTATGATGCAGCTAATTGCACTGGTTTCTAATTATCTGTATTAATGACTAATCAGCCTTATATTGTGACTGTATTTCTATGACACTATGGGGCAGATTTATCATTGGTCGAATTTCGAATTAAAAAAAATTCGAATAAAAGGGAAGTAAAATCCTTTGAATTTGACTATTGAATTAGAAGGATTTTACCGCAATTTGAACATTTTTGCTAGACGAAACACAGAAAGAAATAATCAGTGCTCGGTCTAACTCTGGCTCGGTCTAACACTGTGGCCTTGACCAGCTGATGTAGACACCATTGTCCCAGCACTCCGACTACCCACATTCTGGAGTTGACCAGCTGCGGAAAATGCTAAAAAGCCAATATTTGTACACAAAAAGAAAGAGAAAATTTGCCAGTTCTTGGTATGTGGGCACATGAGCTTACATATTTTGGCCAAAGTGTTGTACTAATGCTTCATTTTTTTGTAACGATTTCTTTCTGGGTTTCATGTACAAATTGTAGCCAAATATTGCCTGGCTGCCACTTAGCCTTTAAAATAGGGAATCACAATTAGATATATGTTTATTGGCTTGGGGTTAAAAAGCTTTTTTCTATTTCACAATAACCCCAGAGTTAAGGGGATGTGCACCATGGTCTTACTACTCAGTCACGTGTTTATTGGGGGACATGATCTTAAATGCACTACAAAGTTGCTAATAGTATAGGAAGGAAATTACTCACAGGTGTATTTTTATTGGCTGGGGCTTAAAATCTTCCAGTTTTCCCACTAGAGCTCCTGAGCTAAGGGTAAGTGAACAATGGTCTTACTACTCAGTCACACTGGTTGCTGGGGGACTTGATTTCAAATGCACTACAAGTTTATAATTCTCATTAATAGTGTAGGACTCACATACAATGACGTGGCACGTGAGTTTACATATTTTTGCCAAAGTGTGCTACTAACACCTAATTTTTTGTACATTTTTTTTAAAGTCATACTGAGCACTGCCAAATTTTTGCCAGAGATGCAGCAAATCCATTATTTTGGATTTCGCCGAACCACCAAATCCTTTGTGAAAGATTCAGCCGAATAACGAACCGAATCCAACCCCTAATTTACATATGCAAATGAGAGCGGGGATGGAAAAGGAGAGCTGCGTGCAAGGCTAATATCTTTTTACTTTACTTATTTTTTAAGGATTCGAATTCGGCTCGACCAGGCACGAGGATTTGACCGAATCCTGCTGCAAATGCCTGAATCCTGGCCAAATACCGAACTAAATCCTGAATTCATCCCTACTTTTTACTTACATAAAGGTATTACTTGATCATTTTTCCCAGATATGTTGTGGAGCGACAACGTTGTACAGTAGGTTAAGATCCATGTTCGACTGGGTATCTACCAGGTACCTCTTACCACCTCAATACTATTGTTGTTATATTATATATGTTGTTATATATATACTAATATTGTTATATTATTATATATCATATGACATATTTTATTTATATATATATATATATATATATATATATCAATAGAAGGGCTAGCACTCCATGTCTCGTGAAGAATTAATGTGTTTATTTATCGCTCATCCGACGTTTCGACCCTCATTAGGGTCTTTTTCAAGGATATCCTTGAAAAAGACCCTAATGAGGGTCGAAACGTCGGATGAGCGATAAATAAACACATTAATTCTTCACGAGACATGGAGTGCCAGCCCTTCTATTGATATGAATGTGTGACATTTGGCTACAGCACCCTGCAGTTGGTCTAAATCCGGTAAGAGTGCAGACACTGAGAGACATATATATATATATATATATATATATATATATATATATATATATATATATTCAAGTGTGGAATAAACACAACTTTTTTTGTTTTGAGAAATATCCCGGTGTTGCTGGTTCTTCTGGAAAATATATGTGAAAAGAATTGAGAAGCGGAGTGCTACCCATTATTGATACTATATATATATATATATATATATATATATATACATTATTATTATGTAATATTATTATAATAATATAATATTATTTCACTTAGCAATTTGGGCATTGCAGTGTTTGAGACATAAATTCAATTTCTATAGAATATTTCCTGAAACACACTTACAACTATAGTTTAAAACAGGGAGAACTCCAAAAAGAGTCAAGCAATGGACATTAAGGGGCAGATTTACGAAATTCACATGAATAGATCGAAGTTCGATCGAATACGATCAAATTCCGATCGTACGATTTTATCAGATATTCGAATATGCAAATTTGCCCACTTCGATCATCGAATACCGAAAATTCGACCGCATCGAATAGATCGAATGATCGGATATTCGATAATTCGACCATTTGACGATCGAAGTACTTTAACTTTAAAATTTTATTCGACTGCCTACTTCGCCAGATTGAACCTACCGAATTGCAATAGAAGCCTATGGGAAGCCCCCATAGGTTTTTTTTCTATCACCTGCTCGAATACCATTCGTTCGATCGTACGATTTTATAGAGGAATCGAATATCGAGGTAAAAATAGCCTAAAACTATTCGATAAGCATTCGACTATCGAAAGCTTAGCGAATTTTGGCCAAATTAGTGAATAATAGTAAATTTGCCCCTTACTGTTGGAATAAATATTGCTGCCGTGTCTACAGCTGTGTTAGTATTTAGTTAAGCTGAGCCTCCTAGTCATACAATTAGATATGTGACACCTGACTGCGTGGGTGTATCAGATACGATCACAACTGGTGTTGTCTTTAACCGCTAAAAGAGTGGCTTCTGATTGCCTAAAGGAAGGCAGATGTGAATGTGATGACCTCAGTAGTAGAATATAATGTTAAAATACTGATGAAAGAATAATTGAGCGTATGCTGTTCAACGGTATACATGTCTAAAGGCAAAGCTGACTGCTCACTTACCCACATCAAATGCAGAAGATATTTTAGGAAAGTATCCAAACATCCTTCTTCAAAAGCATCTAACCTCACCGTTACTGAAAAGTGCTAAATGGGAAGTGCATGCTCTCAGCTTCCTTCTGTGATATCTATGGGGATTATGTCAGAGTGTTTCCTTTTTAAAGGAACAGTAACACCAAAAAAAGTGTTTTAAATGAAAAAAAAATATAAGGTACTCTTGTCCTGCATTGGTAAAACTGGTGTGTTTGCTTCAGAAACTCTACTATAGTTTAAATAAACATGCTGCTGTGTAGAAATGGGGGCAGCCATTCAAGCACAGAATAAACAGTAGATAACAGATAAGTACTACTATAGTTTATATAAACAAGCTGCTGTGTAGAAATGGGGGCAGCCATTCAAGCACAGAATAAACAGTAGATAACAGATAAGTACTACTATAGTTTATATAAACAAGTTGCTGTGTAGCCATGGGGGCAGTCATTCAAGCACATAAGTGGATGCAAATCCCATACAGCTTACTCTCTAAGTGCGTAGATAACTTAAAAGTACAAATAGGTGGCTAATAAATTGTGCTAGTGGGGTTAATTTACTGTACTCTCTACTATATATATATATATATATATATATATATATATATATTAGTAAGTATGGCTGAAGGATCAGTAAGGTTCTCGTACGTGGTTGAACTGCACCTCTCACCTTTCCATGAAACCCTGCCAAGGTGGTTCAATTCCCTCTAGATGGTCGGCACACGTCCATGTAACGTAGAAAAGGGTTTGAGAGAATGATCAACACCATATATGTTGCAGGTGGGGGGATACCCCTATTTTATTGTGACCACCTGTGCATCAGCGTTTCGGGGGGATTAACCCATATATGGTGTTGATCATTCTCTCAAACCCTTTTCTACGTGAAGGATCAGTAAGACCATGCTTTAGCCTTAAATCAATTTTTTTATTGATAAGGTAGAAATCACACTCACAGCAAGCTCCTTTATGTATTTATGTACATTTTATGTTTGCCTGTCAATTGCGTGTTGTACTCGTGGCACAGTTCTGCAGATAGGGGTGTAACACATTTATAAATATGCTGCACGTTATGCCATGATGAGTCAGATGGCAGCCCAAGATTGCATTATAATAGCTGCCATGCCTTGGCTCGAAATAAATATTTGATCTCTGTGCAATATCTGGGCTAATTTATATGCAATTATATGATCCTTCATGAGAACTGGCATGTGATTCAAAGTATCCGGTCAATGCCAGATTCGGAAACCTGCTCGCTTTTGAAGTTTAACATAAAATTTTGTCATAAACATCTGCTCACTGTAATGCATTGTTCTTTGATTCCATTTTTCAACCCAAAGTCTGCCAAAACTTCTAAATTCTTGCATGCAAAGTTAAGTGCGCAGTAAGAGTGAATGGGGAGACTACTTCACAATTGTGCATTTTTATGCATTCGTAAAAAAGAATTTAATTATTAGGTGTCGCTGAGGTTTAAGGCTTCGACAAATAGGAATTTGCTGTTGACATGTATGCAACAACAAGGTCCAACAGAAGGTCACAATCGGGAAAATAAATATCTACATAAGGTTCCACGAGGATGAAAAAAGACACATGCCTATCAAGTTTAAAGTTTCTGTTCTAATGAAACCAGTCTGATATTTAGATGATGTGCATGAGGCCCACCAACGGGTCTGTTGGACTGATGTCTGGCTGAAAACAGGCAAGCTTGAAATAGGCCCCAATGGATGATCTCATGTTGGTTCAAGCATTGATGACTGAATCAGCCCGTTTTGGCCAGACCAGGTCCAGATGCCCTTATTTGATGATCTCACTAAATGAGCAGATTTGGGCATGTATGACCACTTTTAGTCCTAAAGCCTTTGTCCTAATAAAACTGCTGCCTTAAATATTCAAATCATCTGAGATGAGGAACATAGCTAATGCCCCTAGTGGATGAGGCATATGTTATTTTCCTTCCTTGCTGAAGATTTCACATGTTGTAGGATATAATTAAGTAATACATTGTTGTGGTTTCAGTGCCTACTCTTTTCCATGTTTGTCTGCCTAATCAGTGGTGTAACTCTAGAGCAGTGATCCCCAACCAGTAGCTCGTGAGCAACATGTTGCTCTCCAACACCTTGGATGTTGCTCCCAGTGGCCTCAAAGCAGGTGCTTATTTTCAAATTCCAGGCTTGGAAGCAACTTTTGGTTGTATAAAAACCAGGTGCATTGCCAAAAACAGCCTTAATGTAGGTTGACAATTCACATAGGGGCTACCAAATGGCCAATCACAGCTCTTAATTGGCACCCCAAGAACATTTTTCATGCAGTGTTGCTCCCCAACTCCTTTTAACTTCTGAATGTTGCTCACGGGTTCAAAAGGTTGGGGATCCCTGGTCTAGAGGAACCAGACCCCATGGTTGCAAGGAAGCCTGGGGAAAGAGGAGCCCGGACTACAGGGTCTGCTTCCTCTATAGCAGCTCTCTTGCCTGGTAACTAATAACTAATAGACCCTTGCAGCAAGTAGATGTGCACCCACATCAGTGCTCAAGTATTGGTTGGTGCCCCTATGAAGTTTTTTCTTGGAGGGGGGCATGGTGCCAGCTTGGCACGCTGCTGCACCTAATGATACCAGAACCATTGCTCCAGACAATGATATGTAGGGAGACATCACATGGACAGATTAAACAGTCATATGTTGGAAGTGAATGAGTAATACAGAGAAACCATTTGACTCTGCCATGGCATCAGCACTTTATTCAACTATTGGGTATTCTTCTTGTACTTTCTTTTATTCCAAATTCATTCTCAACACACCACATTTTTATCAATTTTATATCCAGTTTATAGGAACTTTTTCTATAAACACACAGATATATGCTGTATATAAGCACAAATATAGCCACCGGCTCATGGATCCTTCATTAGATAAAGAGGAAATTCACGTTTATATTTAATTATCATCATATAGCACATCTTTTCTCTTACCAGCTTTTCAAGTGCTCTTCAGCCTCTTTCCAGCTTTCAAATGAGGGCGACTGACCATAACAGTACAACAACTATTGCTATGTGAGGCTACAATTATTGTTAGTTTTAGCTTTCCACCCAAGTCTGCTCCTATTCATCTTGCACTTCACTTTCAAAATTCATAATTGTTAGGATAATGTGGACCAAACCAACCAGATAACAGAGCTTCTGAACAACAAGCTAAATAATTTAAAAATACACAAACAATAAAAAAAATAAGTATGAAATAAATAAAGACCAATTCAATATTGTCCTAGACCTAAAACATCACCATTAGTCACCATTGTTACTGCCGGTTGATAATCCAAAGCCCCTTTGCAGGTGCTTGGGGGGAAGACCTACTGTATTCCTGTCTATCATTTCACAATGGACTAAATAGCTCACAGTTCATATGACAAAGATCTTCTAATGTGATAGATTTCTACTTTGTGAAGCCATTAGAGAAGAAACCATTTTTGGTGCAAATGACTTTCCTGACACCTGCATCTTGTTTGAATCAAATTAAAAGAAAGCAAGAATGTTGCACGCTAAAGGAGTTGGTTCAGTAGTTTAACTGCACCACTTTTATTGGCTGCTTCAGACTGGAAAATGTAACATAAAGGCCTTATTCAAAAACAGGCCTGTTAATGCAGGATATTTTGTCATACTAAGCACAGGTGTTAATGCTCTATTTTCAGATTACTGTACTTTTATGTAGCCATTGACACTGAGCGATCAAAACGGCAATTTTCAGTTCTGTAAAATGTATATTTTATTACATCATTTTTATGCAGACTTTATTTGTTCTACATTTAGAGATGTGTGTTATTATTCTTTAGGTGGACCAGAAAGTGTTATGTGTTTGATAGTGCTAAAATGTTAAATTGGTGGTTTATAGTCATAAAATTATTTGAACCAGTAATACAACAGAAATGTGAGGTGCACCACCAACAGGGTCAGGAATAGGATGAACTAAACCAAGGCGATATAACTGACACTTCTCAAAGTTCTTGTGTAGTTCTTGGTACTGCAATACAGTTCTTGTTTCTTATATACCCGAGATGACTACATAGCTGTGAATCAGCTGAATGAAGAGATGACAAAATTCAAATAGTGGTCAGTACTTAGCTCAGTTCCCAGTGATATATATTAAATAGGGGTCCCCAATCTTTTGTTCCATTTAGCCACATTTAAATGTAAAAAAGAGTTGGAGAGCAAAATAATCATGCAAAAAGTTCCTAGGAGTGCAAAATATGGGATGTGATTGGCAATTGGTAGCCCCTATGTGGACTGGCAGCCCAGAGGAGGCTCTGTTTGACTGTACATCTGTTTTATATGCAGCTACAACTTGCCAAGGAACTCAAAAATAAGCACCTGCTTTGAGGCCACTAGGAGCAACATCTAATGGGTACTCACGAGCCGCTGGTTGGGGATCACTTTACTAAATACTCACGGATTCTGTCAGGTCATGCAACTATCATATTAATATGAGGTTTTCTGGGTAAAATCCAAGATCCATAGAAGAACCTTATTTGAACCTTATTTGAGCATGGTCCCTCCCCTTTAACCTCCAGTACTGTGTTTCAGTAGCTTTCATCACCCTCTCATTACAGTGCTACTCTTTAACTTCTCAGTTGAGCCTTCCTAATTATTGCTGTGCATTTTGTAGCATTAAAATGTGCCAGTCAAATCTTCTGTCTGGGTTCTTACTTTCAGGCAAATGGGTTAGTGGCTGTCAGAGTCTAAATTTGTTTCAAATGTAATTCTTTAAAATGAATTTGTGATTAGTTTTTCCAAGTGTCATTATATCTGTCCTGCCTCTCCTGCTGAATTGTGGACAAGTGCTTATATTGACGCTGTTGAACAATAGAAAGTGTAGGGCCCCCACAGACCCTTTACGATGGACTATGTATGGAGTTAATATACAGACCAGCGGCACTCTGGATGAAAGAATAGAGTTTTTATTCCAAGTAGGAAGGATCCATTACACCTGACGCGTTTCGGGAGAAAACCCCCTTAATCATAGACACCTATCATAGTCATTAATCAAAGTGCCTACTCGTCAGGTGTAATAGATCCTTCCTACTTGGAATAAAATCTCTATTCTTTCATCTGGAGTGCCTCTGGTCTGTAATTTTTCCGAATGAGGTTCAGCAGAGGCACTATTGGCTGAGCACCCGGTCCTGGACTGGATACTAAAAGCATAGCACACCGCGAGGGGTGAGTTTGGAGCAGTTCCTTCTTTCTGACTGTATGTATGGAGTTGTTCAAGAGAAGCCATTCATACACTAGTCATTCAAATGCCCTCTAGTGGTTCATTATTGTTGATGTTTTCCTAAAAAACTAAAGTAATTAGGATCACTTTGTGTAAATAAAGGTAACAGCACCAGAATGGCACCTAGTGCTTGTAAATGATCCCCCACCAGTATTACAGGACAATGCCAGGCCGAGTATCTAAGGCATTACCAGATGTTCTATTTGCAGCAGTGGAAGTATTAGAAGTGCTTGGGTCCATGGCAGAATACTCCCAAACCTTGAGGACCTTCTGGACTTCATTGTGAGCCAGTTATTCTATTGAAGGCAGTAAAAAGGGTGAAACTGGACGATTGCACAAGAGATTAGTCAAAGAAATCTAATGACCATTGCCCATCCAGATGCGGTATGCCTGGAGTTGTTATAGTTTAGATCAAGAACAGCTGAAGGGATACTATATAGACTGGGGTCCCTGACTTCCTGGGACCTACCTTAAAGGAACCAAAATGATGGAACAAGTAAAATTTGATTCCAGAGTGTTCATTACAAGTTGATGCATAACAAAAGCTGCTCAGTTTCACTATTCCTATAAAGGTGTTATGACAGGAACTACTATCTACTGATTTACTTTATGATTTTAAAGGGCTTTCTGATCCCTGACTTAACTAAGGCTGATGGTCACCTTAGGGCTCAAGGCTTGATACTGGGGATCCATGCCCCTCAGCACTTCCATCCCTGGTACTATGTAAAGACCAAAAAGGATGTACCCCACCCCATTATGCAAACTGGTCACACATAGGCCAGTAGGGAAACCTACCTCCCCCAGCAAAAGTTACAGGAGACCTCGGTTTCTGAGCAGAAGACAAATGTAATCCTTTTAAACTCATTACTCTTCATCTTTTAATCTACAAATAATTTTTTTTTTCTAAGCATAATCAATTCCAAATCATGTTTACCTATTGATTTTTATTTGCTCCCCTATTAAAACAGCGCTATGAAATATGTTGGCACTATAAAAATACATGTTAATAATAATTAAGGCGTCTCTGTATCTATGATGCCTAATCACCTCTACATGAAATTTACAGCTGGAATGAATCCTAGAAGAATATTCCTTTTCTTGCCTAAGGGGCAGTATTAATAATCCAAGCAGGCCAGAAAGATCATAATCAGTTCCGTTGTTCAGGGAATTATTAAGTATACAGATAGCAGAAGTTGATTTCCCTTTGGGAAGAAAATGTGGCAAGAATTACAAAGATGAAAGAAATGTAACTGTTCTGATGAACTAGAGAGCAATGGCCAAAATGTTCTCATTAGGAAGCACCAACCAACCACTATTATTCCATACACTGATATCAAGCTTAGTATTTCCATACACTGATATCAAGCTTAGTATAAAACATTTAAATTCTTAAAACTCACAACTGGTTATATGGTTATATTTCTTGATATTGATATTTTATTTTGTTTTCATGAGCCCTGGAACCTAAAAAGATGTGCACATGCATCTTCCTAGCGTTCATTAATTGCAGTTACATATTACTCCCATATATATATATATATATATATATATATATATATATGTATATATATATATACTGATTGAAAGCAAACAGTCAGTGTAACGTATATGCCCGAGTAAATAAGCCATTCATGATGAACTGGGTGGGGGATCTGAATAACCTCAGTACTAATTCTTTCCAAAACAGGAGCATCTAGTAGATGGCAAAACACACACTTGTTTGTTTCATATATAGAACAAGCTTGACCCAAGGCATTTAACCAGCTGTGTCAGGGTCATGCAATCATACTGACACAAGTACAACCCCATCCCAATAGCTACTAATTAAGCTTTTACCATCACTCGTTGCTGGAGTGTTGATAACATGTGTGCTGTAAAATTTCCCCCTAGAAAACTGCCTGCCATAACTAGTGATGGGCGAATCTCCCGCGATTCGCTTTGCCTAGAGATTCGCGAATTTCTAGAGAAACGGGACGATTTTGTCGCGCGTCGCGTCAACTTTGTCGCGCGTCGCGTCAACTTTGTCGCGCGTCGCGTCAACTTTGACGCGTCGCGTCGTTTTCGCCGCGTGTCGCGTGGTTTTCGTCGCGCCGCGTCAAAAACGACGCGCGACTGACGTGCGACTCGTTTTTCGGCGAAATTTCGCTGGTGATTCGCGAATTTATTCGCCAGCGGCGAATCGCGGGAATCCGCCACGAATTCGACCTAGGCGAATAAATTCGCCCATCACTAGCCATAACCATTATCATGGCTTGGATGGGCCCCAAGGGGGTGAGGGCCCTGGTGCAATTGCACCCCCTGCACCCCTGGTAGTTACACCAATGCTCGTTGAAGCAGCTTTATAGTAACAGACACAAGCAAAATTCTCATGCTTTAAACTGTAAAATTTTACAGTTTTATTTTTTTATTTTAAAAAGTGACATTTTGACAAAAGTTTGTTTAAAAACGACATCTCTGCTTCCTTGTTGAAACAGCATGAGAGCACAATTCAGCACTGAGTGGGACCCATGAGTTGGAACACCAGTACCCAGATTGGTACAAACAACAGTCAATTGGATTATGATTCAATACACTCATGGTTTGTTGAAATACAGTATTTTCTGGTTCCTTGTCAGAGCTATCATTTATAGTCACGTGACTCAGCATGAACGCTGACCAAAATTGGAGAAAAAAAGAGACGCACTCTAACAACTCAATGCAGTGTATCCAAGGTACCTACAAATATTTATTACTAATCAACTAATTAAGAAGGCAAATGCAGCCTATGTACAAATGTATCAAATTTGGAGATCCAAAGATATTTCCATGAAAACTAAACTGAGAATATTCCAGAGCAATGTGAAGACTGTCCTCCTGTATGGATGTGAGACATGGAAGGTGACAGTGGAGATAACAAAAAGCCTCCAAGCTTTTATAAACCAAGGCCTCTGAAGAATATCAAACATCTGGTGGCCGAATGTAATTTCAAATAAAGAGCTGTGGGAAAGAACCCAAGAACAACAAGTGGACTTACAGATCAAACGTAAAAAGTGGAGATGGATTGGCCATACCCTTCACAAGGATAAACCAAGGATAAATCAATTGAAAAAAAGAGGCCTTAAAGTGGAATCCTCAAGGCAGCAGAAAAAGAGGAAGACCAAAGACAACTTGGGGACGAAGTGTGGAAGAGGAAATAAAGAAAGCAGGGACATCATGGACTGAGATAGAAAAAAATTGCCCAGAGCAGAAACCGGTGGCACACATTTGTTGAGGCCCTTTGCTCCAATGGGAGACACAGTATTAAGTAAGTAAGTAATCAAACATTTCAGAGGCCTCAAGCCCCCTTGGTCTGTGATACAGTTTTTTGCTCCAATTGTGGTTCAAACTACAGACATTTTAACCACTCACAGATGCCAATGCACTGGCCCAATTGTGAGTCCATGGTGTTCCTTGCCTGTTCCTGAATTATTATTGCCCAACATTCTGCCTACCTTGTTCCTACATGTCCTGCCAGTTCTTGAATTCATGTAGTGAGGTTCTTGACTGTATCTTGAACTTTGCTTGCTATCAGTGACAACCTGGTGTGTCTTCAATATATTGCCTGTCCTGCCTGTACCCAGTACTAGTCTTGCTGAACCCTTGAAGACCCTTCAAGAACTTTAGGGGTGTTTATAACTTGCACCCACTGTAAGTGTGCCTCTAAGATACACATTATCCCTGTGATCCTGAGACTGGCATCTCTTTAGTTGGATACTTACTAGCATTTATGAACAAATGGCTGGAGAAAAGGAGAATCTATTGAACGTTTTGAAGGTGATTACTATATTTTGCTGTTTCACACTGATTGGAAGACTAGAGAATTTATAAACACTTTATAGGACACAACACTTGTCTTTAAAAATGAATATGTTCATGGGTACATTTACATATTAATCATGCTATGCAGAAAATCTGGGCAGTCAAGTACTGATGGTTCTGGGGCTAACTCCTCAACAAAGTCCCCTTGTACCATAATTGTAAACCCATAAGCCAAACATTGAAAAAAGACCAATTTGGCCTACTGTGAGGGCTAAAGATCTACAAATATGGTCTTGATGAAATGACCAATATTGCATTTGGACAGAAAGTTTATGGATGATCAACTTAAATTAAATGTTTCTTTCTGAATGTTCAAGTAGTTTTAAAAATTTTAAATGAAGCTTCTGTATAATATGATAGCAATAATACCCATCACAGACCTCAGTAAAATCACATAACTGAGTTCCAGCCATCTGCTATAAGATATTTACAATAATTTCACTAATTGCAAACAATTGGATGGCTGTCAATGATTAAAGCTAATAAGTAATAACTTGGTATTATTACCACCAGTGTTATTAGTTCATTGATTGCAATAATTTCAGAAATGACCCATCAGTATAAAATATGTTGAGCACCTGGTGGGCTTTTTATGGACATCTGCTAAGAGAGGCTAAAATCTGGATAGTTTAATGTGTACTAGTTTGAAGGCAGAGGGATGTTCCTGCTGGGAGAGTTGAAATTGTAGGACAAGTGAATGGACATGTTTCATTCCCAATAAGTACAAGTAACGTATAACATCACTTGACCCCAATGTTTTCACTTGACATCTCAGTTTATTATGCATAAAAGAGGTTTCTGAGAGTTTTGAGGGTTCATATTGCTTTGTGATCCAACATTTGTTCTGGGCAATGTTAAAGAGATACCAATATAAGAGTCTTATAACAAGACTGGAATTAGGGGTAGACAGTAGAGGCATGTGTCTAAGGTGCAATGGTGGGGAAGGGCACTAGGACTCTAGAAACATATCTCTGCTGCCTTCTTTGACTCCAGAAGCAGCACTGTGCCAACATGAAAGCAGGAGTGTCAGGTTGGTGGCAAGTGGGTTGGGGGAAGAAGATGGCAGGGGTGATGGCCATGACTGGGAGCTTTCTTTTTGTGCCACTAACTTTTGACCAAGCTTTGCCTAATAGTCACTATAGTCTACTATAGCACCAAGAAAATATTCACCCATTACAAATTTCACCTTAACTGGCCATAAGGTTTATTTTGGACCTCCTGGTGGGGTTATCCTCAATGTTTAGTAACATGCTAGCAGCCATAAAGGGGTCCTTGATTAAGGTGGCTATAGGGCAAGATGAGGCTTAGGAATTAACCTTTGTGTTGATTTCTTCATATACCTGTATTCCAAAACCTCCATCTAGATTCAAATGCCCTCAACTATCAAGTAGCCTTAACCCTGATTGAAGTATTGACCCTGCATATATCACTGTTAGGGATGGCGCGAACTGTTCGCCGGCGAACTTGTTCGCGCGAACATCGGCTGTTCGCGCTCGCCGGATGTTCGCGAACGTCGCGCGACGTTCGCCATTTTGGGTTCGCGTTAGTTGGCGCTTTTTTTTGCCCCTCTCACCCCAGACCAGCAGATACATGGCAGCCAATCAGTAAGCTCTCCCTCCTGGACCACCCCTACACCCCCTGGACCACTCCACTTCCCTATAAAAACCGAAGCCCTGCAGCGTTTTTTCATTCTGCCTGTGTGTGCTTGGAAGAGCTAGTGTAGGGAGAGAGCTGTTAGTGATTTCAGGGACAGTTGAAAGTTTGCTGGCTAGTAATCTGCTTGATACTGCTCTGTATTGGAGGGACAGAAGTCTGCAGGGATTTGAGGGACATTTTAGGTTAGGTAGCTTTACTGGCTAGTAATCTACCTTCTACTGCAGTGCTCTGTATGTAGCTGCAGTGGGCAGCTGTCCTGCTTCTGATCTCATCTGCTGACTGCTGTAATAACCCATTTTTGCCCTTGATCCCCCTCTGGCATGCCACTGTCCAGGTCATTGCACCCTTTAAACAACTTTAAAATAATTTTTCTGGCCAGAAATGTCTTTTTTAGCTTTTAAAGTTCGCCTTCCCATTGAAGTCTATGGGGTTCGCGATGTTCGCGAACCGTTCGCATTTTTTGCCGCAAGTTCGTGAATATGTTCGCAAACTTTTTTTCCGACGTTCGCGCCATCCCTAATCACTGTATAGCAGTTTCTGGGTTCTCTGTGAGAATGAGGTCAGCTAATTGGTTTATACTAGATATAGAACTATAAATGACGTTTACTTTGACTTTGACTGAACTTCATTGAGTTCTCTTTGTGATAAGGTCCTTCGGACCAGTAGCAACCAATTAGCAGTTCTTTTTATCAGTTGTTTCCAAATGTTGCCTGTTACTACATAATATCCTGAATTTTACTTGTGTGATCCATTATTTTGGCTCTTTCTTTATTTCTTGACTCTTTCTTTAACAAGTATGCAAGAACAACAACCTCCAACATCATCCAAGCTACAAGCCTACCTCAAACAGACAGCAAGCTCTTGCCAATGGGGAACTTTGAGACATAAGTCTCTGATTTGTTTGCTTATTTGCTTTGTTATCTGTCCTACCTTTCTGCAGTATATGCTTTGCAAATCAAATGGAAAAACAAGTAGTAATTTTTGCTTACCAAAAGCTGGATCCACTAATTGCTAACTTATATGCCCAGCATTCTCCATAAAATTTTAAGTATTGTAGATAACTGAAGGTCAAGGTCTTATACATAATTGAGATACAGGATGTGCTTCTCCTCTTTTTGGGGCCCTCGTAGGAAATATTTAGACTGATTAAGGATGTACAGACTGAAATAAATCCCAGGCCCCAGGGGGGCCAAGTTGATCTTTGATGGCAACCCGGCCTGAGGCAAAAAGTGTCTATAATGACTATGACTATTTGTATACCTATACATGACCTATGTAATTATCTCTTTCATCAAATTAGCGTATGTATGAGCATCTGACTTTCTTTTAAATGCAGCTTCAATTTTAATTGGTTGAATGAAATGATCTGAGTATGAGAACAGTTTGGAAGATTGCTGAAATAATATGCCAATACCATCCAGTAAGTTCTTGTGTACTTGAGGAGCAGGACCCCTCTAATTCTACCATTTCTTTCTACAATGTATATTCTTTATTTATCAAATTATTGTAAGATCCTTGTTTATGAGAATGCCATTATAAAGCTCTGTGTAACTTGTTGTCTTAAAATACATGATAATGATGACAAATGCATGCTATCCTCTAAATCTGTATCATTACATTTCAAAGTAGACTTGTTACAAGTCACAAGGCAACTGTGTCAGACTTCAAAAGAGAACTAGTTCTGCAAGTGATTACTGGTGTCAGCTCCTGGGTAGGAACAATTCCATCTCCTTCCATTTTTCCCTTTCTGCCATGGCCTTAGCTTCTGTGTGACCTCTGCATGTATTTTCTTAATGTCTAATTAAATGACTGAACTTTATGTTTACCCCTTCGGAATTTCCTTCTGTCTAGATGTTCTGCTTATAATTCTTCATTCTATTTAAACACAAATGTATGGGATAACTTATTATTATTATTGTTATTATTATTACTATACAATTATATTTGTAAAGCAACCACACAAGGGCCTGTCCTAGAAGAGACAAATCCTCCTGGGCATAAGACATAATGAAAGTAAATTTAAGTTCAATCAACTTTTTAGTGTACATTAATTACAATGTAATTCAAAGGGGCAAATTCACTAAAGTGCGAAGCGTCTAATGCTAGCGCTAATTCGCCAGCGTGACTTGAATTCGCAAATTCACTAACACCGACTCTGGCAAATTTTTGCTAACAAAGTAGATAGACTAGCGCAACTTCGCACCCTAACGCCAGGCGAAGTTGCGCACTGACCAAGGATCGTAATTTAAGCAAATTCATTAAGATGACCATTTTACTGAACGTTACCACTTACGCTAGACGTTACTTCGCAACGTCAGACCTGGTGAAGTTCAATATAATAGATAGGACTTTGAAATAAAAATGGAAATTTTTTCTAAGTACCAAAAAAACGCTGGCGTCTTTTACGTCTTTACGTCTTTTGTAGGGTGATAGTCTGAAAAAGAGCAAAAATTTTTTGGGGGGTTACCCTCCTTCCCCCCTACATTTCCTAACATATGGCAACACAACTATACAGGGGGCACATGTAGGGCAATAGGACAACTTTATTTTATTTATTAAAGGTTTCCTGGGCTTGTGTAGTGGAATGTAGTGGATGTAACATATACTTCTATTACATTTTGAAATTTGCGCTGTATGCAAATTAGGCATCGCTAGCGTAAATTCGCTTTGCCTGGTGAAGTAACACAAGCGCAACTACGCTACCGTTCGCCAACCTGAGCGTAACTTCGCACTTTAGTGGATTAGCATAGCGCTGGCAAAAATTCACCCGAATTGTGGCGAAGTGTGGCAAACGTTAGCAAGGCAACGCTTAGTAAATTTGCCCCAAGTCATCAACCCCCATCCTTAAACTTCTAGTACAAAAAATGCTAATTTTCTGTTAAATAATATTTTTAGGGTCCCTAAATCACTTATTCTTCAAGACACCTGCTTAGCACAAACAGGCCTTATTATTTATTTTTGCATTTGGGTCCAATAGGGCCCATGCTCTTGGGGGGCCTGCACATAGTCCTGAATCCACATCTTACTGCATTATGCAGTGGTCATCATCTACAGTGATTTTACAGAGCTCGTGACCCATATTTGTCCTACTTCTTATGACTCCCTCTATATTATTTGTCTTATTTTAACTTACTTCACCTTTATATTAGTGCTAGGCCTCCTTCGTCTTGGGAATATTTTGAATTAGGTGCAGCGCAGTTGTCTTCATACCCAGCGGCCACCTTTTAGGCATCACTTTCTCTTGAGAGTGGGCTTTAAGTCTGTAACTCACCACAACCTTTTCTTTTTTGCTATCGTTTATATAGGAGCTTTGGCCAGCCTCATGTTGTAGCTCCCATCATTCCCAGCTAATGTCAGGTGATCCCAGTGATGGCCAATATAAAGTACACTAAAATAATTATCCAAATGCACACAGAACTGATGCAAGCAAGGAACGCCTTGCACATTTTGTCAAGGGTGGGGGTGACCCGAAACATTGCACTGCACTTCTGCATTAAATGCGCAAGGTGTTCCTTTCTTGCATCAGTTCCATGTACCTTTAGATAATTTGCTTCAAGTTATTGGATTTGGGGTTGCCAGACCTCTACCACTGTGCACCAGACAGCACTGAACTATTTATTGAAAAGGGTGTGCGAGAGCCAGGTTTGTGTTGCATACAATGTAAAGTGCAACCATTTGGAAATTTTAACACATTGCAGGTAAAACTTAGTCCCTGTGTTAAATAATAAAGTAGTAGAATTCTTAATGAATCAGATGAAAATTGAATGTAGGACGGGCCAGACCAGGGATGACTTTGATTGATGCAGTTGACCAGCATGAATATATTGCAGTATATGAACAACCAATTAGTGATGGGCGAATCTCACCGTTTCGCTTCGCCGAAAAATTCGTGAATTTCGTGAATTTCCAGTGAAATTCGCAAATTCGTTTTCGTCGCGTCACATCGTTTTCGTCGCGTCACGTCGTTTTCGTTTCGACACGTTTTTTCCGGCAAATTTTTTTTGTCTAATTTTCGCTGGCGTTTTGCGAATTGCGGGAATTCGCCGCAAAGTCGCGCTGGCGAATAAATTCGCCCATCACTACAACCAATCCCTGTTTTGTTTCAATTGGAAGCAATTTTCTAGTACAGTAGCTTAATGCACAAATGTAGTAATGTCCTATATACAGTATGTTGATAATGGAAGACTGCAGAGAGCCTCTTGTCATGGTTTTTTTTTTAATCATTATCTGTATCTTGTTTGCACTTGGTCTGGGTGCCAGTCTCCCTCTTAGCTCTGGTGCCCAGTGTTTTATACTTTGTAACGACTTTTGCTTTCCTAGTGCCCCCCTGTATTCCATTATATACCCTTAAATAGACATGGAACCCCTTGGAGATTAATATCCTTATATGTTACAATAGAGGATGCATTATTGACTATATACTCATGTGGGAGAGTATTGCCATAAGACTCCTAAATAAGTCAACCTTGGCAGCCAAAGGGCATTTGCTGATGAAATAGTTGTGCCACGAACATAAAAAAAAAAAAAAAAAAA
>CM044440.1:124810366-124840222 GCA_024363595.1 Xenopus borealis | reverse complement strand
AAAAAAAAAAAAAAAAACAGGAGCAGTGTCTGCTGCTAAGTGAATATTTAGCAAGGAGATCTATGTAAACCTTGTAAATGAACTCTACTTCTGTTTATTATTTCAAATAACGGTAACATGTTAAAAAAATAGATTTATGTAAAACTTTACAAGAAGAAAGCCTCAGTTGAAGCTCATAAATAATCAGATCAGTGTCTGGACTTAATCAAGAATGACTCGCCTGACAGAAATGTTTTGGGAGCCATTGGCAGAGCACTAATAATCTGCCGGCTCGACACTCACAAAGTGAAGTTTTCAATGAGTCCGTGTCCACACAAGTTCTAAATTACAGGTACAAGTTATACATTGTTTGTGTTATTATAGTTTATTTGTGAAACTGCAATATATTCTGCATGGCTGTACTGGGTACTGATGGAAACACAAACAGTATGACAGACAGAAAGAAAACAATTATAACAGATGGAACAAGTATAAATGGAGACATGAAGGACCCAGCCCGTGAGAGTAGTCTAGAGGCCATTCTAGGGGGTGAAGGTACAAATGATACGTGTAAACATCTAAAATCTAAAAATTGTAAGCTCCATTGTGCATTGCACTCTACCTCGTGTATCAGTTGTACTTTTGTATGTAATCTGTTCAAGGTTAAATGTATACACCCTTACATGTTGCTAGCGATGAGCAGGCATGGATTTGAGGTGAACATCTGCAATTTTTTTGTGGCAAAAAAAAAAAATGCAGGAGAAAAATTTTACTGCTACAAAAAAGTCACCAATAGTGATGGGCAAATTTATTTGCCAGGCGTGGATTTGCAGCAAATTTTTGGGCGAGGTGAAATGAGACAGATTCGCTCGTCACTAGTCGCCAGAAGCAAAAAACATCCATCGAATTTAATGCATTTGGAGTGACAAAAAATTGTCATGCAAGTAAAACATTGTCTAAAAGCGTGAATGGCTCAGCGCAGGATCGGCGCAGCTCCCAATGACTTCTATGGAAGCTCCCGGTACAAGGGGCCATGTTGCACAGGGTGCATACGGATAATGAGCAACTTGAGGCCTTAGCCTGTGAGCCCCTTTCCAAACTATTATTCTTCCTCTCCTCACTTAACCTCTCTATTGTCCTAGTCCTTTATATCTTCTTACTATACGCTATTCCATTATTCAGCCTATTTTTCCCATAAAGAAATAGGGAAGGACCATAAAACAGGCAAAATGTTTAGAGGCAAGAGGGCCCACTGACTCCTGGGCCCACTGGGAGTATTTATGGTATCCCAGATACTGCATGTGTGTGCCCCAACATAGCTGCTTGAACCAGGAGCTCTCTGTCCAGTTCCTTTGTAAGACCACAGGACACAACAAAAGTCATTTACTAACACAAAATTATGTCCAGCAAAAACCTATGTACCTGGAACATGTAGCTATTATTGCAATAGAATGCCAGTTGCACCAGTTTTGTGCATAAGGGGGAAATACAGAATTCATAGATAAAGGACCTCTAGCAATAACTCCTGCCTTGTGAAGTTGGAAGTTGGGCTTCCAGGGCTATCACGAGAAACAGATTCACTCTTAATTTTACTAACTGACCTTCAGACTATGCCCCTCTAGGTTGCTGCTCAAGGTCCTCCTGGGACAGGCCAGAACAATGGTTTGGGATCCACCAGTCTAGGGTTTCTTGAGTTCTGTCATAATATTGTAGTTTGATTTAACTTGCTGTAAATCTGCATTGTGGTAGAATATCTGCTAGTCCTGTAATTTACATTCGATACTTTTATTATACAGCGACTCCACTATATGGTAACCATGTCGGTGAGCAGTTATAAGTCAACAAAAACTGGATGGCAATGGCTACACAGTGTAATAGATATTTTGCATGTGGCCCTATGATTCTCGGCTAAGGGCTTTAGCTGAAACTAGCTCTGATGGCAAAGGAATCTATCATATATAAATATATATATACAGAATTAAGGAAATGGCTATATACTACAGTATACTGTATACATACACAAAGTATATACTGTAAAAGCCATGAATATCCTACAAATTATATCCTTATAAACTGCTCTTAGTGATGTTATATTTGTCACAAAACTCACTAAAACGTGTGTATTGTAATACATAAAGTACCCCTTGTTGGACAATATGAGGATGTTAGAAGTCACCTCGGATTTCCGTGACCTGCATAAAAGCATTTGGCTTTGGGCCTCCTGCTTTTATATGTAATAGATCTCCTCTGTGAGTTATACAATCTTATAAAGGGGGTACTTTATTCACTATATAAAACACAGGTACAGGTATGAGTCCATTTACATGTGTCCACTATACAGACTATGGGGCTAATTCACTATGCGGCAAAAAAACGCTAGCAATGCCTCCGCTAACGCTCACCGCATTTTGCCGGGCAAATTTTCGCCAGCGCTATGATAATTCACTAAAGTGCAAAGTTATGCTCAGGTCAGCGAATGGTAGTGTAGTTGTGCTAGTGTTACTTCGCCAGGCAAAGCTCCTTTACACTAGCAATGCCTAATTTACATACAGTGCGAATTTCAAAGTATAATAGAAATATATGTTACAGCCACTACATTCCACTACACAAGCCCAGGAAACCTTTAATAAATAAAATATAGTTATCCTATTGCCCTACATGTGCCCCCTGTATAGTTGTGTTGCCATATGTTAGGAAATGTAGGGGGGAAGGAGGTTAACCCCCCAAAAAATTTTCAGACTATCACCCTACAAAAGGTAAAACAAGCCAGAGTTTTTTTTTTCAAACTCCTATCTATTGTATTGAACTTCGCCATGTCTGACCTTGCGAAATGACATCTAACGTAAGTGGTAATGTTCAGTAAAATGGTCATCTCAGTGAATTTGCGTAATTACGATCCCTCGTCAGTGCGCAACTTCGCCTGGCATTAGGGTGCGAAATTGCGCTAGTCTTTCTACTTTGCTAGCGAAAATTCGCCAGAGTCGGTGTTAGTGAATTTGCAAAGTTACGAATTTAAGTCACGCTGACAAATTAGCGCTAGCGTTAGACGCTTCGTGCTTTAGTGAATTTGCCCCTATGCATCTTTGGTTAGAGTCTATAGAAGTATTGTATGTATGTCAACAGCTGACATGCCAAGCATCTATCAGTGCTAAATGTTATAGGAGGAGTGCTTTAACCGCAAGAAACTACTTTGCATTTCATACCAGCAGCTTGGTGTTAATATCTGCATTCATGTGAATTATTTTTGAACTCTTAAAAGCTTTAGATTTCCTATTGTATCTGCAAACTTGGTCAGCTTCTTCTGTTTTTTTTTTCTTTGACTTTATTGTTGATCCAGACTCTTAAATAAATTCAACTCTTAGAAAAACAAGTTATGTTTTGGCTGTTTTTCAATTAGCCTACCTGTCATCTCTCAAATTTCCAGATTGTGACAGATGGAATGTTAACTCAATGCAAAAAAATAAATATAAAATGTTCCGCATCTATATCTCACTTCATAAAGTAACGGACCCGCTGCTCAATGTGAGAGTTAATTCTATGCAGCACGTCCAGCTATGCCTCACAGATCACAGGAGTGTTCCATTCTGGGAGAACGGTTCCTGCTCTTTTTTTAAATCAATAAAGCAGTTGTTCTTTTAATTTACAACTGGGAACAGCTCATGTCTGTGCTGCTACCTTTGAAATGAAATGCAATGCTGTGGATGAATTTTTTCCATTTTACAAACTTAACTGAAGTAGACTTTTCCCCTTTTTGCCACCTACAAACTTCTATGCTTAAAGGGAAAACATATTTGTTTTTTAAATGCATCATTTAATAGTGCTACTCCGGTAGACTTCTACACTGAAATCCATTTCTCAAAAAAACAAAAAGATTTTTTTTATATTCAGTTTTGAAATCCGACATGGGGCTAGCCAT
Organism: Xenopus borealis; assembly: GCA_024363595.1. Taxonomy (NCBI): domain Eukaryota; kingdom Metazoa; phylum Chordata; class Amphibia; order Anura; family Pipidae; genus Xenopus; species Xenopus borealis. Next base: position 124,836,327 of record CM044440.1, on the reverse strand, counting down.
TTTTTCCCAGCTGCCCCTGGTCATGTGACTTGTGCCAGCACTTGAGGAGGGAACTGCTTTCTGGCAGGCTGTTGTTTTTCCTTCTCAATGTAACTGAATAGTACGCAGTGGGACATGGGTTTTACTATTGAGTGTTGTTCTTAGATCTACCAGGCAGCTGTTATCTTGTGTTAGGGAGCTACTAGGTGGTTACCTTCCCATTGTTCTGTTGTTAGGCTGCTGGGTGGAGGAAAGGGAAGGGGTGATATCACTCCAACTTGCAGTACAGCAGTAAAGAGTGAGTGAAGTTTATCAGAGCACAAGTCACATGACTTGGGGCAGCTGGGAAATTGACAAAATGTCTAGCCCCATGTCAGATTTCAAAATGAAATATAAAAAAATCTGTTTGCTCTTTTGAGAAATGGATTTTGGTGCAGAATTCTTCTGGAACAGCACTATTAACTGATGCATTTTGAAAAAAAAATTTTTCCCATGACAGGATCCCTTTAAGAACTCCAACATTAATAAGATAAGTTCTTGCTAATGTCTGAATACTCTTGCTTAGAAATTTTATTTTATTTTACTGTTCAAGATGTGAGAAGGACTAAAACATTTAGGGAGCAAATTCAATCAGCTCTGAGGGTTTTCATGAGTGCAAACCTATTCCATAAATGTTTGGATGGTCTGTATGGAGAAGGTTTAAGTGGATATGGTCTACATGTACAAATATGACACGGAGTAGAGATTTTTCTTTTGCCTACTTTAAGCCTACTGAAGCTGTTAAGACCAATGTATTTGGTCCTAGCAACCTACTTCATGTCATATAAATTTATACGACTCTCTGTTCCAGTCTGTACAAAGGAATGAAACAATTTATGCAGAATAGACACCCTGATAATTAACAGAATGTTGAGAAGGCTAAGAAAGAACTCCTCAGTGTTTCAAACCAACAACATATTTGCTTGGATTTCTGCTGATTTGACCAAATTTATAGAGCCTGTAGTTCAGAACATTAGCACACGTTCCCCTTTAGACATTGTGTCTGCTGCATAAATGCCTGCACAAAACAAGTACAAAACATCTGTATAAACAGCTGCAAAAGGAATTGCCTATATGGTATACGTATTGGGATTTTCTTTCATTAAAACATATGTGGGTCCCTGCCTGGTTTTTGTTTGTTCCTGGGTTCTTGCCATGTTTCTTGTCCCTGTCCTTTGCCTGGTTCTTTGGATTTATTGGTGCTTACCTGTATTATGACCACTGCCTGTCCATATCTGGGCCTGTTTATCAGACTCTGCTGAACTTTTGCCTGCCCAGACCTCAACCTGCATATTGGACACTCTTCGTCTGCTGACTGCCCAGACCTTGGCCAGTTTTTGGACTAGTTACTTTGTTTACTTAGTCATGTGCACTTGTTACACCTTGAAAAGAACTAGTGAAAGCTGCACACACTTCCTGCTCACTTTGATTCAGCTCACCTGGTGCGCAAGGTAGAAATTTACAGGGTTACCCCTTGCTCTTTATTTTCATGCAGACGTGCAAGTTTCGGGGTTACCCCCTTTATCAAGCATGCTTGATAAATGGGGTAACCCCTAAACTTTGCACGTCTGCATGAAAATAAAGAGCAAGGGGTAACCCTGCGAAATTCTACCTTGAGTGCCATTGTTTTCCGTTTGCACTTGTTACACCTTGACATGTCTGCAACATACTTTTGGCTACCAGCATTATCCAGCATATGAACTCAAGCCTGTTTCAATTCAGCCTGTGTTTCCTGAAAATAATCTTTCTGCTCTCTATTTTTAATTGCTTTTTTTGGCAGGATGGAGGTCTGGGCTAGATATTAATAGAGGAGTTGATTCCATTTTATTCCAGTAACTTGTGCACACTTGATAAATAAAGTTACGTATTTCAGCCTTTACAGATATGATTATTAGGTATATAAAGGTCTGTTTGCTTGGAACCTCTATATTCGCTCTGAGCTCTGTGAGTAAGATTCAGCTGTATAAACTCAAGCTCTTCAGTAGAGGGTGTATAAGTGTTCCCTCTTAGAACAGAGTAAAGCTCAGCAAGGATACATGATAGGGTATGTCAATGGGACATAATAACTATATTCAATATTGTTTGGATAAATTTGGGAACAATGGCATTTCTTTAAGCATTAAAGAGATACTGACACCTGAAATTAAACTCTTTTTACATCTATTATAATGTTGGCTTTGAAAGCTACTTCTTACTTTACCATAAAGTATTTGCATGATGTTTTTACATTACCTGTCTGATCCCCCATGTTCCTATATGAGGGGGCTGCCATATTTGTGCAGCAGGAGTCCGTTAGCATTAGAAACTGTAACTAACAGACTGAGATGGGACAGTCAGGTTGGCAAAGTCAGAACTTCAATTATATACAAAAACAAACCTCTCAGCAAAGAATGATCAACATGACCTATAGGTAACATTTAGGGGCAGATTCACTAAATTCACATGAAGAATTAAAAAATTTGAATATGCAAAATTAGGTAAATTCAACCATCAAATATTCCAGTAAAATTTTATTTGAATATTTGAAAATTTGATGGTCGAAAACTTCCTCTTTAAATTTTTATTCGACCACCTACTTCAACCAGATTAAAGCTACCGAATTTGGGATCCTTCCTTGAAATCGAATATAAAAAATATATAAAAAATGTATATTGGTCTGTGTATATTTAAGCTTGTATGAAGAAATTGTTGGGTCTACATGACATTTTGTATTGTTATCGTCTCATACTGGAGCCAACAAGCTTGCTAACTATTTACCAAAGCTTTTGTATTGTTTTATAAACACCAATACAAGAAGTAAGAAGGGAAGTTCTCCAACAGCCAAGGGAGCCTGGTAGAATCTGGGCCATTGAGACCCAAAACTATAGGTCCATTGTTCTCTTCATGGTTGGGATAAATGTCCTAGGTTTTCTCATAAGCTGTAAAGAGAGATACCATAAAACCATGCAAGTTCAAGTATCTCTCTGCACTAAGCTCAGTTTTGCAGGAGAATCTAAGTGCAAAATTGTCCTTTTAGGAGACTATCTTCCTCTAGAAATAAAAGTACCTACAATGAATATCTTATCCAGAAACTGAAGCATTTAGCTGCCATTTTATATTCATAGTACAGAAATGGCCTGTGACCACATCTGACAGTGAGCCCTAGTAAGGAATCTGACAGTGGCCGTAACACTTTAGAATGTTTTTATATAGCCTGCTAGAAGGACAATTTAAAGAATTTTTATTGATGTGCATATGGTCTCACGACTAATAGCAAAGGTTAATTGACATTTGAAACAAGCCACTAGTTAGAAATCATGTTTCTAAGTTCAGAAACTCAATAAACTGCCTTCGACCTGAGGTTCTGAAAAAAACATTTAATAACGGAGTGAATGTGTTACATAAATATGTATGAACTGGCCATCATAAATCAAACAAGCTAACTCCAGTGCAGAATTATTCACCCTTGCCTAGACATCTGGTTTACACATAAGGTCTACGCATAAAGCTATTTCCCCAACAAATTAAAATGTTAGCACAATAATCATATCACTAATATAAATAAAATCCTATTTTTTATTACTGTATATTTTGAATTTGAATTTTTTTTTTTGTCTTGAGAAAAAGATATATATATATATATATATATATATATATATATATTTTTTTTTTTTTTTTTTTTTTTTTTTTTTTTTAGAAAATTGCACCTAAATTTTTGGCCAGCATGAAGAAATGTACAGTAAGTGCACCACATGGATTATGATTGTGCTGAATTGCAAGAATGAAAATTAAATGAAAATATTTCTCACACCTGCAACTTCTCCCAAGGAATTCTTCTTGCCTGTAAAAAGGTGGATTGCATTTCCCTTGAATATCCAACTGCAGCTCTTTGTGGTAGCAAATTGTCTTTTATTACCAAAGAATTTCCAGATTTCATTTGATGAATTATCATTAATTCTAGCTATCATTTTCCTCTTTTGGGAAAACCCAGATTGATTGTTTAATTATTGCACAGTCATTTTATTTTTTGAATTTATAATCTAAATGAATTAATAGTAAAAAACTGTATATAAATTAAAATTCAAATATTAGAACAACAATTATAATAACATTTGAATTTCTTTTTTGTAATTATATTTTAAGTATTCATTTCAACATCTCTAATTTAATTAATAATTATAAACTACTGTATTTAATAATTCATTACAACTATTTTACATTTTTGGATTTATAATTCAATTTCAATTATATTACTTGTACAGATAAAAAATAAAAAATAAAAATTTTATATCAAGTCAATTTTCTTTGTTATTGATTTCTCTATAAGTTGTGTTGCATATACAGCTATGGGATCCGTTATCCGGAAACCCTTTATCCAGCAAGATCAGAATTATGGAAAGGCCATCACCCACAGGCTTCATTATAATCAAACCCAAATCCAAATTTTTAAAAGTCATTTAATTTTTCTCTGTAATAATAAAACAGTACCTTGTACTTGATCCCAACTAAGATATAATTAATCCTTATTTGAGGCAAAACTATACCTGTATTTATACTATTAGTTATCTGCATTAACCAGAAAGCTCCGAATAACTGGAAGACCGTCTTCCATAGATTGCATTTTATCCAATAACAAAAAACTGTTTTCTTTTTTCACTGTAGTAATAAAACAGTAGTTTGTACTTCATTCAAACTAAAATATAATTGATCCTTATTGGAAGTAAACCCAGCCTATTGGGTTTATTTAATGTTTACATGATTTTCTAGTAGACAAGGTATGAAGATCCAAATTATAGAAAAAAATATTAAGTGGAAAACTTCAAGTCCCATGCATTCTGAATAACAGGTCCTATACTTGTGTGTATATAAATAAATATATATAAGTGCTTCAAGTTGCCAGAGGTGCACAATCAAAGGTCATAATATAAACGACCTTTGGATGAAGGATAAGCACACTCTGTAATTTGTGAAGTTCAGCTCTTTTAATTTATGAACAATCATTACTTTTTCATTACTTTTCCTCATTTTGGATCTGTAACGTCAATTGATGAATGTCCGTGGAAAAATTGGATCTGTTAATTCTAGTTACATGTTTCTAAAACATGTTGCCATTACAAGCCATCAGGTGGGCTCATCAGTGTAATGTTGCAAATATTTAGGTTTTTAGACTTAATTCTTTGTTTTCAAAGATGATCTATATTAGTATTTCATTTGACACATTGCAGGCCTGTAACTAGAGCTGCTATGAGGTGGGAAGTGGCCCCTGGGACTGTCATTTTAGGGAGCACCAAACAGCAGTGTCTAAAAGCCTTATAATGCTATAGCCGTGAATAACAAGTATAGTAAGGAGGGATATGGGCAGACAGTAGCCCACTGGATCCACACAGGTTATTTTCCAACTAAAGCCTGGCTTACTTGGCTTTTTGAAGGTTTTAAATGCTTGAAATAGCTCTCTACTTCAAAAGCCAGAGAATCCCCTGACAACACATTTGTCATCTGAAAACACAGAATTCCACACTTCTCGGTGGGGCCAATGATAAGGAATTTGGGTATTTGAACTTGAGTGTATAGGGATACTGTCATTGGAAAAAAGTTTTTTCAAAATGCATCAGTTAATAGTGCTGCTCCAGTAGACCTGCACTGAACCCCATTTTTTAAAAGAGCAAACAGATTTTTTTAAATTTAATTTTGAAATCTGACATGGGGCTAGACATATTGTCAGTTTACTAGGTGCCCAAGGTTTTGTGTTCTTATTAACTTCAGTCACTGCTGCACTGCAAGTTGGTGTGATATCGCTCCCTTCCTTCTCTCCCCTAGGTAACCAGATAACAGCTCCCTGGTAGATATAACAACAGCACTCATTAGTAAAAATCCATGTCCCAGTGAGACACCAGTTACACTGAGTAGGAGAAACAATAGCCCGTCTGAAAGCAGTTCCATCCTGAAGTGCTGACTCTTTCTGAAAGATGATGATGAAGCAAAATGACCTAAGATGGCTGCCTACACACCAATTACAAATAAAAAAAACACTTTTTGGGTTATGAATGACATTTTCTATGGTAAAGTGATTATTTGTAGTATAAAAAGTGTAATTTAGAAATAAAAACTAAACCTTGAAAATCATGACAGAATCCATTTTAAAAAAGCATCAAATTCTTCCAAGTACCACAAATGATAACATTTAAATTCTGAACAACCCTGAACTCTAAGCTCAAAATCCACCTATTTTCCTCATAAATTCTGATACACTTTGTCATTCCAGTTGAAAGAACTCACCATAATGTTGACTAGCTTGAAGAGGTGTGAAGAAGTCATTGATGGCTGAACTTTCTGCCTTTTGCAATCATTTAGGAAAGGGCAACATGTTGTTGTAGAATGTTTTGCCATAGGATTTTGTGGTTTCTAAGCACTTTGCAGACTAATGCACATTACAAAAATCTCAATGTAGCCAACAGACAAAACAAGGTGCCAACAAAAATATTCCCTGTAGCCAAGTTGGTTTATTATGATCTCAGATTATTAAAAAAAAAAAACCTTAAACTATGAAAAATATCAGTGTTTTAATTATGTATATCAAATTGTTTAGATTAACCCTTTGGATCCAGTTCCCAGATCAAACTTCTAAAAGACAAAACACTATTCCCCTGTAACCTTTTGTTTTCTCCTTTAGACTTTCTATAGAATACAATATACTAGATAAGCCCATTCATCTTTCAGCTTGTTACAATTCGTTTTAAAATGACTGCCAAAATGCTACTTGCTTCATAACCATAAACAGTCTTCCTGTTATGCAAAGCCTTAATATATCTGCTGCAGATGAAGTAACAAAATTTCTATATCTAAGAATAGCACTTTTGCTGTGTTAAGTGTCTTCAATTAACTCAATAGGAGGCAGATCTGGCATGCTACTGGTATTAGCGTCTATGTGCAAATGGCCAATAACCAACTTTCTGTCTGTTTTGTATTTGTAATGGAAGAGGAAATGTTATCCCAAAGGCACACTTTTTTCCATTATTATTGCTATAGAAATATACTATATAAAATTAAACATATTGAGTAAGGAACAAACCTGACACAGTTGGATTTTAGCCTTTAACCTTAATTGACGATTAGCCAACTGGCTGCTGCTTACTACTGCTAGGCAATCAGGAATAAGTGTCACGCACACTCCACTCCATTATTTGTTCCTCTATTTTCCAAAATATAAGTTAAATGTTCTCTCTATTTGCAGCAGAAGTGTTTGCCTAGGGATGATGAACTCAACACAGGTGTCTATTGAACTTTCAACTCTCAATGGCTGAACACCAACTGGCAGATGAACGTCTATTCATACCAAACGAGGGGAAAATAAGCTTCTTTCATTTACAACTTCCTCTACTCTCACACACACAAAAATTAATTATTTTAGAGAACATAATTATTTCAGTAATGAGTCAGAAGGCTGTCAGTTCTATCCAGCCCGGAGAGAGTTGGCCAAACGTCTATCAACTCATGGATGGACTCCAACAGTTTTTAGCATCATCTGTCCAACATCTTTACATTATTCTTTGTCCGGAAAGCAACTCTAGATAATGTAATAAAAGTCATGAAGTTTGTGTTAGGTATAGAAAGGCATAGCTGCTAAGCAGCATATAATTAAGTAATTGACTGATTGCTTGCTATGGGTTATTAGACCTGGTGCAAACATTGCCACTTGCTTAACTATTTGGAAACAGGTTAATTTGCTTGTGAATACAAGAATGGGCGATACTGGGGCTGCTGCCACCTGAGGCATCAGCTATGATGCCCCCTTCCTCTGCATTAGCAGGACTGAATTTCCAGCTTAGAAACCAGAAATTCTGCTCTTAAAGTTACAGGAGGTGGCTTTTTGCCACCCCTGGTAAGTGGGTGCTCACTGTTGCCTCACTTTGATTTATGGCAGGAATGGCCCTGAATACTAGGCTGCTTTCAACATACAAAAGTAAAGGAACCTTTTTCTAACAAATGTAGGAGGGTAAAGGTTTTGCAAATTGTTAATTCCTTTATCTTAGTTTAGGTTTCTGTTCAGCCAGATTTGGGCCTAAAGGTGGGAGGGGAAACAGGGGCAGTGCAGTACCACTGGGTTTATAAATAAGGAACTCTACATGTGCTCGTTCTTTTTTGGTATCCCCACATGCTGGGGCTGATGGTGTATGTGCAGAAATTGCCCTCGAATGGAGGTAGGGTCGATTAAGAAAAGTAAGACCAAGGGTAGTTTTGTAATAGCTCACTCTAAAAGTGAGAGGCAAGATTAGGACAGTTAGCAGAGCAGTCAGAGGCTCCAATGAGGAGGCTAGTAAGGGTTAGTACTCTGCAGTGTCAAAGCTGTCAGTATAGGGACTCAAGTTTTCAGGCTGAGGATAGATTTATAGATTTTAGAAATTCCTGGAGTAATACACCACTGTAATTTTACCCTAGTAATGAGAATTTTTTCACTAAGGCCGTCAGTACTACATCTGGGTGCTGTGAACACAAACTGCTGTGATTGAGTAATAACTGATTTGAGAAAATAATTGAAGCATTTACTGATTAACCTTGTAGCATCAGCCACCTCTGTTATAAAGTCTATATCATCTGCCTAAGAGTTTCATCACTGGCACCCAAGTCAATTGTAGATTGAATTGTTGTCTACAGTGAAGTTTATGCTTCCTCCAACAGTAATGGCCCACCTGAGAACATTTAACAAACGCCCAACTGGGAGTTGACTGGAACCCAAATCTGACGGGGTGTGAGGTAATTCATTTGGGGCAATTGTGATATCAAGTACCCCCATGTCCAAAATCTGGTTGCACCAGTAAAACCTACTAGGAGTAATGAGGAATGTTTGCTGTGGTTCTAATTACCCAGAATAGCCATCAATAGGTAGCATCTTCCTTTCCAATACACTCATCATCATCTGGACCAACTTTTGCACATGATTACATTGCGCCTTTCTCGTCCACCCACATTAATGAGGGGAGGTGGTTCTGGGGGCCATCTGCCTCTTGCCCATGCCATTTATGAGCCCCAACAGGGTTATTTAGCGAAGAAACTGCACTCTATATAACATACTGTAAACATCAATTAAAAGATTCTTCTAGTGCAAGTTATGTGCACTTAACCTATATGTATATATTTCCCGAACATTATCATGAATAGGCTCCCTCAATATTATACAGGTATAGGATTCATCATCTGGAAACCCCTTATCCAGAAAGCTCCTAACTGAGACACAGCCCCCTCCCATAGACTTAATTAGAATCAAATAATTCAGATTTTAAAAAAGTATTTCCTTTTTCTTGTAGTAATGAACAAATACCTTGTACTTCTTTCCAACCAAGATATAATTAATTCTTATTGCAAAACCAGCCTATTGGGTTTATTTAATGTTTAATGATGTTTAAAGGAAAACTATACCCCCAAAATGAGTACTTGAGCAACAGATAATTTGATATAAACTAAGTGGCATATTAAAGAATCTTATCAAACTGGAATATATATTTAAGTAAATATTGCCCTTTTACATCTCTTGCCTTGAACCACCATTTCATGATGGTCTGTGTGCTGCCTCAGAGATCACCTGACCAGAAATATTTCAACTCTAACTGTAACAGGAAGAAGTGTGGAAGCAAAAGACACAACTCTATCTGTTAATTGGCTCATGTGACCTAACTTTATAGTTTGTTTGGTATGTTTGTGTGCACCGTTGGATCCTAGGATCCCAGGAGGTTGTCCTTATTTTTTAAAATGGCAATTTTCTATTTATGATTACCCAATGGCGCATGCTACTAAAAAAGTGTATTATTATGAAAATGGTTTATTTACATGAATCAGGGTTTTACATATGAGTTGTTTTAGGCAATATCTTTTTATAGAGACCTACATTGTTTGGGGGATATAGTTTTCCTTTAATGATGTTTTAGTAGACTTAAGAAATGTAGATCCAAATTACAAAAAGAACCCTTATCCAGAAAACCCCTGAGCATTCTAGATAACAAGCCCTATATCTGTACAGATATTCAGCATTCTACATATTTTCCATTCAGTACATGCCCCACCATTTTTGTAGCATGTTCCCCCCAATGAGTCAAAATGAGGGCAAGATGAGGGGGATAATGAGTGTGCTTACGTTGGCCTAGGCTCACGGATACTTTGTGCAACTCTGCTCCCTTGTGTGATATTCTGTTCAGCATTTACCTTACATACAGAGACTGTATTTGACTCAGCATAGCAATATTAAATGCCATTTAGAAGTTACAGGGATTTCCTCTGGAGTCAAATAACATATTCTGGCAGGGATCTTAAGCTCGCATTTAAATACCCCATTTTCCTGAACCCTCTACTGCAGCAGTGGGGCTGTACTGGAACGGTTACACTCTAATCCCATAATACTTTCTCACCTTTCTAGACCAAGTGACACATTGCAGTTCTTTCAACACCAGTTTTTTTTTTGAGGTATTTAGTTGAAAAGTTTCCACTGGCCTTTGGAATATATTCCTGTTCTTCAGTCAACATATTCCTCGGGTAGCCACCTGCTTGGGCAGAATTCTCAGAATCCTCAACTGCAACTGAGCTTCCATCTTCTTTTAAAATTTCTTTGTTTTAAATTTTTTCTACCAAAATAAGGATACAGAAAAGAAAAAAAAAAGAAAGGGAAATGAGGGGAAATGTGTACATTATCTCCAGTATATTTTGGCAGAGAATTAATTGTATTATATCAAAAGAATTCCATAATTGTGACATTTAATGTCTTTTATGAAACACTCCTCATATACCTATTTACTTGCCTTTTTGTTTCTTTGTTCTCTCCTTTCCTCTAACCTCCAGACAAATCTTTCTAACTTATTCCTTCATCTGATGTTCGATAAATCTGTGACATGGGGACCATATTTTCCAGTCTGTTGTGCTATTTTTATGACGTATAAAGGTTAGTACCTCTAACTGTCTTATTTCATTCACAGCTCTAATCCATTCGTTGTATAAAGGTGTTTCTTCTGATTTCCATTTCTTGGGTATCAATGATTTAGCTATTTGGACTAAGTGAAAAGTAAGTCGATCATCTAGCATATTGAAATTTTCAGAATTAACATTCAAAAGTAGTAATGCATATTCTTCTATCCAAATTCTTATCAAAGTGATTTTATATATACTCTCCACAATCTGAGTCCAATATTCTTTTATAGCTGGACATTATATCCATATATGTATATGAGTGCCCTCACTTTCCTTACACCTCCAACACAAATTTGATATCTGTGGGTAATTTTTTTTTGAGTCTAGTTGGGGTGTAGTGCCATTTTGTTACCATTTTATATACTGCTTCTTTTATTTTCAAAACCCTGGTCATCTTGTTTCCATACATGAATATCTTTACCTATATTTTATCTGGTATTGATATGCCCAATTCTTTTTCCCAAGAGGAACAGAAGGAAAAGTATTTAAATTCTTCTCTATTTATTATATCATATGTTTTGGATAACGTTTTTTCAATTTCTAAGTCTAAAGATCTTTCCCAATTATTTTTATCATTTGTATTGGTAAAATGGAGCAACTGATTATATCCCCATAAATCTCTGGGGTATTTACCCCACCTCCTTCATATCTCCTGTAAAGGGATCATTTTGCCTTTAAGGTCACACATTTTAGTTGTTCTGCCATTTCTCCCACCTTACATAGGCCCCTTTTTCCATGCTTGGTGGAAAGTCTGGGTTATACAAGTATAACAAGTGTTAGCAATACGTATGGCCTTTCAGTCAAATTCACGGACATTTTATTCTTATGGGTGGAATTAATTAAAGGGTGTTGTATTTTTTCCTTGTTCTTTGCCCATCTATCGTCCCAAAGTGCATTTTCTAATGGGTACTTACCCCATTCCTGTTGTAAGTGCACCAATGCTTTTTTTCCCCTTTGTTGTCCAAATTAATATTCTAACCAAATGAGCCGCTATGTAACACATATATGGATCTGGTACTCCCAACCCTCCTTTTTCTTTTGTTGCCATTAATGTATTAAATTTCAACCTCAGGCTTTTGCCATCCCAAATAAATCTGGAAAACATAGATTTTATTGTATTGAAGAAAGATTTGGGAACATCAATTGGTAGGACCTGGAGTAAATATAAAGCTTTGGGCTTTACCACCATCTTTATCGCTTGTATTCTTCCAAGCCAAGATATTTTAATTTTTTTCCAGTTATCTATTGTCTTTTGTAGGATAGATATCATAGGTACATAATTAAATAAGCTCTGTGCAGATCTCCTCTTAAATTTACTCCCAAATATTTAATTGTGGAATTAGACCATTTAAATGGGACATTTTGTTTTATCTGTTTTTCTATAGCTTTCTCTAGGTTAATATTTAGTATTTCTGATTTTGTGTAGTTTATTTTAAAGTTAGAAAATTCCCCAAATTGCTTCAGTAAATGCATCAAGGTTGGTAAGGTTGTTAGAGGTTTTGTTATATACATCAAAATATAATCAGCGAAAACTGCACACCTGTATTCATTACCCTTAATTTCCACCTCTGAAATATCTGGATTATTTGTAATACATGAAAGTTATACTTCCATCACAAGTAGAAAAAGGGTAGGTGACAGCGAGCATCCCTGTCTCGTGTCATTGGATGTCTGGACACTTTGTGATAATGTACCATTAATTGGTATCATACAAAGCTAATATTCTCTCTCTTGCCTTTTCCTTCATCCTGAAATTTATCATTGTCTTTTCTAAAAATGTCCAAGAGATTCTATCAAATGCTTTTTCGGCATCTGTCACGATTAGGCAGGTAGGGGAATGTGATTCCTGTGCATATTGTATTACTGAAATGGTTTTTCAATGTTATCTTTTGCTTCTCTTTTAGGTACAAATCCCGCTTGGTCTTCATGAATAAGATAAGGTAAGTGCTGTTTAATCATTTTCCCTAATATATTGGCATATATTTTCATGTCTATATTTAATAATGATATCGGTCTATAACTTGAACATAATTGTTGATCTTTGTCTTGTTTACGAATAATGGTAATATGTGCTTCCTGTGCCTGTTTATGGAACCCTCTTTATCTGTTATATGATTATAATAAAAATATAACAACGGGATTAAGTCTGCTTTGAATATTTTATAAAATGCAGCTATATATTTATCCATCCGGGCCTGGACTTTTTCCCAGAGATAGGTTATAAATTCCTTCTTCTATTTCTTTAAGTGTAAATGGTAGCTCTAACTCTAAGGTCTGTTCTTCAGATAATGGTTTCAAATTAGCTTCCTTTATACATTTTTCCATTGAATCCTCTTTTTGTTGGGATAGATTATGTTTCTGTACTCTATATAATAGTTGATAATAAAATTTAAAAACTTCTGCTATACCCTTTGTTTCGTAATGTGTAATATTCTAAGCATCTTTGATTGCTATGATGTTATTCTGAAGCTGTGTCATTTTTAATATTCTAGCAAAATATTTTTTGCCCTTATCACCTAATTCTTATGAGTTCTGTTTTGTTCTTAAATAAGCTTTATGAATTTTATGATCTAGCAATTTCTTCAATTTGTCTTTCTTATTCTCCAGTATCGTAAAAGGCTTCTGAGCTAATGTCTCTTTATGTACCTGTTCTAATTGTGATATATCCTTCTTTATACGGCCAAATGGCCTCTTAATATGCACTTAAGCATCTCCAAGAGTGTTGTTGGTGGAATATCAGGCATATTATTCTCTTGTATCGTTTGTACAATCCACTCATGTATCATATCCCTAGTTTTATCATTGTGTAGTAGATATTCATTCAATCTCCAGTTAAATTCTGGTTTAATTACCCCTGGAATAAAGTATTTTGCAATTGCTTCCAGCTTCTCCTTAATATTCTGTTCAAAAAATTATAATGGGGCTAGTGGTTGTGAAAACTGAATTGGTCATAGCATGTGAGAACTACGGCTTACATTAAGTAACAGTGGCGTTAAAGAAGAAGTACATTTAATGTAGAAATAGGCTAGAAATGTTGAACATTATGTTTCATGCTTCTGTGCCAGCCTAAGGCAACCACAGCCCTTTAGCAGTAAAGATCTGTGTCTCCCCAGTAGATGCCCCAGTAGCTCCCCATCTTCTTTTCTGGTGATTCACTGCACATGCTCTGTGCTGCAGTCACTTACTGAGCTGAGCCACTCATAATATACTGTTTATATTTGCTTCAAATTAAATTCTTATTCAGAAACCAGTGAATTCTGCATCAGAATTAAATAATCAGCCTTGTAGTAATAACTTCTATGACAGATGCCAACAGCAGCCCAGAGCACACTGAGCATGTGCAGTGCCACTGACACTCAAAAGATGGCCTAACCAGATCCAAGATGTGGAGTTGCTGTGGGCAATTTAAGGCACATTACTGTTACAGGGCTGTCAAACTTCTCTGTTGGTTCATTATATAAAATACATCATTTCTAGCTATATACATTTTATCTTGGTTCTCCTTTTATGGAGAATAAGACACGTGTCCATCTAGTTCAAAATGTTGTTTACAATTCATACATAAACCTTACCTACCTGCTGGCAGATCAAGAGGAAAGTGAATATAATATATGTCTCCAATGATTTCACAGTAAAGGGGTACATTATTCCAGATATAAATTCATGTGCATTTAAACAGCAGAGTGTGTTAGTTATACATATATGCTTCCAGTAACTACTCTGAAACCACCTGGGAAGTAAGTTGTAAGTCATATGGTGACTCAGGTCCAATCTTCAACTCCAACATCGTAGATGTTTGAGTAAGACACATTGTGGAAGTAAAACTGGGAAGACAGTATCAATGAGTTGCAGGAAAGTAGAGGCAAAAGTTTTTTATGACCAGACTCTAAGCTGCATGACAAGGTCTTGACGTGGTCATCTCTACATTCCATGGCCTGTTTGTAACTCTAGTCTCTGGCCATAAAGGAAATGGCTAGATATTGGTAACATAAAATATTATTCAATAAAAAGAATACATAGTACATAGTAAATTTTAAAAAAAGAATTAGGAACAAGAGTCTACCTATAATCATCAAGTCTATCAATGAGGTTACTAATGAGGCCACCTCTATTGGGAGGTACAGTCATATTTTATCTATAATGTCACATATGGTAGATTGTTTAGGGCAGTGATCCCCAACCAGTGGCTCGTGAGCAACATGTTGCTCACAAATTACTTGGATGTTGCTCTCAGTGGCCTCAAAGCAAGTGCTTATTTTTTAATTCCAGGCTTGGAGGTAAGTTTTAGTTAGACAAACATGTGTACTGCGAAATACAGCCTCCTGTAGACTACCATTCCATTCAGGGGCTACCAAATAACCAATCACAATACTTATTTGGTATCCCCAGGGACCTTTTTCATGCTTGTGTTTCTCCCAAACTCTTTTTTAAATTTTAATGTAGCTCAGGGGTTAAAAGATTGGGGACCACAGGTTTAGGACAAAAAATAAGAGTTCGTCCCCACATCTAACCATGTTTGATTTTCAGACTGGGCTTCAAGGTGTTGTACACATGAAAAATCAAAACAACACTATTTATAGAATTTTACTCACCATGAAAAAAAGGGTTCCAGGTGTACATTCCCCCGACCTTCAATCATACAACCATGTAGAACAAAGGCTGGCACAAACTGGACTTTAGTCAAAAATGCTGCTTTAAAAAAAGTTTTTTAGGCTATTATTAAGTTCTCAAGAAAGAGCACAAAATGCATCAGGCTTTTTGTCATACAATAAGATGTAATATTTTTTGCTAATAAGACTTTTAGCAGCATTTTTGACTGGCCTTTGCTCTACATGGTTGTGTGGGCTTCTAGGTGTAACTATCCTCAAACCTCACCCTGACTGTCCTCCAGGACAGTGAACCTCACATTTTGGGAAACACATACTATTCCACTTTACTATTTCTGTTGGATTCAACACATTTCTAATAGTCAGGGGAAAGAAATTGGAAGCAGAGGACCAACTCATAACATTCAGATCCAGAACTGCTCTATCAGGGTCACTGCTTTGTATAAAATAATGAATGTTAGAATTTGATATAGTGCTTTTACCTACATTAAAAGCAACTAGAAATCCACTGCAGCTACAACTTGTTTTAATATTTGTATAATGTATATTTCCTATAATTTGAATATCATCACATTATTATACCATACTCTTCTGTTGCCAGTTGTCTCTTCCTCTGCCCTTAAGGATTGCTGCTGACTGCTCCTTAATATTCCTCTCATGTAACCTCATCCATACGAATGGCCGTTTAAAGGGGAACTACATGGAATTATATCATAGGATCCCACAGAAACATAAACCAGATAAGGTATGTTTTGTAGATGTTTTAGTAGCATTAACTACCATGTCAGTTTATACTAAGAGAGGGTGCCCCTCTGTGTTTGATGTCTGTTTTAGATTTCTCAAGAAGGTATTCATTAGTAAGGAGGGAGCACTACCCTGAGGAAGTATTCAGTATACTGTTAGTTATACTTTCATCATCCATCATGGTTCATATTGGGCCTGTCGTCTTTCACGTTTATCATTGCTTATATGTTGGCTTGAGTGTCTTTCACTCAGATAAGCTCATTTCATTGTATACATTATAATTGCAATGTCTATATTTCTATTTCTACAGTACTATGCTATGCGAGCACTGTTCTCTTTTGTGCTGTCAGATCATTTTAACTTTTTACTGGAACTCTTGCAATCATCCCACTAGAAGTAGGAACTAAAGGACAACTAGAACCAATCTTTGTTACAGAAGACACTGCCTTTAGCTTCAGTTTCTTTGGCCTAGCATGTTAGTAGAAGTAGTACTCTCCCTCTAGCTATCTGTCTATCTATCAATCTGTCTATCTATATATATATATGCTGTATATATATCTTATATGTATATCGATCGATCTATCTATTTTAAAAGAAGTGCAACTGTTTCTATAATGGAAGGTTCTATTACAGTTGAGTTGTCTGGGCTAATCCAAAGACAACATGTAAAGGAAATAGCAGGGATATCAGTATGAGGAAGAAAACAGTTATGGGAGAATTTTGGATGCCAGATGTTCACTGGCAGGTCTGTGGTACAGGTTCATCCAGGTGTCTGAAACTTCCTGCTACCTTGCTGCTTTCTTGATTCATACTTTTGAAGAGAGAGCCCAGCTGCTCAGAACACCGAAACTTGAATGCTCACTTGGGTCTCCTTGCAGATACTGAGAGATAAATTGAAATTTTTTTGGAAGGAAGCAAAGAGGGATTCTGAAAAGAGAGACACAGCACTTAACAGAAATGATCTTGATGTCAAAAATCTTATAAACAGATGGAACAGGAGGGAACAGAGATAATGTATTTTTTAGTGCTCGATACACTAACATTTTCTGAAACGTCTGCTGCAATCTATTTTTTTTTTACTGTTTCTTTTTTAAGAATATCTATGGCTTTTATTAAATTTTCCCCTGTATGAGGACTTTCATCCTCGACAAATATTTCTCTTGAGCAGATCTATGGGGCAATGTAGTAAAAGGTCAATGGTCATTGAAGTCACATCACCATCCAAGGTTCCAAATTTAAAAAGCCTTTTATTGACATCCCGTGGCTCAGACATTTTTCCAAGATGATGTAATACCAGGTCAATCGTCCAGGTTAAGTAGTCCATAGAAACCAATGAGATGTTATTAATTGCTACCTGTCGATTGATTGTTTTGGGTTATGAGTTACTAGTACTGGAGCAAACGTTGTTCCTTTTATTATATTCCCTCCATAACCTTCCTGGGTTTCATGTGTTCTTCATGTTCTTAGTGAAGTTCTAGCTGAAACTGAAGAAGTATATTCAACCCTTATAATGTGGTACTGTACATGGGAATCAGAAAATAAGTCTTTGTATCTGACATACTAGCTTTTATGGCTCCCTCTCCCTCTCTATGAGCAAGCATGGTGGCACATTTCCTGAAGTCCTATTAAACATGAGCACAATGATGAAAAAAGAAAGCCTTCCACCCCACTCTGCTACAGCATCACCTCAGCAAGAGATATTCCTTACACATATGCCATACATATACAGGTCCACTCATCTGCCAAATAAATACATTTTTGAATCAGTTTAGTTTGGTCTGAAACTTGAATGGGTAAATTGGTCAACATTCAGCTTTCAGCAACTGGATCACAAGGGATGACCATGAAGAGTAGTCCAACATGACACTGATCCTGTATGGATGGGAATAAGATCTGCATCCAGATTTTCCCTTTCATATTTTCTTTTACCTCTCCAGCCTGTTATTGTTCCTCTGACCGTCAGTCTTTTACATTTTAAACTGTGTATCAAGTAGTATGTGGAGGGTTTTAAAATGAAGCCCATTAGTGATTTTGCTGCCTAAGTAAATTTTTCATCATGGAAATCTGCTGTGTAAATGAGTAAAACCTAATCTTAAAACATTGGTGTCACACTATAAAGCACATCAACACTCCAATCGCTATCCCATTTGGGTTCTAATATTAAACATATGCCAGCAATAGAGGCAGCAGCTTGTCTACAGAATGTCTCCAAGTTAACATACATCATTTGTCACATGATTGTTTACTTTAAAACCCCCTGACCTATAATAGGCTGAGCAGGGACTCTTAATTTCTATTACAATGAGTGCTTTTAATTAGTATTCTCTGCAACTGGAATATGTTTAAAGACTGACACAAAACTGGCAAAGACTGCTAAATGCTATATGAACTGAATTCTGATATCACTGAGGTTTCACAGATAGACACGCGCATGTTCCTCTGGTGCACTTGAGTGCGGGCTTCTTGTTCTGCTTTGTCGGGAACATCTAACTGCATAAAGGCAGCCAATAGCATTTTGGAATTCTGAGGTCACTGGAGAAAGGGAAGAAATCACTACAGTGAATATCATATTTGAGAACTATATTACATATACCCTGTATAAAATGGCTTTCATCCTCTTCATCAGTTCCCCAGAGTACTTCAAATTTCTGTTCTTCTGTTTGTAGTAGTGATATGTCAGTTGACCAATGGGTGGAGCCCCGGTTCTGCGGGTTTGAGTTGAACTTGGCCAAACATAGTGGGTAAGGATTGGGTGTGCTCTCAAAGATTCGCTTGGTCTTGGAACCAGAGGTGCACAGAGAAGTAGTGAGAGAGAAGACGTGGGTAGTGGTTGGTGCGAGTCCTACAATGGCAACATTGGTGTGGGTTATGGTTTTGGGAGTTAAGGGGCGGGTTGAGTTATTCCTGACCTGCACATCACTAAAGTTTATGGGTTGGTCTAGACTCCTAGGGGTAGATTCATCAAAGAGTGAAGTGAAGAGAAAAGTTCCGCCACTAGAGGGAAATTCCACTGCTCTCCATTCATTTCTATGGGATTTTGAAAGGCGTATTTATCAAAGGGTGAAATTTCACTCACACCCATTGATAAACAGGCCTTTCAAAATCCCATAGAAATGAACTGAGAGCTACGGAATTTCCCTCTAGTGGCGGAACTTCACTCTTTGATGAATCTCCCCCTAGGGTCCATTTTCAGCATTGGGCAAATTTGCCTGTGGGCAGTAATCTATAGCAACCAATCAAATTGTTGTATTAATTGTTTAGCTTGCAGCTGGCTGATTAAAGGCAAAGATTAAATCATTGGTTGCTATGGGTTACTTCCCACAGGCAAGTTTGCCCAGTATTCATAAATGAGACCCCTAGTGTAGTCCCCCTGCTATTATAAAGGGAGCAGGAATATGGTCTTATAAGTATTACCCAAACATCCCTCGCTTTTATTCTGTAACCATTATTTGTTCTAATATTATGTTTAACTTAGGGGCAATTTACGAACTTGCATGTTGTTTTCTTTCTTCCAATCATATTATCTAGAGCTAAAAATTATGCCAATTGCTCTATACCACAAAAAAATCTTAATTTATTAAACAAAAAAAAAGCTAATACAATTCTCTCCTTCTAAAAACCGTCTAGGTCACGTAGAAGTCAGTGGAATTTCTTATTTTCCAGTCTTAAAATCTCTTTCATTCCAAGCTTTTAGAGGTTTGTTTGTATTTGTTCTAAAAATACAAGGATTTCAAGGTTTTCATTTTAGTGTTTAGTGCTGAGAATAGTTACCGGTTGCGAACGTGAGTAGGTGCCAGAAAGTCGGGATATTTTAACACTGAACTCAGAAAAGACCAGTTACCAAAATTTTAATTTGTAATTTTTACTAATGTTTTTCTAGTTAACTTAAATTTTAGTCAAACTTTATATAATTATTTATTGAAACTCAACTCAATTGTTCTTCAGTTAGGCTGCTGGGGGGCGGGAAAGGGAGGGGGTGATATCATTCCAGCTTGCAGTACAGCAACATTCAGATTCTGAATGAATACTTCTCATCAGTATACACAAATGAGGAACCAACTAATGAAGGTTTCCTTGTTAATAGCCCCAATTCTAATACATCCAATGATGTATGGTTCACACATGAGGAAATTCAAAAGAGACTAGAAAATGTTAAGATAAACAAAGGTCCAGGCCCAGATGGGATTCATCCCAGGGTACTTAACGAACTTAGCTCTGTTATTGCCA
The DNA here is from genome assembly GCA_024363595.1 of Xenopus borealis. Taxonomy (NCBI): domain Eukaryota; kingdom Metazoa; phylum Chordata; class Amphibia; order Anura; family Pipidae; genus Xenopus; species Xenopus borealis. Next base: position 124,815,802 of record CM044440.1, on the reverse strand, counting down.
AACCTCTATACTTAATTTTTCAGGATTCTTTGAGGTCTGGCATGGTGCCGAGAGACTGGCGAATTGCTAATGTGGTGCCGCTATTCAAAAAGGGATCCCATTCTCAGCCTCAAAACTATAGGCCAGTTAGTCTGACGTCGGTGGTAGGAAAGCTTTTTGAAGGATTAATTAAGGATAGGATACTGGACTTCATAGCAAATAACAATACTATGAGTTTGTGCCAGCATGGTTTTATGCGTAATAGATCTTGCCAGACTAACTTAATTTCTTTTTATGAGAATGTAAGCAGGGACCTCGATTCTGGGATGGCAGTGGATGTGATTTACTTAGACTTTGCAAAAGCATTCCATACAGTGCCACACAGAAGGTTACTGGTTAAATTAAGGAATGTTGGCCTTGAACATAGCATTTGCACCTGGATAGAGAACTGGCTAAAAGACAGACTACAAAGAGTGGTAGTAAATGGAACATTTTCTAATTGGACCAGTGTTGTTAGTGGGGTACCGCAGGGCTCTATACTGGGTCCCTTGCTTTTCACCTTGTTTATTAATGACCTGGATGTGGGCATTGAAAGTACGGTTTCTATTTTTGCAGATGATACTAAATTGTGCAGAACTATAGGTTCCATGCAGGATGCTGCCACTTTGCAGAGTGATTTGTCTAAGTTGGGAAACTGGGCAGCAAACTGGAAAATGAGGCTTAATGTTGATAAATGCAAGGTTATGCACTTTGGCAAAAATAATATAAATGCAAGTTATACACTAAATGGCAGTGTGTTGGGAGTTTCCTTAAGTGAGAAGGATCTTGGGGTTTTTATAGATAACAAGTTGTCTAATTCTGGGCAGTGTCATTCTGTAGCTACTAAAGCAAATAAAGTTCTGTCTTGCATAAAAAAGGGCATAAACTCAAGGGATGAAAACATAATTATACCTCTTTATAGATCCCTAGTAAGGCCTCATCTGGAGTATGCAGTGCAGTTTTGGACTCCAGTCCTTAGGAGGGATGTAAATGAGCTGGAGAGAGTGCAGAGACGTGCAACTAAACTGGTTAGGGGGATGGAAGACTTAAATTATGAGGAGAGACTGTCCAGGTTGGGGTTGTTTTCTCTGCGAGGGGGACATGATTACACTTTACAAATATATTCGAGGACATTATAGACCAATATCAGGGGACCTTTTTACCCATAAAGAGGATCACCGCACCAGAGGCCACCCCTTCAGACTAGAAGAAAAGGACTTTAATTTGAAGCAGCGTAGGTGGTTCTCCACAGTGAGGACAGTGAGGTTGTGGAATGCACTGCCGGGTGATGTTGTGATGGCTCATTCTGTTGATGCTTTTAAGAGGGGTTTGGATGTTTTTTTGGACAGACATAATATCAAAGGCTATTTTGATACTAAAATCTACAGTTAGTATAGCTATGGGCATACAGGTATATGGTTTGTGTTTGAAAGAGTGGAGATGTTTGTGTGTGTTGTGTGTGTGTGTGTGTGTGTGTATGTATGCTGGGTTTTTAATTTGGAGGGGTTGAACTTGATGGACTCTATGTAACTATGTAACATGTAAAGAGTGACTGAAGTTTTTCAGAGCACAAGTCACATGACTTGGGGCAGCTGGGAAACTGACAATATGTCTAGCCCCGTGTCAGATTTCAAAATTAAATGTAAAACAATCTGTTTGCTCTTTTAAGAAATGGATTTCAGTGCAGAATTCAAATGACAGTATCCCTTTAAGCCTGTACTGTATGTAACTGGTTTGCACCTTTATCAACTTAGTTCTTACTATTTAAATTATTTCCTATTTCCAAGTCTTTGTTAAGAAGTTGTGATGGCTTAGCAATATAATTAATATAAATAGGATCTTGTTAAGTAGCAATGGTCACCAGATTCACTCAGTTAAGGCTTCACCCTGAGTATGTAGTGCAGTTTTTGACTCCAGTCATTAAAGGAGAATGGAACTCTCCAAATTAAGAAAAGCCCCTATCTACCTAGATAGTTCACCCCCCTGCTTTCCCTGTGCGCTTTGCAGCGCTATATTACAGATGAAGACTGGTGTTTCGGAAGATGGAGCCCACAAGCTCCACTGCGCTTACTCTGCATTGACAGGTGAGAAATATTTTTGGGACATTTTCAGGGCCTTTGAAGTATGTGAAGGGGAAGCTATCTAGTTAGCTTTTCTTAATTGGTTGTTGAGTTCTCTTTTAAGAAGGATATAAATGAGCTGGAGAGAGTGCAGAGACTAAGTGCAACTAAACTAGTTAGAGGAATGGAAGACCTAAATTAGGAGGATAGTCAAAGTTGGGGTTCGCTGGAGCAAAAGCACTTAGGAGGGGACATGATTTTGCTTTACAAGTACATTAGAGGAGATTATAGACCGCCAATGGGGGATCTTATTTTCCTTGAGACTTGAGGAAGTGAACAGTGTAGGTAAGGGGTGTTCAATCTGCGGCCCAGGGTGGATGTGAATGCGGCCCAGCTTGAAACCCTTGGTTCCCAAGGAAACTTCATGTTGTACAGCAGTGATTCCCCACCAGTAGCTCGTGAGTAACATGTTGCTCTCCAAGCACTTGGATGTTGCTCCCAGAGGCCTAAATGCAGGAGTTGATTTTTGATTTCCATGCTTGGAGGAAAGTTTTGGTTGCATAAGAACCAGGGCTACTGTTAAGCAGAGCCTTAATACAGGTTGCCAGTCCACATGGGGGCTACCAAAGGGCCAATCACAGCACTTATTTGGCACCCCAAGAACATTTTTCATGCTAGTGCTGCTCCCCAACTCCTTTTTCTTCTGAATGTTGCTCACGGCCTCAAAAGGTTGGGGATCCCTGTTGTAAAGGATATAGGAGGAGGGGGGACTCTGACAATTGCCCAGTTAGTAGTAGTAATATATATCTATTTAATATTTATTTAGGTGTCCCATATTCCAGGGTATAACTCTGTCTCCTTATCCAACTGGTCTTGTAGTTCCTTACTGTGCATTTTCTTTACTTTTACAAATCAAAAGTGTTTGTGTATTTCATGTGTGGCCCCAGACAATTTTTCTTTTTCCAATGTGGCCCAGGGAAGCCAAAAGGTTGGACACCCCTGGTGTAGGTGGAGTGTGGAATACCCTGCTGACTGATGAAGTGATGGCAGATCACTTCAAGAGTAGTGGATGACTTCTTGGACAAGCATAACACCCCAGGCTATTCTGATCTTAAGAGCTCCAGTAATTTTAGTATACGTATGTGTAAATGTGATAGACAGGTGCGCTTGTATGTACCAGGCATTATTTGGAGGGATTGAACTTGATTTTTTTTTTCAGCCCAAATTAACTATGCTACCTTCTTATTTCATTCACTGCTCCAGCCAGGACTCCATTTCCCACAATGCCTTGCATGTTTACAAAAATCTAAAAAGTGTGCAAGGCATTGTAGAAGACTGAGGTGTGACCGGAGATGAGCCAACTGCTACAACCATAGTTTTTATGGTACAGGTATGGGAATAGTTATCCAGAAACCCATTATCCAGAAAGTTCCAAATTATGGAAAGGCCATCTCCCATAGACTCCGTTATAATCAAATAACCCAAAAATTTTTTAAATAATTTCCTTTTTATCTGTAATAATAAAACAGTATTTTGTACTTGATCCCAACTCAGATAATGTATAATTAATAATTAATAATAATTAATCCATATTGGAAGTAAAACACGCCTATTGGGTTTATTAAATGTTTACATGATTTTCTAATAGTCTCAAGGTATGAAGATCAAAATTAAGGAAAGACCCGTTATCTGGAAAGCCCCAGGTTCCCGAGCATTCTGGATAATAGGTTCCATACCTGTACATATAATTAAAAACCAACAGTCCAGAGAATTCAAAGCACAAACTGCTTTCAGTAACAATTACATGAACAAATCACTTTAAAAATATTTGTATATCCAAAAGTTGCTTAGAGGTAAGGTTGCTTCATTATCCAAAATATTACTTTTGGGTCACAAGCTCTTAAAATTGCAGTAACTGTAGTTAAGCAACAGCTTGAGAATTAGATGTTGCAGAAGCCTGAGCTGCTCACCAGAGATAGAAGTTGGCAAAGAGGTCTCATATCACATACCAGACTCCATTAACATGGTATATGATCAGCAAAGAAAGGACCAATATGTCACTAAGTGTTTTCTGTCTTATGTACCATTTCCATTCCACGTTGATCACAGGGAAGGCTGAAGAGGTGGCAATGTAAGCCGAGAAGCCATTGCTTTATCAGGCTGGACCTTCTTGGTTGACAGGCTGAGCTGGTGGTGGATATGGGACAGCTTGTGACTTTGCAAAGACAATTTTATTGATTCTTGGTAAAGTGGTTATAGTGTGCACTGCAATGGAAGAAAGGCTGTGCAAGGACTTTAAAAGACAATAAATCCAAGATCAGCACATCAATACAAATAAGACAATGGCAAGAGGGGGATTAAAAGGCGTGTTATTGAATAGCTGGTTTTTAGCTGGTCACTATTCATTTTTTATAGTTTTTCTAATTATTTGCAGCCTTGTTCTGTAAAGCTACAAATCTATTGTAATTGCTACTTTTTATCGCCTTATTCTAATGGTTGGGCATTCACCAGACCACCATAGACGTATCATATAAAACCGTTCATTTTATTTAGACTTGCTTAAAAACATGCTTGACGCACTCTGTGTCTTGCGCTTCTATGGTGATCTGGTGATTGTGCACCTATTGTAATAAGATGCTGGAAATCTCCCCTTGCTATGGACTGCACCTGAGTCACCAACAACTGCTGGCGATTGTGTCGGAGATTTCAATCTTTAAAGGAGAATTCAACCACTTTGGGCAAAAAAACCATCCCCCTTGTGTAGGTCCCCCTAGCTCTCCCCCCCCAGCCTAACTCCCCCCTGGGCAAATGCACTAACTTGTTACATACCCCTCCTTCTAGGTCCTCTCTAGCGGAGTTCACGGCAGCCATCTTCTCCCGAATGCTCTTCTTCCTGGATTCATCAGTGTTTTCTGACGCATCCACAGTAGAAGGTATGTGCCGGTTCAGGTCTACTGCGCTCGAAAGTTACAAAGTTTCCGAAAAAAGAAATTGGAAACTCCTTGACTTTTGGGCACATTCACAGTAGCTCTGTACCGGCAAATGCCTCCTACTGCCCATGCGCCTGAAATTCACAGGCGCAGTAGGAGGCATTATTGCGCATGTGCCCGAAAGTCACAGAGTTTCTGATTTATTTTTTCAGAAGCTTTGTGAGTTTTGGAACATGCGCAGTAGATCCGAACTGTCAAATGCCTCCTACTGCGCATGTGCCACCAAATGCCGATGCATCCAGAAAGAAAAGCGCTCGGGAGAAGATGGCTCCACTGGAGAGCACCTCGAAGGAGGGTTAAGTTTGGGGCATTTGCCCAAGGGGGAGGTGGGCTGGGGGAGGGAGATCTACACAGGGAAGGGGGGAGGG
>CM044440.1:124797168-124809178 GCA_024363595.1 Xenopus borealis | reverse complement strand
GTGCTGCACACACTGGCTCCCCCTTCCTCTCTGCTATGTCACAGCATGCAAATGATCTCTACGTACGGAACACATATTAGGACATCGTCGCGTAAGAATGTCCTACATGCCCCTCCTAAGTCTATTGAATGCTGCGTCCGATGGTTTTTCAACTCACCCGTCCTAAGAAGCTTCAGTAAAGTATAGGTCTTCGGTCCTCCTTCTTGCGACGTCAGCGCTCCCTCCTCCAAACTCAGCCCTCCCACCTCCAAACTTAGCCCTCCCACCTCACAAGTCAGCCCTCCTAACTCAGCCCTCCCTTCTCAAAACTCAGCCCTCCCTCCTCAGAACTCAGCCCTCCCTCCTCCGAACTCAGCCCTCCTTCCTCCGAAGTCAGCCCTCCCTCTTCTTACGTCAGCCCTCCCTCTTCATGCCTAATTCCTAGGAATATTCCAATTTTTTCTATTCAAATCAAATTTTGGGCTATTAGATAGCACATTTTTTTTTATTCAAATTTTATTTGAATATTCACTTCGACCCTTGCTAAATGTTCCCCTAAGGGTCAAAGTAATTTTTGAATAAAATTCGAATTTTTAAAATTTCAAAGTAGTTTTGGGCTACTTCAACTATCGAATAGCCCAAAGTTTGATAAGAATAGAAAAAATACGAAAATTCGAATTTTTTAATTTCAAAGTACTGTCTCTTTAATAGAACTTCAAATTTGACACTTCAACACCTTAAAGCTGCCAAATTACCATTGTAGCCTATGGGGGACCTCCTAGAAACTTTCCTGGAAATTTTTCTATGCCCTGGAAATTCTAATTTTTTTTTTAAAAATCACTTAAATCATTCAAATCAAACGAAGCATTCGAACGATTGTTATTTGATCGTAAGCAGGCCTATTTGATCAAAATAGTAAAATTTTTGTTTGAAAATGGCCTCTCAAATAAATTTGATCTTTCTCCTATTGACTCCACTGTATCCAAATAATTCATACAGTTTCAAATTGATTTCCTTTTAATATATTTTGAAGATACTAGATAGTTTTATTTCTCCTTATTGTTAATATACAGGTATGGGATCTGTTATCTGGAAATCGGTTATCCAGAAAGCTCCACATTACTGAAAGGCCATCTCCCATAGACTCCATTTTATCCAAATATTCTAAATTTTTCAAAGTGAAATTCTTTTTCTGTGTAATAATAAAACAGTAGCTTTTTACTTGATCCCAACTAAGATATAATTAATCCTTATTAGAAGCAAAATCTGTCTCTAAGGGCTAGGGCAGACGGGGAGATTCGGGGGCATTTTGTCGCCTGGCGACTTATCGCCGCGACTTGTAGCCCCCGAACCTCCCCGAATAGCCAAGTCCTGAGGCGCACCGGCGTTACTTGAAAACGCCGGCGCCTATTCACACGCAGCGGCGCGGTTTTTGAAATCGCTCCAAATTGCCTCGCGAGTCAATTTGGAGCGATTTAAAAAATCGCGCCGCTGCGTGTGAATAGGCGCCGGCGTTTTCAAGTAACGCCGGTGCGCCTCAGGACTTGGCTATTCGGGGAGGTTCGGGGGCTACAAGTCGCGGCGATAAGTCGCCAGGCGACAAAATGCCCCCGAATCTCCCCGTCTGGCCTTAGCCTTAGGCATAGTTACTTTAATGTTCTTGTAGACTTAAGGTATGAAGATCCAAAGGATGGATCCAGAAAACATCAAGCATTCTGGATAACAAGTCCCATACCTGTAGTTTTAAAATATTTTTAACTTTTATCTTTAACTTTAAATTTTTTTACTTTTATCTTGTTTTTAATATATTTTTAATATATGAATTTGATATCTCTTTACTTTATAATTATTTTTCTAATGAATATCTCCTTATGTTTATTATGTTTTTACATTATATATTTAAATGTTATTTCTTCTCATTTTTAAAGTATTTATCTTTTGCGCCTCCTTCTTTTTAAAGCATTTAAAAAATATTTATATATTATAGGCTTATTTCTAATATTTTTCATTGATAGCCCATCGTTGGACCTGTTTAAATGCTAGAACAAGTATCTTATAATTTTTATGAACTCCTCTGGGAGTCATTTTCACTAAGGTAATTATTTGAAAATATTTACATTTATAGAGATTCCAAACACGGAAGTCACTGCCTAAAGGGCATTCTCTGCCCTCATCAGTCATGGCCAACAGCTCATCAGATTCATCAAAGAGTGAAGTTCCGTCAATTCATTTCTATGGGATTTTGCAAGGCGTATTCATCAATAGGTGAAGTGAAAGTTCACCCTTTGATGAATACGCCTTTAAAAATCCCATAGAAATGAATTGAGAGATGTGGAATGTCCCTCTAGTGGTGGAACTTCACTCTTAACTTCACTCTTTGATGAATCTACCCCCTAGTCTCTAGCTCTGGCCCATGGTGAAAGTGATTAGTATATATTCGCCAAAATTGAATAAAATATTCGCCGGTTTTGAGCTAATTTTTAACTATTCGCCAGAATCATACGATCGAACGATTCTACGAAAAGTCACAGAAAAAACCTTTGAATATTTGCCAAAATCGTACGAATCGAAAGTTCGAATCGTTCGATCGTACAATTGAAATTTGGCAAAAGACTTAGAAAAAAAAGCCTATGGGCGCTTCCCATAGGTTTCTGTTGCAATTCGGTAGGTTCAATCTGGCGAAATAGGCAGTCGAATAAAAATTTAAAGGGCAAGTTCTTCGACTGGCGAATAGTTGAGCGTTCAAATATATATTTATTCCATCTATTCGATGCGCCCAAATATTCTATATTTGATGGTCGAAAATACTTAACTTGCATATTCGAATTGAGACTATTCGAGACTATTCATGCAAATATTCGGCTCCTTTACACGAATTTAGTAAATCTGCCCCAGCATAGGCAGGAATCAGTACCATTAGACTAAATAAATACAAAATTACATTTATATTACAAATAAAGTGTTAAGTGAAAAAAAAATCAGAGGAAGGAGGTCCCTGCCTGTAGAACTTACAGTCTAGTGGGTGGGTCATTTACAGACCCAAACAAGATAATTATTCCTGATTATACACTGGTGGAAGCTTTGCCGCCTAACTGAAAAGATCCTCTGTGAGATGCTCATACAGTTAATCTTTCACAGACATACCCCCATATATAATATAAGGCACTATAATGGCATCCAATAAGATGCCTGCATTTAAACAGGTGACTAGTAAACGCTAGCTGCTGATTGGTTGCTATGGGTTACTGCCCCTGGGGAAACTTAGTGCCTTAAATTACATAACCCTAATAGTCTGGCAAACTTAATAAATAAAATTAAAGGTGGAAGTAAATCAGAAAACACTTGTAGCAAAATCTAACTTTGCTAGTAAAATATGGATCACTAGCCTGGATTTTACTATTGAGTGCTGTTCTTAGATCTACCAGGCAGCTGTTATGTTAGGGAGCTGTTATCTGGTTACCTTCCCATTGTTCTGTTGTTAGGCTGCTGGGGGAGAAAAAAGAGGGGGTGATATCACTCCAACTTGCAGTACAGCAATAAAGAGTGACTGAAGTTTATCAGAGCACAAGTCACATGACTGGGGGCAGATGGGAAAGTGACAACATGTCAGATTTCAAAATGAAATATAAAAAAATCTGTTTGCTCTTTTGAGAAATGGATTTCGTTGCAGAAGTTTGCTGGAGCTGCACTTTTAACTGATGTGTTTTGAACTTTGAACTTTTTTCCCCCTGACAATATCCCTTTAAACACGAGAAGATACCGGGACTTGCATTTTAGCAGTTAGACGGAGACAAGTATATGAACCCTGTCCTAGAACAGGGGTGTCCAACCTGTGGTCCAGGATGGATATGAATGCGGCCCAGTTTGAAACACTCTGTTCTCAAGGAAACACATCATAATATTATAATAATAATAAATCTATTTAATATCCAGGTGTCCCATATTCCAGTGCATAGCTCTGTCTGGTTATCCAACTGGTATTGTAGTTATTTTCTGTGTATTTTTTTTACTTTACAAATCAAAAGTGTTTGTGTATTTCATGTGCGGCTAGGGTTGCCACCTTTTCTTAATTATTTTACCGGCCTGTGGGGGGTGGGGCCAAAAAGGGGCGGCACATGTTGTCAAAGGGGGCAGGCCTGTGACATTTTGGGGGTGTGGCCACGACGCTGCGCCTTCAACAAGGGAAGGAAAGGTAATTATACAGAGAATTGGGGGCTGGCCGATGGGTCTTTTTTAAGGGTAGTACAAATTTACCGGCAGCTACATTGCCGGTAAATTTGTAATACCAGCCCCGGCCTTGGCGGGTGTTTTACCGGCTAGGCCGGTAAAATTCCGGCCCGGGTGGCAACCCTGTGTGCTGCCCCAGACAATTTCTATTTTTTTAATGTGGCCCAGGGAAGCCAAAAGGTTGTGGACACCCCTGTCCTAGAAGAAGTCAATCCTTGCTTTAATTAAATCATTTTATAACATATTGAGTTTTAGAATATTGTATGGCTACAAGGTTTCATAAAAAGAAATCCACAGTTTTGTTTATTTATTTTTTTTGCCTGTTTGTCTCCTTGTTACAGTTAGTGATGGGCGAATTTATTCGCCTAGGTCGAATTCGCGGCGAATTCCCGCGATTCGCCGCTGTTGAATAAATTCGCGAATCACCAGCGAAATTTCGTTTGGCGAAAATTCGCCGAAAAACGAGTCGCGCACCAGTCGCGTTTTTGACGCGCCAAAAACGATGCGACGCGCGCCGAAAACGACGCGACGCACGCCGAAAACAACGCGACGCGTCAAAGTTGACGCGACGCGCGACAAAGTTGACGCGATGCACGACAAAATCGCCCTGCGACTCATTTCGCGAATTTTTCGCCGAATTTTTCGGCGAAGCGAATTGCAGGAGATTCGCCCATCACTAGTTACAGTATAGGTTGAATTCCTGCTCAGGGATACACAGCAACATGGAAGTACTTTGTGTCACTTAAACTGCTCTAAAAGGAAAGGAGTTGTATGAGATGCCCTTAACTCATAAGCTTTAGGGCTAGGCCACACGGGAAGATTTCAGGGAGATTATTCGCCTGTTGACTAATCGCCGCGTCTTTGAGGCGACTAATCTCTCTGAATGGCTTGCCACCCACTAGCGCTAAATTCACCTTCGCCTATTCACATGCGGGGGGACATGTTTTTAAACTTTGAAAAACGTATCGCCGCGTGTGAATAGGCGCAAGCGACTTTAGCGCTGGTGGGTGGCAAGCAATTCTGGGAGATTAGACGCGGCGATTAGTTGCTAGGCGACTAATCTCCCTGAAATCTTCCCATATGGCCTAAGCCTCATAAGTGCCACAAAGTCTGCAGTGGAAGTAGATTATTACTAGTGCCCAGCAATGGTCAGGGTTACATAGTTAAATAGTTACATAGTTACATTGGGTAGAAAAAAGACAAAGTCCATCAAGTTCAACCCCTCTAAATTAAAACCCAGCATACACACACACACACACATCTCCACTCTTTCACACAAACCATACAGTATATGCCCATAGCTATACTCACTGTAGAGTTTAGTATCACAGTAGCCTTTGATATTATGTCTGTCCATGTGAGTAAATTGCATTCATATGTTAATGGCAGGTAGAAGAAACAGCACATATAAAAAGCGTTGCACCTTGCACACGGTGCATATTGTTAACAAAGCGGGCGAGTGATAGTAACAGTAATGATTCCTGTAATAGTGGAGTAGTGTTATTATTTAATGAGATAAGGAACACCCTTGTAGCTGATTCAACACAAATAGAATCTGATAAGCACAGATTGTCTGGCAGTGATAGTGCTGCTGGCGTTTTTTTCATTCAAACAGGTGGAGGGAAGGGACCAGGCAGTTTGGGGAGATTGTTGAATCGCAGAAGAGGCGATTAATTGGCAAGAAACTAGATCTCCCCGTCTGCCCCAACCCTAAATCCCCACGAGCAGATTCAGGGAGATTAGTCGCCCCAGCAACAAATCACTTCTTCTTCGGGGCAACAATATCGGCTGCTCCAATTCACACGCTACGTTTCGTTTTCAAAAGTCCCCCAAAGTTTCCTTGTGAGATAATAGATAGATAGATGGATGGATATATAGATAATAGATAGATAGACAGACAGACAGACAGACAGAGAGAGAGAGAGAGAGAGAGAGAGATAGATAGATAGATAGATAGATAGAGAGATAGATAGACAGACAGACAGGTGGACAGATAGCTAGCTGATATAGATGATAGAACGACATTTGAGTAGATAATTGTTAGATAGATGAGGTAGACAGATAGATAATAGAGAATGAGATAGATAGACAGACAGACAGACAGATAAAAAGATAGATGAAAGTGACAAATGGATGGAGCAATCTATTTTCATCACATAACACAAGTGTTACATCAGGGCGTAACAGGGACCAAGCAAATATTTCAACTGCAAAAGTTATAAAAGTGATAATGATCAGTTGAAACTGAGTGACATGGAATGTTTGTAACCTTTTTTTTTCTGTACAATAAATACTTACTGCAGTAGCAATGGAATCATTATCAGTTTGTCTTATTGTGCTTATATAGACACACACACACACACATGCAAAGCAAATACACTCACACAAATGCCGCAGACTCATCCACCCCCAGAACAACACAACAGAACAACACAACAGTTTCAAAGCAACCCTGCCAAGTTCATATTTCTCTTCTGTTTTTTGTTTTTTAAAGGGAGTAAATGGAGATCTGGAGGAAACAGTGCGTAAAAAACATTCTCCATCTGCACCTGGTTTGGATCAAAGGGAAACCCGCTTCCTTGACCTATTTTACAATTAGAAATTATGAATTTTTTTTTTATATGCTGAACACAGGAAAGAACAAATCCCAGTACGAATCCTAATACCAAATAGATGAATTCACTTCAACATGATCAAATATTAAATGGGTCAGTGTTTTACAGCAGGTTCCTTTGCATCCCTGGATCTCACCCACTAACCCTAAATTGCCTCTTTTTCCTTTATATGCCCTTGATTTCTTGTGTCCCTAGAAATGCTTGGTACGGGTATGGGATCTGTTATCCACAATGCTTGGGGCTTTCCGGATAATGGATCTTTCCATAATTTGGATCTTCCTACCTTAAGTCCACTAGACTGATTCTGCCTCCAATAAGGATTAATTATATCTTAGTTGGGATCAGGTACAAGCTACTGTTTTATTATTACAAAAGAAAAGGAAATCATTTTTAAAAAATTTGGATTATTTGGATATAAAAGAGTCTAGGGGATGTAATTCAGAGCTTTCTGGATAATGGGTTTCTGGATAACAGATCCCATACCTTTATTTGTAAGAAGCCCTTAATATGTGTAAGTGTTTATATATATATATATATAGTCTTTTCAATAAATACATTTTTATTTTATATAAGACCTGAGAGTGCGGACCTTCTCTTCTGGATAAAATTGCTTTTTGTGGACACTGCACCCAGGCACACTAACTTTATGTGTCGAGAGTGCCGACTCCTTGCTGGATGTCTATATTATATATATATATATTTATATATAGTTTTATATATATATATATATATATATATATATATATACACATATGCATATATATATATATACATACATGAGTATATGAGAAATGAGTGCACACTGGGAACCCTCAAAAAAGGTTTTATTTTAAAACCATCATTTTATTTAATTTAATTATTATTTAATTTAATTAAAAAACAGGACAACGTTTCCATAACAATCTCTATCAATCAGCTTTTGGAATGATTTCCCTGCAGAGATCTAATTTGAATGCAGAATAATAATATAAGGGCAGGACAATATTACTGTAAAAAATGTCAAATTACATTGTTAGTACAGAAAATTTTGTGCGTTTTTTTTTTTTTTTACAAAGTAATGCATTCTTGATTTTGCTTGCAAGACTATTCATATGATATACTTCAAAGTGTCTGAAAATCAGATAAATATTAGCTTATATTTAGGGGTGGTTCACCTTAACATTAACTTTTAGTATATTATAGAATGGCCAGTTCTAAGCAACTTTTTAATTGGTCTTGATTATTGATTTTTTATATTTTTTAAATTATTTGCCTTCTTCTGACTCTTTCCGGCTTTCAAATGGGGGTCACCGACCCCATCTAAAACAAGTGCTCTGTAAGGCTACAAATGTAGCTACTTTTTATTACTCAGATTTCTATTCAGACCGTCTTCTAATTCATATACCAGTTTCTTATTCAAATCAATGCATGGTTGCTAGGGTAATTTGGACCCTAGCAACCTGATGGCTGCAGCTGAAAACTGGAGAGCTGCTGAATAAAAAGCTAAATAACTCAAAAACAACAAACAATAAAAAATGAAAACCAATTGCAAATCGTCTCAGAATATCCCTCTCTACATTATACTAAAAGTTAATTCAAAGGTCAACAACCCCTTTAATTTAAATCTTATTTTTTAGTTTTTGAATACCTTTTGGGCAAGTGAATAAATGCCACCTTTATGTATCATTGTATCCGAATCTTAACAATGAACAATGTCTATCTTATTTTTGAAAACGAAAATAGTAGATAAATTATTTATGAATGATGTCCCTGCATTTATTTCGTCGTGTAAGCGAAATTTATTTATCCCATAAGCGAAGTCTAATCCAAAAATGAGTGTTAAGATCTCGTTCCTTTGACCATAATCATCCGGTATAATAAATACATTAAAAACGAAATTAACTGCTGGTTTGTTCTGGTTTGCTTTCTACTTCACCCAAAACAAGAATGAGTTTGCGCCCCAAGATATTCGCTAAATATTGAATCCAGTTCTATTATATTTTACTGAAAGCTCACGTTTTTGCGGATATTTCTGTAGTTGAGGACATTCCAGGGCAAAGTAAGTGTGTATAATATAAATCCAGCAACGATTAATATAAATTTAGAAATCAGATTTATATTATTAATTCACTTTATTTTAACTATGTTTTCGTTGTTTTATTTCTTTATTTTTTTAACCTGGACTTTAAATTGCAAAGACATTTAATAAAAAAAAAAGTGAAGGAGAAATGAAGTCTAAATATTCGTGTTTAGAAGGAAAAGCAGATCCCCATAAGAGAAGATGTAAAATCGGGGATTTGGAACGGTGGGGGCTGCTGGTCCCTCTCCAGTAGATGGCGCCTTAGAGTTGCGATTCTTCCAGGCAGCCTGCAAGTCTAACGTCCATTTGTACAAGTTTCAAGACTTGGTTGTCACTTACTATTGAGAAAACTTTGTACAATAGGAATTCACTTTGTGTATGAACTATGTTAATATATATATATATATATTATCTGTACAATGTTAAACAATGTTTAATGACCTAACCCTCAGCCTTGGAATCTTTTCTTTATAACTAGGAACCTGGGTGATCTAACAACTAGAAATCCAATTCAATTTGCGTAAGATATAACCCTTCTGAATTTGCGTAATTTTACGCAGGATCTAACACTCAGCATGATTTTGAGTAACTTTACGCAAGGTCAAATTTGCAGCCTCTGGATTTCGGAAACTTTTTGCAAAATGTAACCCTCAGTCTAGGTGTCTAGGCAACTTTGCCCTTGATTTAAACCTCAGGCTAGGAATCTAGGCCACTTTGCGCCTGATTTAACCTTCAGCCTAGGAATCTAGGCAATTTTGCGCTTGATTTAAGCCTCATCCTAGTATTCTTGGCAACTTTGCGCTTGATTTAAACCTAAGCCTAGGAATCTATGCAACTTTGCGCTTGATTTAACCTTCAGCCTAAGAATCTAGGCCACTTTGCGCCTGATTTAACCTTCAGCCTAGGAATCTAGGCAACTTTGCGCTTGATTTAAGCCTCATCCTAGGATTATTGGCAATTTTGCGCTTTATTTAACCCTCAGCCTAGGAATCTAGGCAGCTTTGCACTTATTGTATCCCTCAGCCTAGCTAAGCTATTTTGCGCTTGATTTAACCCTCAGCCATTTATTTCACCTTTACCACAGGCGTCTAGGTGACTGGAAATAATTTAGCGCTCAGCCTTGGCAACACTGTACGTAATTTAACCATTAGTCTAGAATCTAGGAAACTTTGCGCATGCTCAAACCCGCAGCATACGAATTTGGGAATCTTTGCGCAAGATTTAACCCTCAACCTACGAATCTAGGCAACTTTGCGCTTGATTTAACTCTCAGCCTATGTATCTAGGTTATTTTGCCAGTGTTTTTACCTTTAACCTATGCATCTGGGTCTCTGGAAATAATTTAGCGCCCAGCATTGGCAACTCTGTGCGTAATCTAATCATTGGAGAATCTAGGCTATTTTGCGCATGAGCAAAGCCGCAGCCTATGAATTTGGGTAGTTTTGCACTTGATTTACCCCTCAGCATATCTATCTAGGTAATTTTGCCAATGCTTTTCACCGTTACCCTAGTTATCTAGGTCCCAGTCTTGGTAACTCTGAGCTTAATTTAACCATTAGACCGAATCTAACCAACTTTGATGATCAAACCCACACTGTTTATGATTCATATGGGTAGCTTTGCGCAATATTTAACCCTCAGCCTAGAAATCTGTGCATGATCTAACCATTAAGCAACTTTGCGCATGATATAAACTTCAGTTTATTTAACTTTATGCAGAATATAACCCTCAGCCGACTTGTGTAACTTGCGTAATCAAATTCGCAGCCTATGAATTTGAGTAGCTTTGGGCGAGATTTAACCCTCCGCCTACACATCTAGACAACTTTGCGCTTGATTTAACCCTCAGCCTGTGTTATCTGGGTCATTCTGCCATTGTTTTTACCTTTACCCTAGGCATCTAGTTGTCTGGAAATAATTTAGCGCCCAGCATTGGTAACTCTGTGCATCATCTAACCATTAGTCTAAAAATCTAAGCAACTTTGCGCAGGATCTCGCCCTCATGCAATGAATCCAGTTAACTTTGCGCATGTTTTAGCCCTTAGCCTAGGAATCTGCATGAATGAATACTTTAACATTATAGTAATCATGTTAGGGAACTAAATAACTAACTGTGTGCACGAGTTATTAACCCTCAGTTCAGGAATCTGCGCTGCTTTGCGTTTTTAAGCCAGAGTCTCACCTGTCCTTTCCTGCATTGTTTTTAGAGTGATTTGGAGTGAATTATGTTTCTGTTCTCTCTCTCTCTCTCCCTCTCTCCCTCTCTCTCTCTCTCTCTCTCTCTCTCTCTCCAGTCTGTAACTGCTGTCATCTCAGGACTATAACCAGATGGGGTTGGGCTCAAACAGCAGCACTGATAGGAGACTGATAGGGAATAACTATGATCAACACAAAACAAAAATGAAAATGAAACTTGTTCCTAAATCTGATTGCTATGGTTACTGTTACTGAGAGCTCAAAAAAAAAAAAGGGTAAATCAGTAGCTGAATGGCTCCTTACTGCCCCTGCATTTATAGACAACACTCAGCAATGTTCTCTTTATGCAAATAAAAATTATGTTACTTCCCCTTTAAAAAACAATAAACTCTTAAACTCTATAGACTTTGTTTTATTTTAGTAACAATAGCAGTATAGAGATGCTATGCAGTGCTTTCACATTTCCCCTCCCTTACACACCATTAGTATTATTATTATTATTATTATTATTATTATTAATAATAATAATAATAATAATAATAATAATAACTGCCCATATTTATATAGTTACCAATGCACAATAATGCTACTGCTGGTAATAATAATAATAATAATAATAATAATAATAACCTTATTTATTTCATTTATGTTTCTAAGTCACAATAATAATTGACATTGTAATTATTGGCCAAAAAAAGTCAGTCCTAACTCTTTAATCAAATGGCTTGAGAAATGACCAGTGCAGGGAATGTATAATTTCCATTAATAAGGGCTTCGGGAAAATATACATGACACCAAAACTTTGATCCAATTTAGTTATTGAAGAACCAGCACATCAGGGAGAGGAGAAATAACGGGGAAATATATCAGGGAAAAGAGAAAATGATGTCACAATGGAGCTACTGTAAATTATTGCCTTTTTCGTTTTTTTTTT
>CM044440.1:124774591-124788357 GCA_024363595.1 Xenopus borealis | reverse complement strand
TGTGTGTGTGTTTGTGTGTGTGTATATATATATATATATATATATATATATTATAGCTGTATGTATATTTGTATAATTCCGTTTTAGTTTGTTTTTTATTGAACCCTATGACTCAGTGGAAAACTCAGAGCTAATTCTGCAGGATTTAATCTCCCTGGATGCTGGAATATCATGAAATGAATGGGTTTCCGTTAGAGTCAGCTCTGTGCAATATTCCCTACATTTCATTCCTATGTCTGGATGGGAAGAATATTATTTTCACATCATTTCAAGATATTTGTTAATTAGCGGCAAGAATAATCACAATTGTCGCGGAAGTCGGTTATTTATTATTATTAACGTTACCCCAGATTATATAGAAATATAATAGTCGAGGTTTGGGGTTAAACGAATTTATTGATGGCACTAAATAAAAGTAAATTCATTTATTGTTTTAGGTTTATTCGGAGTTGGTGTCACGTTCTTTGCAGGTCGGGCTGTTCCTGCTTAGTATTTAACGCACCTAAGAACGCTCCTTCTGCGACTCCTGTGAGTATTTGCGCTCTCACTAGTACTGGATTGCGCAGTTTAGCGCTATGTCCCCGATTTGGGGTTTATAGTGCGCAATGCTATTCTCCCTATAGACGTACCTCGACTTGGTTATTATAGTGCGCAGGGTTTTTGGTTTATCCCAGATAATGGCCAGTGTAGGTGGTTCCAGGTATTCAACATGAAGCGGGTTACAATGTACACTGTAAAACTAGGGTGTAGCCCAGACAGAATACAGCTGTGCAGGAGGGTTATAATGATATACACTATACTGGGAATTGATATTAATGTATCAATCAAAGGGGGGGGGGGTGGCAGACAGTTGCAGGCATAGAAATATAAGTATTGAATATATAATTGAATAATAATATTGTATCTCCATTTGACTATAGGTGTGGGCCACCTCTGAGAAAGCCCCAACAATGGGGAGCAAGACTCTTCCAGCACCAGTGCCAATTCACCCATCTCTGCAGCTCACCAATTACTCCTTCCTACAAGCCTTCAATGGACTCCCAGTGCCAGCAGAGCAGGTGCCCAACCTTTATGGCTTCAGTGCTTTGCATGCAGTGCACCTTCACCAGTGGACATTGGGATACCCCACCCTTCACCTGCCCAGGTCTTCCTTCTCCAAAGTGCCTGGAGTTTCCAGCTTGGTGGATTCTCGCTTTCAGATTCCAACTTTCCCTCTCTTTCCCCACATGATCCACCCCAAACAGGATTCCCCAAACTTATCCAACAAAACCAAACCAAGGTTTGACTTTGCCAACTTGGCAGTGGCAGCAACCCAAGAGGATCACTGTAAGTTGGGCCAAATGGATGATCAAGGGTCTCTCTCTGCAATGGGTGGACTTCTTGATATTACCAAACTCACCCCTGAGAAGAAGCCAACGAGGGGCAGGCTGCCCTCAAAAACCAAGAAAGAGTTTGTCTGCAAATTCTGCGGAAGGCATTTTACCAAATCGTACAACCTTCTGATCCACGAGAGGACACACACAGACGAGAGGCCATACACTTGCGATATCTGTCACAAGGCATTCAGAAGGCAAGACCATCTGAGAGACCACAGGTAAGGATGTAATCAGCATCTGCACAGACCAGAAGACTAATGTAGCATGGGGGTGGGGAACCATTGCTCCATATGGTTTAAAAAAGGGATACCGTCATAGGAAAAAATGTGCATCAGTTAATAGTGCTGCTCCAGCAGAATTCTGTGCTGATAACTGTTTCTCAAAAGAGCAAACTGATGTTTCTATATTTCATTTTGAAATCTGACATGGGGCTAGACATATTATCAGTTTCCCAGCTGCCCCTGGTCATGTGACTTGTGCTCTGATAAACTTCAGTCAATCTTTACTGCTGTACTGCAAGTATGCCTCCCCCTAGCAGCCTAACAAAAGAAGGTAACCAGATAGCAGCTCTAACACCTAACACAACAGCTGCCTGGTAGATCTAAGAATCCTCTTCAATAGTAAAATCCAGGTCCCACTGAGACACATTCAGTTACATTGAGTAGGAGAAACAACAGCCTTTCTGAAAGCATATGACCAGGCAAAATGACCTGAGATGCATCTACACACCAATATTACAAATAAAAAATACACTGGTTCAGGAATGAAATTTTATATTGTAAATGAATTATTTGCATTTTAAACAGTGTAATTTAGAAATAATTTAATACGTCATAAAATCCCTTTAACTATATGTAACATTGCAATTGGTATTAACCTTTCTGTCACCTTCCAACAATTGTCTGATTTTCAGGGCAACAGAATATACTTTAATTTCCTTTAAGACACTTTTTTCCCCATAGCATGCTTTCCTTTCTTTTTTATCCAATGAAAGTTTCTCATTTTTATTGGAATGTACTCAGACTAATGTTTGAGTGCATACTTGTACTTATATGTAGTGATGGGGGAATTTGCAAAAAATTAGCAAAACGACGCTGGCATCTCGTTTTGGACGCCAGCGTCCATTTTTGAATAAACGGACGTCGGCATACTTTTTTTTTTGGACGCCGGAGAATTTGCAGATTTATTTGCAGGCGGCGAAACGTGGGATTTTGCAGCAAATTAGCGCCTGGCAAATAAATTTGTCCATCACTATTTACCCATGTAGTTCTGTATAATGAGGCTGATACAAAAAATAATTGGAAATAAATACAAAGTACAGTACAGTTACATTAAAGAGTAAAAGTGACAGAAATGAAATAATATCAAGCATCATGGGGCTGCTCTATGTGTTATGTTGTACAGCAGTCTGATTCAGTAAAGGTTTTCCCACTCATACTCTTTCCTGTAATAGTTCTGTGTATCTGAATCATCAGTACATGGACGGGGAATGGGCTAGAGGGAGACATGAGATGATCTTCCATGAATAAAACTGTTCTGCTCTGAGGCTGATGGTGCAGCCACTAGTCTTGTACCAAAACTGAAACTTCTAGACTACCCGTGTCACAGTTTATGTATGGGGGCGGCATCTTTTTATATATCATATCACCATGTGCTAAAGGAATTAACTTTGAATTAGTTTGTACCAAATGAAGTGTTTTATCTCTCACCTTAGGGCGTTCCAATTTTTAACATTAAACGTTAAAGGGCTAGTGGCACTGGAACTGCGTAATGGGCACCCTGGCACAGATACATAATCTGCTTATCCATAAATATATATATATATATATGCATATATTCTGTGTGAAAGCCGAAACGTCAGTCTCTACTAATAAAATGACTTAATTGTCTGTACATAAAAGTGTGGAGCTTTCTGGTTTGTTGGATCCTTTGCTATCATAGTGGACTGCTCCCAGGCATCCTACAGTCTCATGTATGTGAGTGCCAGCTGATTTTACTGTATATATATATATATATATATATATATATATATATATATATATATATATAAACATTGCCCAGGTGCTATCTACTGGTCACATGGCAGATTCGGGGAGATTTATTGGCCTGGCAACTAATCGCCTCTTCTTCTGTGTGACAATCTCCCCCGCCTTCCGCCTGCTATAATGAGAAAACGCCAGCGCAATGGCACTTGCGTCGCTTTGGTTTCCGAAGTCACCCAAAGTTTCCTAGTGAGTAAACAAAGAGCCCTTGAAGGTTCGAAACATGTTGTACCAATAAAACACGAATTTAAGCAGTTAATCTGCCTGCTTGCCTGCATCCTGTAACCCTTTTCTACTAAACTTCAGAAATGAAAGCGCCGCAAGTGCATTGCCACAGGCGATCTTTCATTTTAACAGGGGGAAGGCAGTTCATGGAGATTGTCACACAGAAGAAGAGGCGATTAGTCGCCAGGCAACTAAATCTCCCCCCGAATCTGCCCGTGTGCCCCTGCCCTTATGTAAAAGCATTATAGTATATAGATGGACTTTGAGATATATATATATATATATACACCCAGGGGTATAAAGAGCCCAGTGGGTCTCAGACTCAATATTACAGCTTTGATATTTGTAAACCAGGTCACGTAATGTGATATTAAGATAAATATAATGTTCTGAGAATGCTAAAATCAGAAAGGTAGAAACTGAAAGCTGAATTTTATTGGAAATTGGGCATTTATTAGTAATTACTGAGTACTTTATCATATATGTGTGTGTGTGTCTGGCTTCCAACTGATTAAAGTCATGATATTAGGTGTGACCATGGCATTATTTATTGATGTTCTGAGCGAGTGTTGGTAGAACTTGATAAATAAACCAATAACATCTGTTTCTTGGTAAAAGCAACAATAGTGGAAAACCACAGCAGTCTAAATGTTCTTCATCCTGGCTGTGAGCATAGGTGTCAGAACTAGGGGGTGAAGTACCAGGAGGAGGGACCAGAGCCCCCTCCAATCTTTTACTCCCAGTTCCAATTTTTAATTCGATGGAATATTTGATCGTAGGATCTATTCGATTGGTCAAATATGCAAATTTGGCATATTCGATCATCGAATAGTGAATGATCGAATAGATTCGAATGATCAAATATTCGATCAGTGAATAAAATAAAGATTTTAAAATATTCGACTGGCTACTTTGCCAGACTGGACCTACCAAATTGCAATAGAAGCCTATGGGAACCCTCCTGATCGAATAGGTTTGGAACAATCGAAGTCTTCGATCGTTTGAATCGTACGAATCATTCAAACCATCGAATGATTTATTCGACTGATCGAATAAATTGTTAGACTGATCGAATAAATTTTAATTCGATACTCGAATGATCAAATATCGAATAAAAGGTAGCCTAAAACTATTCGATTGGCATTCGACGATTGAATGCTAATCGAATATCGAATTTGGTAGAGCTCATTATGGGGAATAATAATAAATTTGCCCCTGAGTGTCTCTTGTCCCCCAACCCTCCTATCTGAGTATATTGTATGAAGTGTTATAGCACAAAAGACCAGGAAGGGATCAGATAATCAGGTGAGACACAGAAGTGCCCCTTCAGATTACATACAAATACTCACCAGGGACTGGGATTTAAAAGAGGCCCTGGTATTTCAAACACAAAGAGGCCCACACAGCCCCCAGTAGCCCAATAAAAAGTGACTGGCATCTTACAGCAGCCCCTCTGGCATTTGCTAGAACCCACAGATTGCCGGTCCAGGCCTGATACTGACCAATATTTACAGAAAGTCAGAGTTATCCAGCTTGTAGCTTTACAGCCGTAGTTGAACTACAGCAATGTCAGACAGACCTGTGAAATTAATGAAATCAATTTATTTTTGCAGGTATATCCACTCTAAGGAAAAACCCTTTAAGTGCCAAGAATGCGGCAAGGGGTTCTGCCAGTCACGGACATTAGCTGTGCACAAAACGTTGCACTCGCAAGCGAAAGAACTCAAACCGTCCAAAATCAAATGCTGAAGTGACAAGCGAGGGCGACACCAAGGAAACTAATATTTCTATTTAAGCAGCAAACTCTTGCAGCCTCCCATCAGGCACGGAAAGAAGTAGCCCCCGACCTGGCATGGGGCTGGCGGATAAAACTTCTTTTTCTTTGCTATTGGGAACATTGTGTGGAAGAGAAGAACAAAGCTTCAGTGGCATTCAGGATAAACTTTATGCCAAAAGGTGGTGCTCTCATGCTATGGAGGAATCTTCAGCTTCCAGATTGTTCTGCCGCTCCAGTGCTCAGCAGTGTCTGGCACACACCCCAGTGCTTGGGAAATGACTGAATAAACCATATAAATTCCTTATACATGATTGTGTTCTGTCCAGAGCTGTCTGTAGTGGGGGTTCCAGCAAGAGCGAGCACCCCTGGGATGGCTGATCAGCAGTTGTAGGGAGGAAGAATACAGGAAAGTTTATTAACACACTATATACAATATACACCATTTGATTGGGTAGTCAGAACCAACAGTAGCAGTGACAATAAGAGCCTTGGATAAAGGGCACGTGACTGTGGGATATCAGGTATAGCAGAGAAAGATGGAGACTAGTGATGGGTGAATTTGGGGCGTTTCGGTTCGCTGAATAGAAATTCGCGAAACAGCAAAAAGTTTGCGAAAATAGTAAAATCAGAAATTTTGTGAAATTCAAACGATTTCACTATAAATTCGTGAATTTCAAACGATTTCATTATAAATTCGTGAATTTCGAACACTTTCACTATAAATTCATGAATTTCAAACACTTTCACTATAAATTCATGAACTTCGAACGATTTCACTATAAATTCATGAATTTCGAACGATTTCACTATAAATTTGTGAATTTAGATTGATTTCACTATAAATTCGGGAATTTCAATGATTTCACTAAACATTTAATAAAAAATCGTGAAAATCAGGAAAATTCTCTGGCAAATTTTTTTCGCAATTAATTCTCCCATCACTAATGGAGACAGAGGGACAATGACACTGTGTGGCTCATTTATAAAACATTGGGCAAATTTTCACATGGGCAGTATACCATAACAACCAATCAGTGATTAGTTATTTTTTCAGCCAGCTGCAAGTTAGACACTGAAAGCAATCATCTGATTGGTTGTCATTGGTTACTGCCCAGGTGCAAATGTGCCCAATGTTCATAAATGACTCCCTGTGTGTCTATGCTCAGCTTGGGTGTTACTATAGCAGACCCAGGAGGTGGAGGGGACCCAACTCGGCAGATTCATGTCTTATTTCCAAAGCTAATGGGGCTATAGTAGGGCCCCCGCAACTAGTGATGGGCTAATCTATCCCGTTTCGCTTCGCCGAAAATTCAAATATTTTCCAGCAAAATTCGCAAATTGGTGAAAAATTCACGAAACGCGGCGTGTTTTTTTCATGTCATTTTCTGTGTGTGACTCTTTTTTTGTTTTGACGCTAGTGAATTTTCGGCAGGCGATCTTTCGCTGGTGTTTCGCACCTGGCGAATAAATTCGCCCATCACTACCTGCAACGTCTAGTTACACCATGGTGTTCTCCTTAACTTTCTTCCTGTGGAGGAACTATGTTTCCAGATACAGGCACTTGGCATATACCTGAGAGTAGAACCCCAGTGTATTGGGGTACCATAGGCACTAGGACATGGCTAGGTTTCCATTTAGACTTGGCTCAGGGTTTAACTGACTAATTCTTCCCCTAACCCCATTTTTTCAAGCTATGGCACATAGTGGCACTTATGTAACGCAGCAGAAAGGGAAAACGAGTGAGGTGACAATATAGGCAATTAATATTGTTTATTTTTTTTACATTTTTTTTGTATATGTTGAGATCAGCAAGCGTTAACTGCCCTTAAAGCATCTCTTTCTAGGGAGGAGCAGACCCATGTCGATGGGTAGGTACTGTACAGGGCTCAGCAATGCTCTCATCCATAACTAATGTCCATTTGATACTTTTTGTATATAATGACTTTAGTTGAGTTGAAAGGGATACAGGGTTTTTCTTTAATTCTACCGATGATTACTGGTATCTATGCAGGCAACAGTCCCTTTCATAATAAGCCAACGTCTTCCAGAAGTTGCCCAACAAATGCCCCCACTAGTGTCTATGTGATTCTACTCATTATCATAATTATGTGAGACAAACATGGCCCCAAACTCTTCTTCTTTAACCGAGATATTGAACTCAGAGGGTCTCATTTACTAATAATGGTGCACTAAACTCTTGGAGCAGCCAATGGCATCCAAGTACCTATTATCTTTAATTGCACAAGTCAACTAAAAGCTGATTGGTTGTTCGGCCGGTGCAATGTAATGCAAGTTTTAGAAAATAAGCAGCGGCGGTCCTTTTCTCTTTAAGTATGATGATGGGGTGGGGGGCATGTAAACAAATAACTGGAAGAAAATGTGATGTCAACGGCCTTTAGTAGGAAGGAAGGCATTAGTTGGGGGAAAAGGTGCCCTTGGAATACTTTGATATCAGGCCCGGACTGGCAATCTGTGGGTTAGGGCAAATGCCAGATGGGCTGCTATATGGTGCCATAAAAAGTCAGTATTTAGTGGGCTGGTGGGGACTATTTGGGCCTCTTTGTGGGCTGATTGGGCCTCTGTATACCTGAAATGCCAGGGCCTATTTTCATTCTCAGTCCAGTCCTGTTTGATATCGTAAAGCAGAGAGGTCCAATATACATCTCCTTCCATCATGATCCTTAGACCTGCACTTTAACTGCAGCTTGAGGCCTCCCTTGACACATAATCTTGTCTATCTACAAATCTACAAATCTGGAATAATTTGTTATACAGTTTAAAATGTTCTTGGTACGTTTATCTGTCTCCTCCCCCTAAGAATGTTACCTCCTACAAGGTGGTGTTGGCTCTATTTAGGTTTGGGAAATTATAACTCCCACCTTTCCCCCTTGGCACAAGCAACAGTTCAACCTTTCTTGGCTCCAATAGTTGTGTTAATGCTTCTCTGGATTCAGATAAGAGGAGCTGCTGGAGGAAGCCGTCCGTAGGCCAACAGTTCATGACAGGGCCCTTTGTGTTAAAGCATCGGCTGATTATTTAGATCAGTAACATGCATGCTGGTTTGAGTGGGGGTTCACACGTGCAGTCCAACCTCCAACCGTTGAAGATTTTCCTATCTATTTTTGTTAAAGCAGCTGACATTCCGAAAATTAAAAAAAAAAAAGTTTATATAAATATAAATATATTGTACAGATTTGTATGGTTGTTTGGCACTTTATGCTGATTGATGGTTAACATTTATCACTGGATTGTAAAATAAACTAAATATTGAACTGACATTGGTTTGCTGTCGCTACTGTGTACCAATTGTGGGGATCTTGATGGGAAGAAGATGGGGGGGGGGGCAGTCAGCCCATATATAGCATCGACATTTGGGGTATTATCTTTCTGTTTGGATATCCCCTGAACTGGGTGACCATCAGTGTTGGACTGGGACACCAGGGGCCCACCCAAAAACCTTTGACCAGGGGCCCACCATAAAACCTTAGACCAGGGGCCCACCATAAAACCTTAGACCAGGGGCCCACCATAAAACCTTAGACCAGGGGCCCACCATAAAACCTTAGACCAGGGGCCCACCATAAAACCTTAGACCAGGGGCCCACCATAAAACCTTAGACCAGGGGCCCACCATAAAACCTTAGACCAGGGGCCCACCATAAAACCTTAGACCAGGGGCCCACTCTCAGTACTAATATTCATCATCTCCTCAATCAACCTCTATTCTCATAGTTTGTTTTCTTTACATACTATAATCAAGTATTCCATCTATTTAGCCCACTGACACCTTGGCCCACCTGGAGTTTTCCTGGTATTCTGGTGGGCTAGTCCGACAGTGGTGACCATTGTAGCCTTGTTATGAGCCAAGGGATCAGGACTGGACTGAGATTCAAAATAGGCCCTGGCATTCCTAATACAGAGAGGCCCAAACAGACGCCACCAGCCTACTTAATAGTCACTTTCTATGGCATCTTACAGCATTTGCCAGAACTCACAGATTGCCAGTCCTGGCCTACAAGGGACCCTGAACAAATGTTGGATAACAAATGAAGCACATAAATAGATTTTTCATTGAATTTTGTCAGTTTCCGACAAAACTGTGCTTGTGTGGGTCTCTAAAATGATCATTAAAAGCTGCTGACACTGTCCCTGTGGACTGAGTTGGCACTGCCAGGGCGTAACTACAGAGGAAGCAGACACTGTGGCTGAAGGGGGGCCCAGGAGGTATAGGGGGCCCCATGAGACCCTAATTAATAAGCAATTTCAACATATATTGATAAAACAGGACAACCTTTGGGTATGATGGGGGCCCAGTAACAGTTGTACCACTTGTTGGCAGCTTATTGGCCATTGTATTGGGTCCACTGATGGACCTGTCCAATCAACTGTTATCTGGCAGAAAAGTGAGCAGATACCTACTGGACATGTGTGACAATTCAGCCGAGTCTCCATATGCCCTGCTGTATGATCAGACTGAGGACAATAATAAGGTCAGCTCAATTGGGCCCAGACCATGGATAACCTCCCCAAGCCCACATATCTCACCATATACGGCCAGTTTATAGATACTCCCACTCATTCTACAATAACTCTGGGTAATATGACCGCTGGGGGGGAACATTTTAATCCAAACTCTGTGGATGAGATTACCTCCTAGGAGCAATCATGGCACAAGAATATGACGATAAATAGGGCTTCCTATGCATAATAAACATTTTAATGAACATTTATAAAAAAGGGACACTATATATAAATTTATCTTAAATATAAACAAAAATAGTGTAGATTATTATTACTCTTATTATTATTATTATTATTATTAATAATAATAATAATAATAATAATAATAAAACTAGCATGAAAGAAAAAACCTTAGCAATGCTGGGTGTATGTCTGTGAGTGTGTAGAGGGAATATAATAACAAAAAAGGGGGATTGTGGGAGCACTCTAAAGGCTAATTAAAAGTATATTTAAGTAAAATGGAAGTGCTACTAACAGAGCACATTCCCTGGGCCCCTGTCTCACAAGTAATTCAGTATAAATGCAAGTGCATATTGTTTAAAAAGGGAATATACACACAGTGCATCCTGATAGGTAGAAAAATGGAAAACAATTAACTAAAAAACAAACGAAAAACATCTACCCCCAGGATCCACAAACCATAAACAAATTAAAGGGAACCTGTCATGGGAAATTTTTTTTCCCCAAAATGTATTAGTTAATAGTGCTGTTCCACAAGAATTCTGCATTGAAATCCATTTCTCAAAAGAACAAACAGATTTTTTTATATTTAATTTTGAAATCTGACATGGGGCTAGACATACTGTCAATTTCCCAGCTGCCCCAAGTCATGTGACTTGTGCTCTGATAAACTTCAATCACTCTTTACTGCTGTACTGCAAGTTGGAGTGATATCACCCCCTCCCTTTCCCCCACCCAGCAGCCTAACAACAGAACAATGAGAAGGTAACCAGATAACAGCTCCCTAACACAAGATAACAGCTGCCTGGTAGATCTAAGAACAACACTCAATAGTAAAACCCATGTCCCACTGCTTACTATTCAGTTACATTGAGAAGGAAAAACAACAGCCTGCCAGAAAGCAGTTCCCTCCTAAAGTGCTGGCACAAGTCACATGACATTGGGGCAGCTGGGAAATTGACAAAATGGCTAGCCCCATGTCAGATTTCAAAACTGAATATAAAAAAATCTGTTTGCTCTTTTGAGAAATGGATTTCAGTGCAGAAGTCTACTGGAGCAGCACTATTAACTGATGTGTTTAAAAAAAAAAACACGTTTTCCCATGACAGTTTCCCTTTAAGGCCTGAGACTGTACCAGGGGCCATTGTGTTAGAGGAGCCCAGTGTCCTGTGTCTGGGAGGCAGCTCAGCTCTATGGAGAGCTAATACTAGGTGTGAAAAAACAAATGAAATAATCCCTGCCAAACACTTGCTTTTTATACACCCCTGGGGCAAGAGTGTAGGAAATCCCTGTGGCAGCTCCCTGCTCTATATATCCCATTGTTGCCATTTTACTTTTCTTTTATCACTTGCCTTTTTTCAGGAGGCCAAAATGTGGATTAGGAAAAATTTTGATTCCAGCCAGCTGTTTTACATCAACTTTTCAATTGGTCTTCATTATTTATTTTTCATAGTTTTTTAATGATTTGCAATTTCCTTCTGTTTCTTTGCAGCTTTCAAATGGGGGTCACTGACACCATCTAAAAACAACTGCTCTGTAAGGCTACACATGTATTGTTATTGTTACTTTTTATTACTTATTCTATTCAGTCCCTCTCCTATTCATATCCCAGTCTCTTATTCAAATCAATGCAGGGTTGCTAGGGTCATTTGTACCCTAGAAACCAAATTGCTGACACTGCAAACTAGAGAGCTGCTGAATAAAAAGCTAAATAACTATAAAACCACAAACAATAAAAAATGAAAACCAATTGCAAATTGTCTCAGAATATCACTCTCTACATTATACTAAAAGTTAACTCAAAGGTGAACAACCTCTTTAAGTCCAAATCGATTCCCAACATTCGAAGCTTCAGAGTTGTGATGGAAGTTGTGCATGGGAATTAGGGGGGGACTAAACGTCTGATTCCCACGTGACGGCAGACTGTTATATAAATCGTCCCCCACTATTTTTCTAAAGTATTCTTCACTAGTTATTAAAGTCCAAGTTAGACAATATTCGGAATGGAAGGATTGAGAAGTTGTTCTTGCAAATAAACTGGGAGAGGGAAGCTGAAACGTTGATCTCAAATAATGTCATAATATAATATGAATTGATCTTCAGCTATTTTTTTTTTTATATAATGGGTCCTTTTAACTAATGTTTGATTATCTGAAGCACTCAAGAGAAATAAATATCAATTCCATTAAAGGATATGGACTGAAATGTTAAAGGGATCCTATTATAGGAAAGTTTTTTTTTTCAAAATGCATCAGTTAATGGTGCTGTTCCAGAAGAATTCTGAACTGAAATCCATTTCTCAAAAGAGCAAACAGATCTTTTTATATTTCATTTTGAAGTCTGACATGGGGCTTGACATATTGTCAATTTCCCAGCTGCCCAAGTCATGTGACTTGTGCTTTGATAAACTTCAATCACTCTTTACTGCTGTACTGCAAGTTGGAGTGATATCACCCCCCCCCCCCCCCCCCCCAGCAGCCTAACAACAGATCAGTGGGAAGGTAACAAGATAACAGCTCCCTAACACAAGATAACAGCTGCCTGGGAGATCTAAGAACAGCACTTAATAGTAAGAACCCATGTCCTACATTGAGAAGGAAAAAAAACAGCCTGCCAGAAAGCAGTTCACTTCTTGCTGGCTCAAGTCACATGACCGGGGAAGCTGGGAAATTTACAATATGTCTAGCCCCATGTCAGATTTCAAAAATGAAATATAAAAAAATCTGTTTGTTCTTTTGAGAAATGGGGTTCAGTGCAGAATTCTACTGGAGAAGCACTATTAACTGATGTGTTTAAAAATTTTCCCATGACAGTTTCCCTTTAATTTTTTTTGAGTATTTCTTATCTGCATAGAACGGTTTGCACTTAATTGACTCGTTCTTGTTGTGCAATGGAATTACAGGCCAATTAGTCTATCATACACTGCATAGCAAACAGCACAATGCCACCAACAGAAACAGAGCAAGACCAATCATTTCATTAGACAATAAATTGCATGCGGGTGCACCTCGGAGTGATATCACAATGGAGTGTGTTTTTTTTCAGTTCACACCCATTCTTCATTAGTGGCTAGTTGATACACAGCCTAAATGTTTATTTGTGACTTGTTTTCCTATGGCATTGTATTCCTGCAGGCAACAATGAGAATTTACCTTGAAGCCTATGTGTCAGGGTTGGGGTTTTATTTTCATTCTCCGGCATGGCCTCTTCCTGTCTGCAGCCAGTGTTTATTGGTCTTCAAAGAATATACGTCAATAATTAAAAGAAAACAAAGCCAGATTATGTATTGCACTGGACTGGGGAGGAGGCTGAGGATAAACAGTTTTTATTTTTTTTCCCCGGTTGAGTGCAGAAGGGGAATCATCTTTATCCTGGTCATAAATAAAGTAAAGGGCTGAAATTCAAACACTGGAGGGGCTATTAATCAGCAGGCCAGACTTCTACAAACTAACAATTGCTTATCTGTTGGGTTTAGAGTTTATTATGTTTTCTGTGGCTTTTTGCTGAGGACAATGTCTGGGGGCACCAGACCTGACACACACTGGCGTTTGATGTATCTGGAGGATATTTATTTTCTTTACAAGAATGAAAAGGTTACATTAAGGCTGGGGACAGACAGGGAGATTCGGGGAGATTCTGTCGCCT
>CM044440.1:124737097-124763145 GCA_024363595.1 Xenopus borealis | reverse complement strand
TGTGACATACTCTGCCTGTGTGTGACATACTCTGCCTGTGTGTGTCCTGTTCTGCCTGTGGAACATAAGCCTGGTGTTTGTTGCTATGGGCCCCTAAGGTGTTTAATCGTGTGCTGGGGGTGCTGTGTTATCCACAGGGGAAGAGGAGGCATATGGATTTAATGGTAAGACAAATTTTTTCACATATGAGTGATAAGTGATATCTCTGCAGTGAGCACAAACCACAATTAATGTGGACATGGTCTTGTGGTAACATGGGTGTGGTTTAAAGTGGGTGTGGTTTAAAAACAGGGACTGGTGAACACGGTCTTCCATTAACGCCCCTCCACTGTGTAGGCCATAAAAATTTCCGCCCTCTGTAACACAGAAGTTGGACAGCATTGAGCTAGAACATGTAGCATCCATCCAACTGATGAAAGTGCTTAATTTGCCTTTATATAGGTAATGTCCGAACAATTGTCAGTGGCAACTCATTGATTTAAAGACAGATATATGTAAAATCTAAACTAATGCTAAATTGCAATTGATTTGGAAGGGTACAGAAGATTCTTTGTAGACATGTAGAACTGCATAAACACAAACAGCAGATTAAGCACATTTATGTGTCAGGTTAGGAAGGGAAATAATATTTTAATCTGGATTGATTTCCAAAACTCAGCCTGTTTGTATATGATTGGCCTCAGGCTTTGGTATAACTGACATCATTTTTGTCCTGAAGTGGCATAAACACTCCAATAACAGTTGAACCCCACAAAATTAATGATCATAACTTGAGCTGTATGGGGCCCCAGCCCCCAGCAAAAGTATTTGAGATTCCGTCAAAGCCAGGCACGAATTTTAGTCATGAGTCCTACCAGGCCAACCAGCATCTGCAGGGTTTGATACCCTTATTATTAAACCTCTGGTAACATTATTTCATGCAGATGAAATTCATTGTTTCTCTCTGTCTTTTATTGTTGACTACATAGTATTAGGTCAGGGACACACAAGAAATATTCAATCAGAACTTCTAATCAGAATGGTTAACTAAAGCAATAGAGAGATTATTATATGATCCCCTTATATATTTATACATAGTTATCATATCACCCCTTAAGCGCCTCTTCTCCAGAGTGAACATCCCCAACTTGGCCAGTCTTTCCTCATAGCTAAGATTTTCCCTTTACCAGCTTAGTTGCCCTTCTCTGTACCCTCTCTAATACAATAATGTCCTGTTTGAGTGAGGGAGACCAAAACTGTACGGCATATTCTAGATGTGGCCTTACAAGTGCTCTATAAAGTGGAAGAATGACCCCCTCCTCCAGTGACTCTATGTCCCTTTTAATACAGCTCAAGACCTTATTGGCCCTTGATGCTGCTGACTGGCATTGCTTGCTACAGCCAAGTTTATCATCTACAAGGACTCCAAGCTCCTTTTCCATAATGGATTTGCCTAGTGCAGTCCCATTAAGGGTATATGTGGATATTTTTACATCCCAGGTGCATGACTTTACATTTATCAACATTGAATCTCATTTGCCACTTAGCTGCCCAGATTGCCAGTTTGTCAAGATCCTGTTGCAAGTGCCACAACCTGGATGGAATTAATTGGGCTGATAGTTTTGTGTTATCGGCAAACACTGATACATTACTTACTATACCCTCCCCTAAGTCATCAATGAACAAGTTGAATAAAATTGGACCCAATACCGAGTAAGAACCTTACTCCAAGTAGAGAATTTACCATTAACAACCACCCTCTGTACGCGATCCTGTAGCCAGTTTACTGTTCATGTGCAAATGACTTCATTAAGCCCAACAGACATCAAATAGCAGTTGTTTGTGGGGCATGGTTTCAAATGCCTTGCCAAAATCCAGATAGATCACGTCTACTGCTCCCCCAATGCTCCCCCACTCTTCAAATAGACCTAAATTATGATTCCTCCTGATTATTGATCATTGGGCAAAACAAGTGAATGTGTATGCCCAGCTTTAGTTATATTTTCAGCTGCTTGGACATGCAAGTCACCATGATGTAACTGGTAACTCCCCTAACTTGAAATTCTGCCCCCACTAAGCACTGACAGGCCTACAAGTGATGGCCCTCAAGGCTTGTGCCCCCCACGACTGACAACTTGGATTGACTTGCATCCACACTTCACCCTTTCCATGCATCTCCTCCCATAGTAAGACAGTAACACAGAGGACGCATGTTCCAAGCACCCCCTTCCCCCCAACTTTGTGACCTAGGCATTTGCCTCTGCTGCCTACTCTGGCCCTGCTACTAAGGAAAGGATATAAAGAAACTATCAACCTCAAAACACAACATCATTATGTGAATTTACTGCAGTCGCAGGCTGGATTAGTTTAAAGCCTTCGCCCCAGTGAGGAAAACTGGTCTAGCTGATTTTTGGATCCTCATTTAAGAGAAAGGTAGAATTGCCTCCAGGTTTTTGGTTATAAACACCCCAGATAAGTAAAAAAAAATGTAGGGAAACCATTATGCAGGGGATAGGTAGCTTGATGGTTCACTGTAGCAGAACTAGCCAGCCAGGCCCAAGATGCTCCAGCAAGAAGGATTAATACATAGAAGAAAGAGAATGTTATTATTTTCCTTTATTTATATAGTGTTAGCATGTTATGTATCATTCACATTAGTCCCATGCACATACTAGGGTCAGTGTCATCAGATATCAATTGCCCTGCCATTATGTATATGAAGTGTAAGAACATACAGACTCCTTACAGGCAGTGTCCTGGTCAGAACTGAACTCTAGGCATATGTGCGGTCCCTTTTCAGCATAGGCATTCCAAGTGTGAAGAATCTGAGTTGTGAATACATACAGTAGTTCTCAATGACAGTGCTGTTTTTATGCTACTGGACAATCCATGTCACCCAGGGCTCTGGAGATCTCATGTATTCTGGTGGCCATAAAATCACTTCCAATTCTATACAACCCTGTTCAATGGGCACTCCAGGAGTAAGAGAAGTTGTGCCAATATGTACTATTTATTAATTGTCTCCTGAATAGATCACAGCTGTTTTGTGCCTGGTGCCTTGCAAATCTTGAATTAAAGGGATACTACTACATTTATGTTTAAATTAGTTTATTATATCAAAAGGGTACATGCATCTAAAACCCCTGATCTTACTATAATTAAAAGGCCTGGCCTAGCTCTCCATAACACAACATAGTAACATAGTAAGTTAGGCTGAAGAAGACTCATGTCCATCAAGTTCAACCTTTTTAACTTTTTTTTTTTTTAACTGACTGCTAGTTGATCCAGAGGAAGGCAAAAAACCCCATCCTAAGCCTCTCCAATTTGCCTCAGAGGAGGGAAAAAATTCCTTCCTGACTCCAAAAAGGCAATGGGACTAGTCCCTGGATCAACTTGTATAATGAGCTATCTTCCATAACCCTGTATTCCCTCACTTGCTAAAAAGCCATCCAACCCCTTCTTATACCTATCTAATGTATCAGCCTGTACAACAGTTTCAGGGAGAGAATTCCACATCTTCACAGCTCTCACTGTAAAAAACCCCTTCCGAATATTTAGGCCTCTAAACACAAGAACAACTAGGTCTCTCAAGTCTGCATTCTTCTTCTGAACAAACTGGTGCTTTGCTTCCAGGGATGTACCTGACATAAGTCAAATGGCTCACGCACTCACCTTTCTGTGCCCACATCCTATTCAAACTACCTTATGCCTGTAAAATCTCATTGCTTCATATTGCTTCGTACTTCAGGTTGATGATATGATCATTGGAGTGAAGACTAATCATGACATGGAAGATTGGATGGCTGTTTGTGAAATGTGACACATTGGCTCAGATCATGGTGGGAAAGGGGGCACATTTCATAATGGAGAATAGTTAGGGGAAGTCTGTGCCAGTGAGCCAGTAGTTTATTATTTTCAGAACCTGGACTTTAAGAACTTCTTTACCTCCCTGTATTTTTTTTTTAATTAAGAGTTGAATTTTGTTATTATTCTGTCATTCGTAGATTCTATGACACTACTTTCTATTTCAGGCTTGTATAAATGGCCATTGTTTATTGTGTTTACATCCTGCATTAATTATATTCAACCGTGGTTTTCAGACTTTTTGGATTCAATGTAACTTTTGTAATCAAACATATGGTCAATCCCAGCAAACGTAAATAAAAACATTGTTTTATCATATTGCTATATCTGCAAAGGCATCTAAGACTGTTTAAAGTTGGCTTTACACAGGCCAATTGGTCATTGTTGAGCTGTAAGTTTATTAACCTATGTGTGAAGCCAAAACCATGGCCTGATTAGGGAAGATATGTGTTGGTAAGCATTGAATATCTGACTGGATAAAGATCCAGCTGTGGGTGCGGCTCTAATAATCAGTCTACATCAGTGGTCCCTAACCAGTGGCTCTCGAGCAACATGTTGCTCACAAGCCCCCTTTGATGTTGCTCTCAGTGGCCTCTTCACAGGTGCTCATTTTTAAGTTCCAGGCTTGGAGGCAAGTTTTAATTGTGTTATAACTAGGTGTACAGTCAAGTAGAGCATCATGTATACTGCCAGTCAACATAGAGTCTACCCAATAACCAATTACAGCATCCCCCAGTACTTTCCTCATGTTTGTGATGCTCCACAACATTTTTTACATTTCAGTGAAGCTGTTAAAAATAGTTTGGGACCCTTGATCTACACGGTCCTCTGATCATCAACATACAGGTCACACAATCAGAAATGCCTGATTTAACCCACAAACTGAACAACCAGACTGGAGAAAGATCTTCATATAATTCAACCTTGTTTTTGGTCACTTTTTGGTGTTTATCTAGTCATACCTGACCCTCACACTGGGCTTCAAGAATATAGGAAAGCTAATGAGCATTTTGTCAAAGTAATTTTCTGCCCCTACCCCTTTAGATCACAGAGACATCTAGGGGTTCCAGATAGAATCAATTCCTGTTTATGTTGTTCTTCACTGAAGCCAGTCAAGTGACAAGGCAATGATCAACCACAAAACCTTTTCTCCCGTAAAATGAAATAATTGATTTTAGAAGTGAAATTCAAAGTTAGCCTCCTCAGGAATACCATTCAAGAGCCCCAGGCCATCTATAATACAGTTTTGCTGTATTTTAATTTACTTGCAGTTATGAACTACCTTTAATTTTAGATACTCTTTAAATATATCTTTAACTTTTTACAACACTTTTGGGTCTCTCCATTAAATGAAACTTGAGAGAATTCGCAACATCACCGTATGGTATTTCTCGCTTTCTTTTCTTATAATTGATTTATAGTGATTAACCTTTAATAAAAATAAAAAGGTATCTCTCAACTGAGTATCTGTGTTCCCTATCCAACAATAATTAAACAAAGATTGTGCTGCCGTTGCTAGGCCTGGAAATCACATTCTAACATGGGAACCTTTCCAACCAGGCAACTTGTGCAGAAATATTCATGTGGAATTGGAAGCCATATTTGTATTTGTATGGCAAATAATGACATTTTATTGGGAGTTCTTTTTGGTTCCATGGGAAGTTAATTATTAGCAGTGCTGCAGGTCTGGATAATGGGATGGCTTAAAGGGCAAGGAAAGTGTAAAATAGAATAAGGTTTGAAATGCTGTATTTTGTATACTAAACATAAACATGAACTGCACCACAAGCCTAATAAAACAAATGATTTATGCTTTCAAAGTTGGCCATAGGGGGCTGTCATCTTGTAACTTTGTTATACATCTTTGCAAGACTAGACTACATACACATGCTCAGTGTGGTCTGGGCTTCTTAGGGATCGTCATAAATGATCAAAGAACAAAGCTGCTTGAGTTCTGCATGGCTGGTAAGTAAGGCAGGGGCTCCTCCTGCTGTTCATGTATGATGGTTTCCCTGCCAGAAGTTAGGCACCGTCTGATAATTCCTATCCACAGCACTAAATGAAGGGAGAATTTCACTGCATACAGTCAGGTTTCATATAAAAACGGTAGACATTTCTTAATCAAAGTATACTGGAGTTCTTTTTCATTAAAGAAAGTAAAAATGGGATTTTATTTCTTTGCCTTTTCTTGCCCTTTTAGTTCAAACAGCAGGCGCACATAGGGAATATGATGACAATTGCATTTACACCTGTGCAAAATATGTAGGGCTGTTAAAAAATACAGCACAAGTGTGTATGTTTGTCTACGGGTGTCTATTTTTTCTAGAAATTTTCTTTTGCAGAACTTTTTTCCTGGCCGAATTGAGGGATATCTCATTAACTGACACACATGGTAACAGGTCTTTCAGTTGCCTCTCTTCTTTTTTACCATTTATTATTTGGGATCAGTATAAAAAATTCACTAACTGTTCTTTTAAGAGTGAGTCTCCATGATCCACTTTAATACATTTTTAATACTTTCTACAATGTACATAATAATTAAAATCATATCCACAATGAAGTCTAAACCAGTTATTAGGTCACAGGTTAAGTACAAGGTTTATTCTTGGTCCCCATGGAGAAAGGTCAAAAGATGCTCATTGGAGAACATCCTGCTCCAATGTTACATCCTGGTGTGATTGAAGGAACAGAAGCAGCCTGGCCCGATCACGTATAGTCATCTCTAGAGATAGGAAATAATGTACTCTTCACAGTGTTCAAACAATGCATATATATATCATTTTATATATATATTAAAATTCAGATTGCCAAACCAAAAGTTCATATCACGTTCACCAAAGGTTGTCATAAGAATGGCACCATCTACTGTAAGTATCACCATGGAGCATGTGAAGTAGGTATCTCTCCCAAGCAGGTACACAGGCACACACGACATATCATACCCTGGACTTCTTGGACACAAAAGTAGCCATCTGGTAGGGTAGTGGCCTCAGACGTTTACAGCCCATATTGGAAGTGTGAAGTTCTATATTAGGCTCTGGGAAGGGTGCAAAATACAAAGCACTATGGTGCTATGTTTTTTAGACTTTGCACCCTGTCCTGCAGTCAGCACTTGTGGTCATAGGTTCTTCAGATTCAGACTGGGATTTAAAAAAGGGCCCTGATATTTCAAGTGCACCAAGGTCCAAACAGCCCTCACCAGCCCACTAACTTGTGACTGTCTATGACATTATACAGCAGCTCCTCTGGTATTTGCCAGAATCCACATATTGACATCCACAGATCTGGACATTCACTGTATTTACAAGGGGTAGGTGAGTGGAGGCAAGGAGACATCCAATCTCCCACACCAGACCCATCTTTTAACTTGATGTCTGAATCATGGTGGATGACTGGCACTGGGCTGCCTTGTGTAAATCAATGATCTGCCACAAGGGGGCAGAACGAAGGAAGATGTCAGATTCCAGACCTTGTTAATTTAAAGGGGGCAATGTTGTGCTCTTTAGTGGTCTCGGACTTGTCATCAAAAATTGCCCTTCTGTGTGTTTAGGTGCAATAAAGAAGGGTGCTGAAACACATTTTGGCCATAGAGCCCCTGGGCTTATAAACTCGAATTCCCCGGTTGGTTTAGAAGGGAGAAATTGTGTCAGACCCATTTAGACTGTAAGCCCTACGGGGTAGGATCCTCCAACCTTTTGTCTCCTTGACACTGAGCATTTAATCTGTAGTGTAATTATATTGTATTTCCAATAATGCACTTTATTATTACTTATTTATGTGGTAACCCCTTTTTGTTACTATTAATTTATTGTTTTGCTGTATAGTGCTTTGCCCTAAAAGGAAGGAAGATAGTAGATAGGAAATACAGGTATGAGATCTATTATCTCTTCTAAGGTTTTGCTTACTGGCAGACAAGGGCACCAATAGGAGTTTTAATGGAGCAACAGATAAATATTTGGAAGGGAACACTCTTAGTCACTACACAAACTGCTCAATAGTACACAGACATTACATCTAGTATAATTCCATGTTAAAGTGACTTTGTTTACCTGAAACAGATCCCTACACTTACCCAGAATGCTGTTATATTTAGTCCATCAACAACACTGACAATTCCCCTCTGTATTCCTCTTTTCCAGTGAGAAGAGACCCAACACTGACAGCATTTCCTCACACCTCACTTTTTCTATTATGTTCAATTGCTCATCTGTGAACGCTTTCCTGTTCTTTTAATATCGCTCATGTTGACTGATACCAGCAAGGCCACTTATAATCAAGGTGAAGTGTTAACACAATTACACCGGAGACTAACAAAAGTCACACAAAGGATAAAATGCAAAAAATTAAAAAAGCGAAATACAAATACACACAAATACACAAACCATACACAAATTCAGACAAAGAGAAGCAAAATAGACAAACACTTCGAACATACACATGCAAATGAAGCAATAAATCTTTTAGACTTTAAGATTTTTTGGATCTTCTTTAACTCTTGTGTTTTTTAGTGGTTGTTTTTGTTTTTTTTGTCTCATGGTTTATCGTACAATGTTGTGGAATACCATGGCATTTTATAAATACACATTACTACTAATAATAAAAGATAAATACAGCTGTAAAATTAAGTCCCTGGAGACCCAGGAAGAAAAAAGAACCCTGCCCCATTGAGCTTACAGTCTAAATAGGTAGGTACATTATAGACACAAATAGCTTTATGGAGTGTAAGCTCTTCAAGACATGGTGCATATGTATTTATACAGCTGAACACCTTGTTTGTGTTTACTCCCTGTATATTGCAAACTCCTTTGGGTAGAGCACGCTTTATCTTTTGTATTTCTTATTGATGTTTTATCCATTTTCAATGGTTGGGGCATTGGCCCATAACGACTAGAATTTTGGAATTTATATTGTATGGGAAGAGTTTGCAGCAAAATGAGTAAACAGCAGCAAGAGAGGAAGGGCTTAAAGCTAGTTATAAACACTAAGATAATTGGCATTCGGTCAGCAACCAATAAAATTAGATTTTTTATTATTCTAAATAATAATCATTGGTTGCTATGGGTTATTGAGTTCAAGTAAACTATTTGCAGACTGACCAAATTCAAAGTTGCAGACGTACAATCAAAAATATGATTATACTATGATTCATTATCCTTGATCGTTTCCTTTCAGTTTGTCTAACAGAATTGTTAAGTGACCCTTGATCCAACAAACAGCTGCCACCTCAGGGGCTCCCCACAGAAACCCACATGGCCACCGAACTTTGTCCTGGAGACCTACTGCATGACACTGCAACTCAATTTTCCCCTTCTCTTTCTCGTGTTCCCTTGGGGGAGGTAAGGGAGAGCACTAGAGTGGGTAGTGTGAATGGTTCTGGGTCAGGAGGATCCATGAGGGCCAGGGCCTACCATTTTTTCCCTGGTGTCCTTCTTCTGGCCCAGTCCAATCCTGGTTGCATACGACTTATTAATGAAATTTGCGTGGAGACCACCAGCTCCTCTGCAGGGCTCTGAACTTTTGTGACAAGGATACAGTTAAATTTGGGAAAGTGAAGAGGGATGCAGGAATGATGGATTTGTTGCTACCCTAATAATCTGTATTTTTATAAACAGAGAATAAGTTTGCTATTTGTAAATAGATTATTAGTTAATAATAATACAGGTATGGGACCTGTTATCCAGATTGCTTGTGATCTGGGGTTTTCCGGATAAGGGATCTTTCTGTAATTTGGACCTCCACACACATATATATATATATATATATATATATATATATATATTACGCTCAGGAACTAGTTACCCAGAAGATGTTGGAATCACAGGCAAGTGTCTCAGATGACCCTGTGATAAGGATCCTTTTTTCAGAATTTGAGCCCCTTTCAGGTAATGGTAACAACTTACAGAATAGTGGCCGAAAATATCAGCAGTTCCTGTTTTACCCTAATATGTGTTGGTAAGCTAATCTGACACAGAAAGTTAAATACTGTAATACCAGCAACATTTTTGGTAAGCACCCACAGATTCCATGAACAGGGAAAGGAAATGGAAAGGTATTCTAAGTTTTGTGCACACAAAATTTTACTGATATGGATCACCTCCCTAAGCTGTAGGTAAAGTAAGTTAGGTAGAAAAATACACACGTTCATCAAGTTCGACATTTTAAGTCTATATATAACCTGCCTAACTGCTAGTTGATCCAGAGGAAAGAAAAAAAAACGCATTTGAAGCCTTAGAGGGCGAGAAATTCCTTCCTGACTCCAAGATGGTAATGGGACCAGTCCCTGGATCAACTTGTATAATGAACTATCTTCCATAATCCTGTATTCCCTCACTTGCTAAACATCATCAAACCCCTTCTTAAAGACGTCTAATGTATCAGCC
Source organism: Xenopus borealis (assembly GCA_024363595.1). Taxonomy (NCBI): domain Eukaryota; kingdom Metazoa; phylum Chordata; class Amphibia; order Anura; family Pipidae; genus Xenopus; species Xenopus borealis. Next base: position 124,752,922 of record CM044440.1, on the reverse strand, counting down.
TGTACCACTGATTCGAGAGAGAGTTCCACATCTTCACAGCTCTCACTGTAAAAAAAAACCTTCTCGTCTGTAGACTTCAATGCATTTGTCAAACTTTTGAGAATTTTTTGAGAAGCAAAATGGGTCAGATCACTATTTATCACCTCTTATGCTCCTCTTCTCCAGCATGACCAATCCCAATTTGGCCAGTCTTTCCTCATAACTGAGACGCTCCATTCCTTTTATCAGTTTAGTTGCTCCTATCTGTACCCTCTAATTCAATAATCCGAGGAATGTGCACCTGGAGCTATGTGTTTACTGGTAAGCTCTTCAACTGTGGCTTATTCACACTTTCCTTTTTATAGTGCCACAGTAGACCCTAGTTTTCACCCCATAACAGACGCTTGGTGATATTTAAAACTAATACGGTAGCTTCTTTTTGGGTATATGTTTTTGTCTTCAAGCATGACAAATGCATCAAGTGTGTTTTGATTTCAAAATCCAGTTCATAGACCTCAAAAAAATGTTTTCCCATCTGAAAACACGGCAGCCTTTTAATTGATTTTGGTTGAAAGTGGATGCTACTTAATACTTCCAAAAAAATTGATTTTTAAAGTAGTCTTAAGAGCTTTGCACAAGCTTGTCCTAGATATGAAGAGAATGCCTAATTATGGAATATGGGTACGTTGTTTATCTATCAACATCACATAAAATCAGGGATAATATTAGGGCTATGAATATGATAATGCTCAGGCATAAAGTATATTTGCTGAAAATGATAAAGTAAATTGCACCTTGTCTGTGTGTAAGAAAATATACATTAACACTTATCATTAAAGGAGAATTAAAGCTTAACTAAAGAAGTAGTTAGAAATGTTGTACATGATGTTTAGTGCTTGTGTACCAGCCCAAGGCAACTACAGCCCTTTAGCAGTAAAGATCTGTGTCTCCCCAGTAGATGCCCCAGTAGCTCCCCATCTTCTTTTCTACTGATTCACTGATTCACATGCTCTGTGCTGCTGTCACTTACTGAGCTTAGGGACCCACTCACAATATACACTACACATAGAATAGAAATGTCACAATATGTCTGATTAGTAACTAATACAGCACAGAAACCAGTGTAATTAGCATCAATATTTAATAATCAGCCCTGTAGCATCAGCTTACATTCCAGACCAACCTAATTTTCTCCTTGATATTTTGCAACTACATCTAAGCCTGTATATATATTTTTTAGCCATATCCATTTTAGGCTTTAGTTCTCCTTTAAGTTTCTTAGCTCTTTGCAGACAAGTGAAAAATTGTGAAAAAGTGATGTCCTGGACCAGGGTTAGTGAGTATAATTCCAATTCTCTAGTCTATATAAGGGAAGAATGGCTTGCAGCAATGCTCTACCAGGTTTAAAGAGATTCTGGCATAGTTTTTTTTAACTAATTTAAACTGTGTATTCTTAAAACAATAAATAGTTTTTTTATTTGTAATATTGGTGTGCAGGCAGCCATCTCAGGTCATTTTGCCTCTTCATGTGCGTTGAAAACAGCCAGCACTTCCCTATGGAACTGCTTTCAGATAAGCTATTGTTTCTCCTAGTCATGTAACTAAAGGAGTGATGCGTTGTCTTAACCGGACTTGGATATTAACTATTCAGTGCTTCTCTCATATCTACCACTAGTTGGGGCATAGAAGCATTTTTAGCAATGCAGGTATCAGGGAGTTGTTATCTGGTAACCTTCTCATGAGTCTGCTGATGGGCTGTTGGGGAAAAAAATAAAAAGCCACTAAAGTTTATTCGAATCACATGGCTAAGGGCACCTGGGAAAGTAACAACATGTCTAGCCCCATGTCAAAATGAAATATAAAAAAAGTTTGCTCTTTTGAAAAACTGATTTCAATGCATTATTTTACTGGAGGAACACTACTAACTGATACATTTTTTATATGCATTTTATAAGTCCATCTTTAGCTATAGTTAGATATCCTATAGCTGTTCATAGAACATTTTTAGGCTTCATTTATAACTGGCGAATCTGGGGCGTTCAATTGTGAAACGCCGGTGGTGTCTCATTTTCGACGCGGCTGTCTGTATTTTTTGAAAATGGGCACCCGCGTCCAAATCGAGAAGCCGGGGAATTTTCGCCAGGCAAATTTTTACTGGGGTTTCGCCGGCTGTGAATTGCGGGAATTCACCACGAATGCACCCCAGGCAAATAAATTCGCCCATCCCTATTCATTTACCAAAAGCTAGAAATCTTACAGGTTTTATTATATATTTATTTATATAAGTGCCAATAAAGAGTCAAGTGATGTTTTTTTCTAAAAGATATGATCAAAACTTTACCCTTTGTTTCAACTAAAATAAATGAAAGATGAGCATTAATTGAGCATTAATTGGATATATTTTACTCCTTGCTAGTTTAGAAATCTCATCCCCCATGAGTTCACCTTCCCAGTAGTCCTATATTTCTTTCATATACGCTCATTTAAGGATGCCAATGGCATTGATTTGACCCTGTGATTTCAGCTCCAAAATAACGGAGGTGTACTTTTGATAAACGCTCATAAAGATCCAGATAAAGATTGTATGAGTTTATTTGTGAGAAACCTACAAAAAATATTGAGTGGAAGATTTTTCACTTGGTTGATGCCTGTGAGGCTCCTGTCTAAAGGGTTCTCATCAGTAAGTCTGAGAGCTCATTAAAAGATTGTGATCCGACAATAAAAAAACTTTAGACATTCGGTTTTGTTTAACAAATGTTAATGACTGGAAAAATATTCAGTTTGTCAGTATGGGAAAATGGCAACCTGTGCTTCTAATTAAAAAAGGGGCTTCCAGAGAGCTTTTTATATCTAAAGAGAAGTGAGATGCAATGGAAACAGTACTTTGGGGGATTGGTCAACAGAAGCCCTCGGTATTCAAAACCATCCATCCAAGTCTATTGAATGGAACTCCACAGTGACCACTATATCCTTATTTTTTAAAAAAGGGTGGACATTATTTTTAGTGGTATCCCACCACTCAGCTGTCAGTTTAGCTGCAAATATAGGAAATTCAACAATAGGAAAATGCAAGGTGTATCTTTGAATACACTGACTTTTAATAAACAATATCAATACATACAACTGCTTGAATTTTTTGTGCAAATGCAACTGCAATTTTGGCTGCAAACAAGCCATCGTAAGTACCCCAACATGATCCTTCAAGAATAACAAAGCAATTTTTGTGACACCCTGACAAATCCATTGTTCAAAGTAGACAATGTTCAGACAAATGTATGTATTTATCTTTATTAATAGACAACAAATACTCCAAGAGTCATTCAAATACAGCCATAGGGGCACACAATCTGCCTATATGCACACACCTGTTGTGTTGTTCCTTAACTAGGTCAAGCAGCTCTTAGGCATTAGTAGGGCAATATTTGTACACACACCCTTAATTGCTGAAATTCTCTAACCCAGCCCTGGTAGTTGTTTGGCTTTGCTTTATTTCCACACTCACCCTTGATTAAACTATTATGGCTAATAGAATTCACCTACACTATGACCTATGTAACAAAACATTGACAGAACCCATACTTTGGCTATTATGCCACGTTTTTCTGTGAATCCATTGTTCATTGATATCATGTTGTAGAACAGGGGTTCCCAACCTTCTTTGCTCGTGAGCCACATTTAAATTTAAAAAAGAGTTGGGGAGCAACACAAACATGAAAAAGTCCATGGGGATGTCAAATAAGAGCTCTGATTGGCTTTTTGGTAGCCCCTATATGGACTGGCAGCCTACAGGAGAGAATGTTTGGCAGGACATCTGTTTTTTTATACAACCAAAACTTGTCTCTAAGCCAGTAATTCAAAAATAAGCTCCTGGGAGCAACATCCAAGGGGTTGGAGATGAACATTTTGCTCGCAAGCTACTGGTTGGGGATCACTGTTGTAGAGGTTCATTTGAAACTGTGGAGTTATCTAAGTGATTACTGCAAAACAGACAGTAGCTTGGCCCAATAATATACATAAAATACTTAAAGGGAAACATGTTTTTTTAAAATGCATCAGCAATAGTGCTGCTCCAGTAGACTTCTGCACTGAAATCCATTTCTCAAAAGAGCAAACAGATTTTTTTATATTCAGTTTTGAAATCTGACATGGGGCTAGCCATTTTGTCAATTTCCCAGCTGCCCCTGGTCATGTGACTTGTGCCAGCACATTAGGAGGGAACTGCTTTCTGGCAGGCTGTTGTTTTTCCTTTTCAATGTAACTGAATAGTACGCAGATCCTATTGACATATGCCTCTATGACCCATCAAGGTTGGAATCCCAGCCACTCCCCATATAGTTGATTTTCTCTGAGAAATATTCCAAATACTTCTTTTCTTCCTTTGATTAATAGTGATGGACAAATCTGGAGCATTTCGCTTCACAGAATGTTTTGGTGAAACGGTGAAAAATTTCCTTTTGGACGCCGCTGCGTCTCATTTTGGATGCGTTTTTGGATGCCGGCGTCCTTTTTTGGATGCCGGCGTCCTTTTTTTTACTCCGTCAATGGGCGCCAGCATCCAAAAAAGGACGCCTGCATCCAAAATGAGACACCGCTGAATTATTGCCAGGTGATTTTTTGCTGGCAATTCACGAATGTATTTGCCGGCAGCGAATCGTGCAACTTTGCTGCAAATTTACCCCAGGTGAATACATTTGCCCACCTCTGTTGATTAATTATATTTAGGGGCAGATTTACTAAGGGTCAAATTGTCGAGGGCTATTAGCCCTCGAATTCGACTGGCGAATATTTGGCGATTAAATATTCACCAATATCGAATTTAATATTCACCAGTTTTAAGTGTATATTAGACTATTCGCAAGAATTGTACGATCGAATAGTCGCAGGAAAAAAAGCTTGAATATTCGCCAAAATTGTGCGAATCAAATGTTCGAAGTGTTCGATCATACAATTCGGCAAGAGACTTAGAAAAAAAAGCTTATTTGGGCTTCCCATAGGCTTCTATTGCAATTCGGTAGGTTCAATCTGGCGAAGTAGGCAGTCGAATAAAAATTTAAAGGGCAGCTACTTTGACTGGCGAATAGGCGAGCGCTCGAATCTATTTATTCGATCTATTCGATGGTCGAAAATACTTAATTTGCATATTCGCACCGAATTGAGACTAATCGAGGGCTATTCACGTGAATATTCGAATCCTTCACAGGAATTTAGTAAATCTGCCCCTAAGTGTTTACCAGTGATGGAGCTATAACAAGGCAAGGGCATTGTTACACAATAAAAGAGGTTAACAACCAAAATACAATTGAAAAGTCACATGTCCTTCATGTCCAATGTTTTTGGAAATTGTCCGAGGCACTATAGAAAGATAGAATTTCACTCCTTTGAATCCCTCTCTGTTGGTTACTCTGTTTGGTTGCCTGTGTGAGTAGAGTAGCTGAAAAGAATATTTCACAGTTTGTTTTCTGCTTCGTTTTCATTGAGGCCAAGTTCAGCTGATGAATAGTTCTCTTTGCCATGTAAGAGCATGGAGATCAAGGATATAACCGACCCGCCTTTTATAATGTTACACAAACAAAGTCAAAACACAGCAAACAGACTGCTCAGACTTGCACCGTGCCTAATTGATTGCCTGTGACATTGCTAATATTATTCTGAATTGTGATACTCTCCTAACAGAATTCCAAAAGAAACAACAGAAAACTGTACAACGTCAACTGTGAAACCTCATTCTGGTTTTGGCTCGTGCATTTCACAATATATGGTCAAGGGCTATGCCAGTTACATGTAAAAATGATGTTATCCTCATACAACCAATTGTGAAAAAGAATATAAACCCTAGAACTTGCACAACACATACCAACATAAACAAATGGCGTAAATGAGACAGTAGTGCACACAGCATTTGCTCCTGTCAACCCATGGCATTGGCCTGTCAGTGGGCTCACAAGATGGAGTGCAGATTGGCCTTTCCTCCATGGATGTTTCTACTCCAGCAGAGAAAACTCTGACTGTGCTACTGACCTTATCAACTGCACCTCATTGGGTAAAGTATTGCAATTGACATTTAGCTTGCTCGGGTGTCTTTCAGTGCTAAAATACTTAAATAATTAATGCTGCTGGTAAATATTGAAATCAACAAGGCTGATAAAAATGGCAACTATACATTTATTGACAAGAGCTAATAGGAAACATTACTATCTAAAGGTTGAAATTGGGCGTTTTGAAGGTCATCTTCATTATTTCTTTGTCATGGTATATTCCAGAGACAAGCTTGATACTTGGCACAACTGTGGTTTATGTCCCAAAAGAGCCTAAATTTTGCATTTCTGTGTCCGATAATCTGCTTTGACCTGATCATATTTAGGGAGACACATGGACGTTATCACGTTTTCCCCGGTGAGAAGCCATGGAGTACCAGGAAGTTGGGAGCCTAAACAATGGGTAACTTGGGGTGTAACCATACACAGCAATACTAAAATCAGAAGCCATGATAAACATTGAAAGAAAACTTTGATAAACTTTAGGGAAGTAATAACACAAGCATAGGTACTCTCAATGAATATTCAAACTTGAATGGTAGAAGTCGTCAGGCAGAGAAACAATCCAGAATCAGGCCAAAGAGTTGAGGCTGGAGGCAGACAAGTGAAGTCAAGGGACAGGCAGGAGTCAGGGCTGGGGAATCCAAGAACATGGCTAGGAGGGGCACAGGGGTACATGAACAAGGCAGGAACTGGATCAGTTCAAAATTCACAATTGGAAGAGGCCAGAAAAGCCAAGAAACCACTGTATAAATAGGCGGAGAGGATACACTGCCTGGTGCAGTCGAGTGAGGGAGCCCGGAGGAACCCTGTGTCAGAACCGTGAGTTGGAGGAAGAGAGACACGCAGTGGGGCTTGTGGGGGATATGGATCCGGGCAGAGCAGTCCTAGTGCCCTCTGCAGCTTAGTGAGCGCCTCCTGGATACAGCCCCACCCCCGGGCTGTCATGGATTCCAAGGTGGATGCCTTTTTCCACACAGGTAAGACAGCTGGAGAGCCCCACTTGGGGCAGTACAGGTACCAAGGAGTGATGCTGGGGAACATGATTTTTGGGAACAGGTGTGACATTGGGAGGAATGCAGGGGGCAGGCAGGGATGTGGGGCCCACTAGTTGACTCTTTACCCAGGGCCCATAAAGGCCTTAAAATGGCCCTGGGTACCAGAAGGAGTCATGAGAATTACGAGAATACAAGGTCAGAATCACAAGAAACAGAGGCAAGATCACGGCAACAGCTTAATGACCAAGTGCCAAGCAAAGGTCAGGGGCAGCAGGTTTATAAATGGTCAGGATTGAATAATGAATTACAGATGGGGATAACAAGACAAGTGGAGAGATAAAGCAGAAGGTAGGAGCATAAAAGGTAGAGCAAGAATTGAGCAAATCAAAACAACTTCCAGTATTTCTGCACTAAGTCCAGAGTTTGAAACCCAGTATGGTGGAGATAATGGATGGTCGTAGGACATGTTTCCAAGCTGGAAATCTGATTTCTTTGTAAGAAACATAATGTGCTTATTTATGTTTGTTATTATAGCATTCCTAAAAAAATACATTTAAACTGTTTGTCTTATAAAAGTCAACCCAATAGTGACCTTATCTTTTATCTTTTTTTTTGCTGGCCATTTTCATGCAACATAAAATGCAGTGTAAACATTGGCTCTTGAATCTTAGAAATAGCAGGTGAATTAGCTATTTAAATAAATTAAATTAAATATTGGCCACCAGTAACATAAATAACAATTATTTTTCCCTTCACAAATTGCACAAGCTTTCCTGCATATGACCATGAATGTTCCATTCTTCTGTTTAAAGAGGTGGTCCATTTTTAAAATGTTATAGAATGGCCAATTCTAAGCATGAGCCTGAGCATTTTTGCCGTCCCTGGCAACCAGGGGGGTGCTGCCGCCTGAGGCAAGTGGCTCAGCTCACCTCATTGGTGGAGCACCCCTGGAACTGGGACCCCTGGGGAGGGAACAACATGTGTTTCCACTGGAAGCTCTACGGAAGCCTCTTTTGTCTCATGCGGCTGCTGCTCGTGTTCTATAGGTGGCTCTGGAATGTACAGCAGCCACCCTCTCTGCCCTGGGAAGCCCCTCACTCGCTGACCCCCCCCCCGGGTACTTCAGGGAGGATTACGTGCCTCTCAGGAATGCCCAGGGGAAGAAGAAGAAAGTAAGGTAAGAGAATTCCTCAAGCGGGTTGGTTGAGCTGCCACCCAGGGGCAACCTAAAGCTTTCCAGTACCAGCGTAAAACTACAACTGCTGTCCGCTGGGGAAGCCCTGTATTTGTTTGCTCAGCCTCCCCCAACCCCGGGGGAACTCTAAATGGAGTGATGAGAAATTCAAGGCTTGGGAAACATTCATTTTTTTTCTAACAAGTTATTTCCCTTGTGCCTTCGGTGTATCATGTTCTCTTTAGTATTGCAAGCCATGTTCCTTCACGGGGGAGACTCTGTGCTGTGTATGGCGGCCCCTGAGCAGACAGACATGTTTCTGTCCAGCAACGACCTGTTCTTGCAATGCAGGTGACACAGCGAATCCATGGAAGCCCAGCGCATCTTATTTCTTCATCGAGAATCTGCTGGACACCAAATCCAACAAGGAGGAGAAGATGCCGCATGCTGTCAGTAGAATAGCCAGGGAGGAGAAATCGAGTGCTGCAGGATGGATGGTCGCCTTTTCTGAAGAGGAGGTGAAGTGGATTTTCTGTAAGTTTTTTTTTCCTTGTATAGTAAAGATTTAAAAAATAAATAAATAAATAAATAAATGTTGATGTTCCTGGTCCTTTAAAGGGTAAGGCGTTTTTAGGAGCTTAAGGCACAATGTATCAATGTCTTAGATATATTGATAATGGGTTGAGTGCAGAAGATGTCTTGTATTTTCTGCATGAATCACGCGATCACAATCTCTTTGCACCCTACGCCTAATGCCTTAAAATATTGTGTTCTACCATTAACCCCAAACAGTAACAAACTTGAAAGCAATATCATTTTAATGATGAGAAATCCATTTTTATTTTTGGCAATCATTTTTCCTTTGTATTAAAGAACCCCTTGCCTTCCAATTCCCAGAGCACGAAAAGATCATCTAATCTTAATTCAAATAATACAATTATTCAATGGTAATATAAAAAAAGCTTGGTTGCCAAGTTGTACAGGACATTAAGAAAGTAAAGAGGAAATATTGGTTGACTGTAAACAAAGGTATAATTAACTTTGCAATGAAGGAAGGCTTTTTTTTCAATGAAGTTCAAATATCTGTTTGGGTAGGCTTGTCATCTGTCAAGAAAGAAGACTCTTTGAAATAAAATTTTACTCATTTTTTAAATATCAATGAATTTGTTTTGTTTTATTTCCATACCTTAATTTCATAAGCCCTGGGTCCTGCACATGCTGGTGATCTCTAACTTGGAAGGGAGGAGGCACCTTAGTGTCATTTGAAGTGCAGTGACCTGTGGCAGTTCAGCAAAGTGCAGGGTGGGAGAACTTTGCACCCTGCCCTTCACTTTGTAAATGACCCCTATTAAGTTAAGTGTATGCAGTATAAAGGTGGCCATACACGGGCAGATTTAAACTGCTGATTCTGATCCTTTAGACTGATTCAGCAGCTTATCTGGTGGTGTATTATGCTCTCTGACAGGCCTCCCTGATCGACATCTGAGCCAAAATCAGCCAGGTTTATCCAGATCTGGTGACCTTGCCTTTCGTGAAAATCTTACAGTGTATGGCCACCTTAAGGAATTAATTTATCAGTTCTCCACAATGTATTGTTTATGGCACAGCTATTACAATCAAGTCTATCATGGACTCTACTACAACTCATTTTCTGAAAACTTCTATCACTGTAGTCCCATCTTATTAACCAATAACAAAATGTTTGTCTTTAGGGACCAAGGCAGTAGCTGTAGGTGTTAATAGTGGGGTACAGTAGGGTTAGATGATGACTGTAAGCAGGACTGGACTGAGAATCAAAATAGACCCTGGCATTTCAGGTACACAGAGGCCCAATCAGCTCACATAGAGGCCCAAATAGTCCCCACCAGCCCACTAAATACTGACTTTCTATGGGACCTTATAGCAGCCCATCTGGCATTTGCCCTAACCCACATATTGCCAGTCCAGGCCTGACTGTAAGACAAGAGAGCAACTTTATATTGAGTATTGATGTAAAAAGTACAATGTCTAGGGTGTAAGTGACAGCTGAAAGTTATCATAGTAGAAAGAAGTTGTTGGGCGCCATGATTTATATAAGGTCCTTTGGCCATTGTTAGTACAGTCTTACTTTCTATTATTCATGGAACTTCAGAAGCTTGATTGGCTCTGGGATCCATCACTCTTAAAGATAGCTGTGTGTTTGTTTTATGTCTAAGCAAAGGGAGAGACTATATGGAAGAAATGTTGATGCACTTGTTGGGATACTACTGTATACACAAAGGTTTCTAATTAATATTTATGGATTCAGAAATGTCTACCAATAATTATTTCATTTTCACTTAGGAATTTACATTCAGTCCCTACTGGAATAAAGTGACCACATGCCAAGTGAAAATCCACTCATTAGTACTTTTCAGCTCTGTTTTTGTCATTAAGCTGAATTCTTCTCTCGTTCCAAAGTAATGTCAGCAGAGGAACTCTAATATTAAATTACCCTCAAGAGCATGGTCAGTCAGTCAGCCTGTGGCTTTCCAGCTGTTTCTAAGCCCAGGTCCCAGGATGATGGTACTTACAGTTCAGCAACCGATGTGTTGGTCATTGCTGAGGTTTCAGTTGAAGAGGGTCAACTCAAAATGGCAGAGATGCCAAAAGTGGATGGAAAGTCTTCAATGCTGTAGTTTATTTCTGCTTGAAGTTGTCCTGGATGTAAACTATATGTGGAGATCATCACTCGTGTCTCAAGATGATGGAGAACCATTCACGGCCAGCTGACTGAAATGAAATCATAGTGAAGAACGAGAGAACATGTGACAAACGTGTGTAAATGAAACCATCATTCACATGGTGCTCAAGCTGCCAGTAATAATAGTTTTATTCTGGTGAATTCATCAGCTCTATCCACAGCCTTCTTTTGGGAGATCTATTATGGAGATGCAATGCCAAAATCTCTCTTCAGGTACTTTGAAATGAATAATTAACCGGAATATAGTAAATACATGGTTCTCATGGGACACACCACCTGCCTGCCCACAAAACCACAGTCATTAAAGGAACTATGGGTGGAGAGTTACAGATGAACATATTTTTCTAGTGTGAAATTAAAACCCTGTGTGCACTATGGCTATACATGTACTCTGTATTTCAGTTGGTGGGGGATAAATCTGCCTTTGTTAGAATGATTAAGAGATTGCTTCCCACCAAAAATTTTGTGGTCACAGGCTGTCAATCTTAATAAATGGGGAAAACAACATAACTGTAGTAAATATACTTGACTCCTAGTCTTTTACTCTGTGCCACTGTTACCCTCAGGGAATAATCTTCAACTAACATCACAATCATTCACTCTGTAATCTGTGGGTGAAACCTTCTGGAAGGTAAGGGTGTAACTACCAGGGGTGCAGAGGGTGCAATTGCACCAGGGCCCCATCGGAGCCACGATAATGGTAATGGCAGGTGGTTATCTAGGAGGGAATTTTACAGCACACATGCTATCAACACTCCAGCATGGGATTTATAGAGGTAAGAGCCGACAGGGGGGCCCAGGTGCCCATCCTGTACCAGGGCCTACTAGTTATGAAATGTGTAGTTATGAAATGTGACAAGAAGAACTGACCTCATCATGTATATCTACAAGAGACTAACTCTGTTTATTAACCTGTAGTTTTTAATACATTTTTAATATTTTCTCTGTTTGAGCAATTAGTGTAAGGAAGGACCAATTTTACTTATACAGGCACCTTTGCATTAAGGTTGATTTTTCTTTGGTGGAGATGGAATAGTAGCTCTAGATGATCCCCAACCAATGGCTCACAAGCAACATGTTGCTCTCCAGCCCCTATGATGTTGGTCTTAGTGGCCTCAAGGAAAGCTTTAGTTGCTTTAAAAGCATGTTTACTACCAAACAATGCCTCCTGTAGGTTGTCAGTCCAATTAGGGACTACCAATAGCCAATTACAGCCTGTATTATTCCACCCCTGTGACATTTTTGTGTGCATTTGTTGCTCTCCATTTTCTTTTATATTTGAATGTGGTTCATGGGTAAAAAAGGTTGGGTACCCCTGCTTTAGACCTTGCAGGAAATGCCTAGTGGCTTGTGCAGTGAATGTAACCAACTTATATAACTTTGGTACAGTTCCTAAACTAATACCAGCTCTAGGAAGCAAGTCTCATGCTATTCCCTGGACCATGTCTCCATGGCTCTTGGAACCTCTGTTTAATGTGCTGTTCCTTATCTCACAGCCTAATAAAGGCTTCAACCGAGGGAAGGGTTGGTTTATACAGAGGCCTTTTCAACGGACCAGTGATTTGTTTTGATTGTGCCAAAGGTTTTTTTTGCCCTGTTTAGTGCTAGAAATCATAAACAAACCATAGAGATTTCTTTATAAACAAAAAGTATGTTCAGCACAAGCTGAACTCAAGTTGAGAAAGAGGGCCTTACTGTGCACTTTATCAAAAACATTTTTTTATTCAAATACATATATTAAGGGCTGAATTTCTAATTAGTTTAATTTTGTTTTATTTTTACCCCTAGGTTGTGGGCTCAATATGCATATTCGGCTTTGCCTAAGCTTCCATTGTATTTTGGTACCATGTCAATCATACCTACTTCATCCCATAATTCATCATCTAACATGAAGCCAGAGAGAGGAATGAACAAGTATTTAGGAGGCCTGTAAGACCAATTTCACAAGAAATGTATAGCATAATACAGAAATATATTATTATCCTTTTGTCAAGTTATTCCACTGCTTTTTACAGAAATTATATTATAAAGTAATATTATGAGGATATTTTCACATCAGTACCTGCCCTGTGGATGGTACAATCTAAGGTCTCTATCATATATATGATATATTTGAAGTGTGGGAATAAATCCACACTTTGTTTGTTTTCATAACAAATACAATTATCTACCACAAGTCTTTAAAACCACCTTAAGCTGCTCAGGTTTGTTGAAATGGGAAGTGAACATTTTATTATGAGCAGGATGTTACAATTAGGAGTCCTAATTTCTCCGTGTTTGCTTTTCGTGTTAATTGTTCCTATTTAATTGCTGCAGTATGAATTAAAAAGTAAAGAATTACAAGAGGAAATGGCACTCATTCATGTAAATGGCAGGGGGGGGGGGAGAGAGCTCTGTTTAAACATTCTGAGGATTAAACTGTTCAGAGATGATTTCCACAAGGCAACATTTCAAGTGCTGTCATTCCAGAGATAGGAAACAGGCACAGCATTGTTTTAGCTCAGCTAACTGTCTTGCTAACAGGTATTCTCTTGCAGACACCTTAAAAATTCTTTTATCCACTTGCAAACAAAAAGTGTGTGTTTATTTCATGAGTTAATGGTTTGAAACCAATTCACATTCTCTTTCAGATACCAAACATTCCCTTCACGATAGTATATATTCAACATAATACAAAATAGAATTTATTTTTGTAACCAAGATTCAGTATATAGGGTTTGATTCCTCAATGTGCAATAGCCTTGCAGATGCCATAGTTCATACTGTATCTATTTGATTGTATCAATGATGCTGTTCTAACAGGGGCTGAACTTCTTGTATGGAATCTGGTGGGACATCAAGGAGCGAAGGGCCAGCCTGGAGTTTTATGTACATGCACCAAATCCATGCTTCAGTTGAATTCCACCATGTTTTGCAAGCCAGGCTTAGTGTAAATGAGACCCAATGTATGCCCCCGCCCTTGATCATCCCCCTCCCCACTTCTAAAGTAAACTGAGTGTTGCAGGGTAGTTGGGGCAATGCAGAGACCTGCAGGTGTTGGGATAAAATGCACAATGGATGCAAAGTACTCCCCAAAGTACCATTATGCATCACATCCCCAGTCCAAACTAGAGGTAGGAAGAAGAGGTATTATATACAGTACCTTGCACCCCTCATCTGTGCCTCTTTTGGTAACTCTAGTTTGGGCTCTGTTGCAGGATGCAGGATTTAATTTTTATAGTATATTACACTTTAAGTTCTTCCCCAGTTAAGCTTGCAATCTGAAGGCACATACATAAGAGTCCAGTCCTTGGCAATCACTAGCAATGAGCACAATTGGTCCTTTTCACTGCCAGAACAAATTATGAAACCTACAGAAAAACTTGTGAAATGGCAACATTTTGCCAACATTTTGCCAAATACATTAGAGTAATTAGCCATTTCTTTCTGCATTTTATCCAGTGCAAAACAAAATGTTCTTTTCTGGTGAAATATTGCACATGGAGGAATAATGCCATTGGTGTTTTTTTTCCTGTGCAAAAAGAAGTTTTTTTTGGGGGGGGAAACAAATGTATAGCACAGTTTTGTGAAAATATATTGCCACCAGGCCAGACTGGCAATCTGTGGGTTCTGGCAAATGCCAGAGGGAATGTTATTAGATGCCACGGATAATCACTACTTATTGAGCTGGTGGGGTCTTTTTCAGGCTCTGTGTATTTGAAATGACATTGTCTATCTTGAATACCAGTCCAGGCCTTATTGATCATCCCTAACAATCACAGAACTGTGAGATGTTCTTGTAGATAATGGTTAGAGACGTTTTAATATTCGTGGGGTGCTGGCTGAATTACCTATGGGTTCAGTTAGGTTCAGCTGGGTTTGCCAGAGCATTTTGCTTGGGAGTAATATGATTCAGATGTGGAGTAACCAATCCAAGTCAGAAGTCATATGGGTTGTAGGTAGAAGGTACAGGCATCATTGGTTGATCTGCCTGTATGCCTATTGGTGGAAATGATCACAAAACCCAGGGGCTGGGAAGCACAAAAAGGCTAGTTCTCATGAATAATTGAAACTCTTTCAGAAATATTGTTGACCTGTGTGTATCAGTGTGAATTACAATGAATTTTTTGTTTACTCTACAAAAACACATAACTCAGCTCTAATTTCTACTGAAATATTCTGCATGTGCACAGCACATTTTGGAGAGAACTGTTGGCACTATATAAACATTTGTCAATTCTAGTTAAGATACAGATGACACTATAAATAAGGTGACATTCTAGATGGAATTGACGTACATAAACCATTTGAATTTGGGATTTTGTGTGTTCTTAAGCTGATTCACAACTGGTTTCACAATAGCTGTGAAGTCATTCAGTAGAAAGCCCATTCCCAACTCAAGGAGAAGCTTATAAAAACTCCTTCACACTTCAGATGTTCACCAAGTGCGTTGTTATAAAACAGAACAGAGCAACACTGTCAAATATTCTCCTTTGCCTCTGGGATTCCAGTTGAAGTCGTAATGTTTGTGCCATTGTTGGACTCTGTTCATACAACATCTGCAAATCCTTTAAATGCTGAAGCATTTCACTGTACACAATTAGACTATAATATGCTCCATGTTTTGGTTACCAGTACTGACAGCATAATAACAATTTCAGGCAGGGCATCTTTCCCTTTATTTCCCCTCCTTATCCCATGCGTTATTCCCACCCAAATCTCACTCAAAATATTTGAGTTTTATTCACGATCATGAAGGAAGTGGATTTTTTTGACACCGACTATTTCCCCAGCACATTCCGGATTTAACTGAAAAGCCTTTTTCTTTTATTTAAAAAAGAAATTGTATGCATGAGATCTAGCTAACATGGCATTTCCTGTCAATAAAAATGAAGGTGCAGTTTGTTCCAAGTCTTACAAAAAAAAAAAAAAAAAAAA
>CM044440.1:124707892-124737066 GCA_024363595.1 Xenopus borealis | reverse complement strand
AAAAAAAAAAAAAAAAAAAAAAGCAATAGTGCCATTGAGTTTCTCAAGAGAGAAATAAGACCGGTTTCCACATTATATAATCCGTATCTCATTTGTGCCTTGGAAGGATCACATTTCATATTATTGTGTTTAGTTGGTCTCTGAGGATCTAGCTAGTAATGGGAATGGAATCTAAATTTATTTTGTGTTTGTTTTATCCAGTATGATATATTTGTGCTTTTATAGAGAAAGTGATGGATGTTTTTTATTTGTCTACATTTTTTTTTTCTCAGACAATTCCAACTGCCAAACAGCTTCCAGCACCGTTATAGAGCTACTAATCCTAAAGCTAAACTCGCACATGGAAGCTTGTTTTCAGGCCATTCAGCATATTGAGTAAGAAACAGCAAAACCTATCATTACTCCTTAC
Organism: Xenopus borealis; assembly: GCA_024363595.1. Lineage (NCBI taxonomy): Eukaryota > Metazoa > Chordata > Amphibia > Anura > Pipidae > Xenopus > Xenopus borealis. The sequence continues at coordinate 124,736,657 of CM044440.1, read as the reverse complement.
TGGAGGCAAAACAATCATATTAGGTTTATTTAGGGGCCTATTTATGAAGCCTCACATTTTTCTGCTTGAATTTTAAAGAGGAAAAAACAAAAATTTTCAAGATTTATTAATACTACAAAGCTGCTAAAAATTTTAATCCGAAACGAAGTCATGAAAAGGGCAGATGTCCCTTTAATAACTGGAACATATTCATGATTGTTGAAAGTTTTGAGCTGTTTGCACTGGTTTTTGTTTGATAATCTGATAAAGTTTTTCATGAGATAATCACAATAATTTCAGTTTTTTGGGCCACAATTTGAAGAAATAGTACAAATTGAAATGTCTTGTGATTTTGTAATTTGTAATGAATTTGTAATTATTTTATTATTTAAAACTGGGGAAACATTGAGTTTTAGTAAATAGCCCACAAAATTCAAAGAAACGACGGCACTCTGATCAGGGTCAGATTTATTCGGGATACAATGCCCTACGCGTTTCGGGAAACAATCCCTTAATCATAGGCCTTTTAGTAAATAGCCCCCTATATGTTTAAATTGTTTTTTTAGTACAGGTATTGGAAATTACGGAAAGGCCATCTACCATAGACTCCATGTTAATCAAATAATTCAGATTTTTTAAAATGATTTCTATTCTCTGTAATAATAAAATACTACCTTGTCCTTGATGTAAGCTAAAATGTAATTAATTAATGAATTAATTAATAAATATAAATAATTTAAAGTAGACTTACTGTATGAATTAACAGAAAGATGCCTTATCTGGAAACCCCCAGTTCCCAAGCATTCTGGATAATAGGTACTATACCTTTACTATACCTGTAGACAAAGTATTTAGATCCAAATTACAGAAAATGCAGGCCCCGAGCTTTCTGGATAACAGTTCCCATACCCATATTTAAATTCTAGTTTTTAACTGGAGCAAAAATTTTGAATTCAGGTTTGTGGATGTTATTTGAGATGTAAGGAGCACATACAAATATGTAAATATAAACTACCATATAAATGCTGTTGATTTCCCGTAGAAGTCAATGGCAGTTGTATTTTTAAAAAATATTTTAAAAATATTTTTTTACCATTTTGGGTTTTCGAGATTATTCAAAATTTGGCAGACTTATTAAAAATGATGGGTAGAATGCAATTCCACTGCGTTGGAATTTTTTGTGATGTAAAATTTTATGAGTTTTTCACAGTTAAATGGTTATTGACAAGGTGTTTTGAGAGATATAGTCAAAAAACTACCTTATTGGTGCAATGTTGGTGCAATGCGCTAACACTGACTACATAAAGAAGTTGAGAAGACTTAAAAAAACAGAAAACAAAAGAGAATTAAACCAACAAAAACATTGTTTCTAGCATTGAGTACTATTTTACGGCTCATTTAATAGCTAGCCATTTTTTCATGTGGAAAGAGGCTTCCGTCTATAGGTAGTGTCATACCAAAAAGTAATGATTTACAGTACATTCGTATGTTACCCAAACAGAGCTCCTCATGCTTATTCAGTCAATATTTCAGCTATGTTATAATTAGGTTTTGCCAATAGCTTAAATGGAGCACAAGTGGCAAGGAGTTTAGGAGTTTTGATTATTAATGATTAAAGTTGACATATATGCATATATGTGGGCACCACTAAAGTTAAATTACAATGGTTACCTATAAGTGATTGGCAGTGGGCCCAGTCCTGCCTGCTGCCCACTTTGGTAACTTCCACTTCTGCCCATAGCTGCCTGCCATTCCTATTTGGAGCTGGTTGTTGAGGACCCTGCTCTGCTGCTAGGGACTGTCCACACTGCGCCTCCACATAAATTCTATGTTTCAGGCAGGAGGCAGCCAACCACGTAACCTGTCTCGCCTGGAGTCTCTCCTCCCCTATGAGCATTCTATTAGGTGTGGCCTGTGTGCAGGGGCCAGACAGGTCAGACTCAGTTGACAGCAGCAGTTGCCAGCAGCAGTAGGTAGTGCTGTGGGCCTCTGAATCTAGTGGAGCTGAAGTGAGGAGACCCGGATAGAGATGAAACAGAGCGATGAGAAGTACTGCTTAAACACACCAGTGGCTGTACTGTTCCTCTCCCTGGCAGCAGCCCTTTCACCTACAGTTTCTCCACCCCCAGGGATGACACTGTGAGATGCCTCAACACTAGTGATACAATGGGCAGAGATTATGTGCTTGCCAGAAGGGGGCCCTGAAGAAGCAGCCCTGATGGGCACCGGGCCCCCCCAGTCCAACTCTTTCGCTACATATATATCTAAGACAATGAGTTTTCCATTTAAAACAAACATGTGACCATAATATATACAGTAGTGAAGACTGCATGCATAAAGGCAGAGCCTCTGATTTGTCCTATTTCATTTTATAACCAAATGTCAAGTGTCTTATGAAGGGAGGGTAGAGTAATAAATTGGTTTGTAAGAGACAAACTATGTCGATTCCCTTAATACTGTATATGGGTGTCTTCTGATGTATGCAGCTAGTGGCTCTATACTTTAAGCATATAAGAGTGGGGACAAGGGGCACCTGTGTCTGGTCCCATTGTCTAGCTTTATAATTTTTGCTTTTGCAACAGGGATTTTAAGTGGTGAATTTGGTGTGCCATATGTTTAATAGTACAGGAGTACGATCTGACCTAGAAAGAGACAGTATTTTAGTTAAGAAATTACGGGTAAGGCATGAATGTTAGAGGAAAAAATAATCTAGTCTTGTGGGTTAGAGTAAAATGTGAATTGTCTGTCGAGGATGATAAATTCACCAGACTTCTTGTAGTATGTATTGTCTCATCAGCTGCCTAAATGTTTTAGAAAGGTGGGTGGAGGTCAGACGATGGATATGATCTATCCTTTAAAAAAAATGTTATTTAAGTCCTCTCGAAAAATTGTGTATTGGGATAATGGTTATGATGTTTTTTGAGGGAGTACTTGCCAGAGAGCCTTTGATTTTGCCAAACAATGTCTCTTAGGATCCTTAAAAGTTTCTAATACTTGAAAAGGGCAGTCTTTTTTTGTATTAGAACCTGCTTTCCTATGATGCATAAAGTACTGTAGAGTATTGTTTAGAAGAAAGGTGATTTGATTTGATATAATGAAGTGTGTTTCCTGAATATACACAAATGTTGTCTCAAATCCTTAAGCAATAAGCATCTTTTAACAAAAGAGTTCAACCCTTTAGTATTAATTAATAATATCGTAACCATTTGTAAAACCTTAACACAAGCATAAAAAGCTACATAAAAGTCAATTATATTGATGAAATCATTTTGACCTCAATGATTCGATTAAGTAATACCCTTCAGGCTGGATCAAATAGAGAGCTCTTTCTGGCCCAGCTGTGTGGGTAAGGGTCTGGACATTGGTCCAAGCTGGTGTGAGTTCCATCTCCTTCTGGGATGATTTAGGTGACCCATATAGGGTCAAAGATATGAGAAAATCTCATGCTTTATTGATGATTATACAAAACAGGAATCCCCACCTCTATGGAATATGATAGACAAATATCAGGGGAACTTTTTACCCATAAAGAGGATCACCAGAGGCCACCCCTTCAGACTAGAAGAAAGGGACTTTCATTTGAAGCAGCGTAGGTGGTTCTTCACAGTCAGGACGGTGAGGTTGTGGAATGCACTGCCGGGTGATGTTGTGATGGCTGATTCTGTTGATGCTTTTAAGAGGGGTTTGGATGATTTTTTGGACAGACATAATATCAAAGGCTATTTTGATACTAAACTCTACAGTTAGTATAGCTATGGGCATATATGGTTTGTGTTTGAAAAAGTGGAGATGTGTGTGTGTGTGTGTGTGTGTGTATGTATGCAGGGTTTTTAATTTAAACCCAATTTAACTATGTAACTATGTAACTATGATTGTGCCATAGAGCTTGAGTGAGCTTGAGTGACTGGGCACATCTCTCTCAGTAAAGTTGCAGGGGAAAGATCTGTAAATATGGATAATTTCACATTTCGAAAAAACAATATTATGAGCTTCACAAGTATAAAATTTTTTTAGTTTTTCCCCTTTGTGACCTCAACACAACTAATTAGACAATTCCACCACTGATATGAACTGATGCAACGTAAGCTGAAGCATCATAGAAATTTTATTTAAGAGGCCTCTACCTTTATAAGACGACACAGAAAACAATAACTCTGGAAACAAAATACAAGCACCCTCCATTCAGAATATAGATAAATATAGCTGATAGACAGATTATAGAGATGAGTTAGATAGAATGGGGACTAATAGACATTGCCCTGGAGCATGCTAGTTAATATAGACTGCCCTGATTATCTCTGAGAGTATTGCTTTGAATGCTGTAATCTTATGAGCACATTACTACCATGTCCAGCCTTCCTGGTTCTTACAGTCATGCTCAGCAACATACTCCTAAATGGAATACAATAGTTGACTGCCCCACCTGAATCAAGACCATTGGGCAGTATGTCAACAAACAGCTCAACCAATGCTCATTACAGTAATTTTAATGACCACACAAGGGGAGATTTTAACCATTATATAAGAATAGGTGCCATGAAAAGATAATGGGGATACATTATTCGTTAAGTTACTCCAGAGATATGTTAAAGGATAAGGAATGTAAAAAATAAAATCAAATTTTTACTTTCTTTAATGAAAAAGAAACCTACTTCCAATACACTTTAATTAAAAAATGTCTGCTGTTTTTTCTAGAAACCTGACTGTATGCCATTGACATTCTCCCTTCATTTACTGATGTGTATAGGAATTGTCAGACAGTCACTAACTGCTCTGCAGAAGAAAAGTCATACTAATGAACAGCAGGGGGAGCCCCCGCCTTACTTTCCAGCCTTGCAGAACTCAAACAGCTTTGTTTCCCTGTAGAGCAGTTGGCGACTGTGTAGAGATTTGTATTGGATTTTATTTTTGCCTTTACATCCCCTTTACTGTTTCCAACTCCAGCTGCAGGGACAAAGATCATGGAGCCAGATTTAAACAGATAAACTGTGATTCTATTTGATATTTTGTGATATATGGGATATTTTGCTGCGGCCACTGGTTCTGCAGAGTTGGATAAAGTTTGTATTAAACAATACAAAAACTATAAAATCCACATTACATTACATGAAAACCCAGGACCCAGTACAGTCTGTATGTTCTAATTATTAATCAGTCTTGCTGTATCGGCTTCTGGCAGATATTATTTGACTTGTGCTGTTTTTATGACGATCCCTAAGCAGCCCAGATCACACTGAGCATGTCTTGGTCTTGCAAAGATGTATAACAAAGTTACAAGATGACAGCCCCCTGTGGCCCCCTTTGAAAGCATAAATCATTTGTTTGATTAGGCTTGTGGTGCAGTAAGTTCATGTTTATGTTTAGTATACAAAATACAGCATTTCCAGCCTTATTCTATTTTAGACTTTCCTTGTCCTTTAAGGGAAAGACATTTGTTTACTGAGAAATATCCACTTAAATGAAAGGCTGGTCACTGGCAATGACTCTGTTTGTATTAATAATTCCAAACAGTCAAGTATTCATCATGTTCCCTTTAGTCTGGAAATAGTAATGTTTGCACATATTTTGTAATCGTTGGTTAGTAAACATCTGAGACAGAAACTCATACAGTGTGAGTATTGTTGTTTATATTGTTATGATGAATAATTAAGAACAATATCATGTTCGGTGCTGTACAGTATGTCAAAAGCCGTACACTAGCTTTCCAGTTACTTTGTAAGGGAAATAACAATTCTTTACCCAACGACTACAAAGAAAGTGTGGGCATCGACATGTAGCCAGAGTTACTGCATAGTGATATGGACTTTATCTTGGCAGCAATTTAAGGCAAATCCCTACAACAATTTAAAGCTCAATGTGTCATTAATTTCCAATTGGGAATAGTGTCCGCAACAGTGGCTAATAAATCTCAGAGATGTAAAGAGGAATGTAGCAAATGGGGATTATTGCCAAAAATTGTGCCAAATGAAATGTGACTATGAATGATTTCCCCATTTTCATTTTATATCAGCAGCAAACTAAGGCAAAAAGAGGCTTCAATGATATGAACTTGTGTGTCCTAAGCTAACATTGTCTGCTGCCTCCTCTTTGGATGCCAATTAAAGTCCGGGCCTCATGTCTTAGAGATGTGTAAGACACGGCGGGAGATCTAACTCCTCTCATAACTCCTGGCACGCCTCGTTGTTTGCCTCTGTGCTCCAGTGCGCACTTCCTGCTTCTGTGTACAGGTGCGCACTTCCTGCTTCTGTGTACAGGTGCGCACTTCCTGCTTCTGTGTACAGGTGCGCACTTCCTGCTTCTGTGTACAGGTGCGCACTTCCTGCTTCTGTGTACAGGTGCGCACTTCCTGACTGATGCTGGGCGTCCTGACATCATTTAGAGCGCCAAATATGAAAATCTTGCCACCAATTCTAGCTTGAAAAGGCCAGATCGCCATTTTGTCTCTGCCCAAGCTAGGCTTCAGTTTTACTGTTCCTGCTCAAGTATGTACTTATATTGATCATCTGGCTTGACTCCTGCCTGACTTTTTGATTAGGAATACCTGCCGCCTGCCTTGAACTGTACGCCTATTTCAGACTACGCCTCTTCGAAATCCTTGGCGGTACCTCACTTACAGACTTGTCTCTAGCCACACACATCCTTGTGGTTTTCGCAGTAGAAAGGGCATCGGTGAACACCGGAGACCACAGGGTTAACCTGTGCAACTGAGTGTACCCCTCACTGTGCAACAAGATCTTTACAAAATATTGGTGCAAGTGCTTTAAGTGGCCACTTATTATTACAAATGTCCAAGGAAGCAAAATAAAGACAAAATAGATCCTCTAATGTCCTAGACATGAGCCCATTCTAAAATAAATGTGGCATGCCACTTAAATGGTAAAAAAATACATGTGAAAATAAAAAGATGGTCCCACTTTAAACCATGAAACCACTTCAGAGTTTTTAAAATTTTTATGACTTTTCTGCATACAGGATATGATGTCACTGACAAGATTGAGGAGGATGTTCACCAGGTCTAAGCTGGCGAAGGAAACTTTAGGGAAAGAAGAAACATTGTGTAAACATTAGTGCACTTGCGGTGTAACTGAGCGAAAAAGTACCAGGCCAGAGGGTGGAAACTGCACTAGTGACAATCTCTTTCACTAGTGAATTGTCCTCTATGCCTATTAGTAAATTGGCGATGTCCCTGTGGAAGGGATTTCTGGTGGATTTTCACTAGCAATGACCACTTCACCATTTAGTAAATCTGTCCCATAGAAGAACAATTCTGGCTATAACAATTTTGAAATTGTTATTGACAATAAAAAAAACTACACTTCAAAATATCAATGCAGATTAATCCTTTATCCCACACAGAAATAGTTCCGTGGGTGGTTAATAAAATACGCAAAGTCACCTGGAACCTTAGAAGCACCCACAAAGCCAAACATTTAGTTAGAGTAGTGTGATACAGAAAAAACTTCAGACCTCTGACTTTTTGTTTCATTCTATGAACAACATTACAAATGCAAATATCCAATAAAAGAGGTAAAGTCATTTGTGAGCATTTAGAAACCTGATTTATTTGAAACGAGCTAGAGAATTGTTGTACAAATATCCATTACCTTCTCCCACTGAGCAAAACGTTCACGATGCAATTCAAGAATAAAAGACTAATGAATCATTTGGTGACTGGAGCTCATTAAACACATACAGTACCTGTATATGTTGCGGTGTTTAACAAGTCGGGAGGCTCTTAAGAAAATTCCAGTGAATAGTGAACGGTATCATAACAGGAATGGGAAACTATACCGCAAATTAGAAATACTAAATGAAAGTTAATAAAGTAAATGTTTAAATGAAAAATCCCAGAAAGCTTTGGGTTGGAATTCTTTCAAAACCCAAAGACTCCATTCTTCTGACTTTGGAAACTGTCCAATTCTTTTTGAAGTGAAAACACTTCCAGATCCCTTCATGGCGAGTTCAAAATAGTTCCAGATCTGAAGAAATGAGGGTTCATTAAAATAACAAAAGTTTGCGTAGAAATGAGTATTTGATGAATGAAGTCAATACATTAGGAAAATTACCAAAAAGGGGAGTTATATTGCTGCGGTTCTTGTTTGTCTCTATCCTCAGCTTACTGATATTTTTTTTTCTGTCATCTTGTTTTTATTCCATTACTGCCATTATTCTGTGTTTTGTTTGCTGGGAAAAATATTTGTTGTCCATAAAAGGTTTCTTAGGGACACAGATCCTTAATGATGTTCATAAATAATTATATGTGAGAAAAGTGAGAGGTTCTGAAGCACAGATTATTGCCCTCCGCTGCACATAGTAGCAATTGTTTTCAATGCAAACGCCTAGTAATGTATAGTGCAGTGGGATAATAGTCTCTGGAACAGGACTGTGGCTGTAGGATAACAGGTGTAGTAGATAGAGATGGTGCCTATAGTAACAGTGGATAATAGTCTCTGGGAAGGGAGTGTGACTGTGGGATAGCAGGTATAGTAGGGAGAGATGGTGTCTATAGTAACAGTGGATAATAGTCTCTGGGAAGGGAGTGTGACTGTGGGATAGCAGGTATAGTAGGGAGAGATGGTGTCTATAGTAACAGTGGATAATAGTCTCTGGGAAGGGAGTGTGACTGTGGGATAGCAGGTATAGTAGGGAGAGATGGTGTCTATAGTAACAGTGGATAATAGTCTCTGGGAAGGGAGTGTGACTGTGGGATAGCAGGTATAGTAGGGAGAGATGGTGCCTATAGTAACAGTGGATAATAGTCTCTGGGAAGGGAGTGTGACTGTGGGATAGCAGGTATAGTAGGGAGAGATGGTGCCTATAGTAACAGTGGATAATAGTCTCTGGAAAGGGACTGTGGCGGTGGGATAGCATGCATATTAGGGGGGAATGACATCTATAGTAGCAGTGGGGATAATATTTGGAATAAAAGGTTGGGTTTGCTTGATCATTGAAGTAATTTTCCAAAAAATATTTTTCTATCTATGGTTGAGCATAAATATGTTGATTATGAAGACTGGTCCTTGTAAGGAGTCACTAGGCTGAATCCCCAGCAAAATGACTTATTACCTATATTTTTACACAGCCAATTATAATATTTAACTTGGACAAATTGAGAGGGCAAATTACTAACAATTAAGGTGCTCTTCAGTGGCCCATTAATAAATGTTTCCCTCCAGGCTCCGCTACCATACGTACAACTCATTAAAAACTGACTTTCTATTTGGACATTATCAAACACTGCCTAAAAATTCAATATTTTATTTTCTTTGGAAATATTAGAAATTTTAATCACACACCGGCCTTTTAAGTTAAGAGTCATTCAAAGAAATATGCTTTTGCTGGTTTTCATTAAGAGTTGCAGATCGGGCATTCCACTTGTAAGTGCTTTGCACAAATCTGGGTTCAAGTAGCAAACAGATGGACTTTTACAATTGCTCATTCCCACACTAAAACCATTTTCAGTGCTAACTGCTGCCCGTATAACTCTTTCTCAATTCATTATATTCCATTTTTACAGAAGTATGTATTATATGAGATTTTCAATAAAACTGGTTCCCCAACGCTGTGTTTAATATCAAAAGGGGGTAATACAGAGAGGCAGGGCCAATAAACACGCTTTGTGTTGAAAATCTGCTCTGCCTCTTGTCATAATATTGTTTTTTTTTTCAAATAAACTACATATATATAAATCACTGATTTTAGTTTATTACCCCCATTTAAAGGGCAAGGAAAGTGTAAAATAGAATAAGGCTAGAAATGCTGTATTTTGTATACTAAACATAAACTTGAACTTACTGCACCACAAGCCTAATCAAACAAATGATTTATGCTTTCAAAGTTGGCCACAGGGGGCTGTCATCTTGTAACTTTGTTATACATCTTTGCAAGACTAGACTACATACACATGCTCAGTGTGGTCTGGGCTTCTTAGGGATCGTCATAAATAATCAAAAAACAAAGCTGTTTGAGTTCTGCATGGCTGGTAAGTAAGGCAGGGGCTCCCCCTGCTGTTCATTAGTATTATTGTTTCACTGCCAGAAGTTTGGGATCGTCTGACAATTCCTATCCACAGCACTAAATGAAGGGTGAATTTCACTGAATACAGTCAGGTTTCTTATACAAACAGTAAACATTTTTTTAAGTATATTGGAGATAGATTTCTTTTTCATTAAAGAAAGTAAAAATGGGATTTTATTTATTTGCCTTTCCTTGCCCTTTAACAATCACATTTGAATTATTACTCAGGCTTTCATAATCTTGCTTTGTTTTCTAGGTTTCTAGGTTTGTTCTGCCTCAGACATTGCACTTATCTCTTCCACTTTTAGACTAAAAGAGGCCATATGCAAGTTATACACTAAATGACTGTGTGCTTGGAGTTTCCTTATTTGAGAAATGTGTTTTTAAGATAACAAGCTGTCTAATTCCGGGCAGTGTCATTCTGTGGCCACAAATTACATTGTTTTGCATAATAAAGGAATAAATTCAAGGAATGAAAATATAATTTTCCTTCTTTATAGGTCCCTGGTAAGACCTCACCTGGAATTTGTAATGCAGCCCTTAAAGGAACAGTAACACAAAAAAGTGTTTTAAAGTAATGAATAGATAATATAATAATATAATATAATGCACTGTTGCTCTGCACTGGTAATACTGGTGTATTTGCTATACTATAGTTTATATAAACAAACTGCTTTGTGGCCATGGGGGCAGCAATTCAAAGCTGAAAAAGGAGAAAAGACATACTGTAGCATACACAGCAGATAACAGATAAGCAATGTAGTATAAAATGGGATTCTTCAGAACTTATCTGTTATCTACTGTGTATCCTGTGTATGAATGGATGCCCCCCACGGGTACACAGCAGCCTGTTTATAAAAACAGTAGTAGAGTTTCAGAAGCAAACACCGGTTTTACCAGTACAGGACAACACTACAATATGTAACTTAATTTTTTTACTTTCTCTTCAAATAGCAATTAACCCTCGGCAAACCCGTTGCCCTGAGTCCCTTTTGCATATGAAAAGTACTGGGAAATGGGAATTACAGCGCAGTGCCTCCACCTAGGGAACACTGAGGAGCACACACAGTTAAGCTGGCCATAGACGTAAAGATTTTTGAAAGATCCAATTGTTATCGTGAGACCACGATTGTCTCAAAACGATTGTTTAAATGTCCGATGTGTCCATCAACTAAAAACACCATTTCAGGAGATATTGCCAGCAAAACTGGAGGATCACAGCCTGCTTGGCCCTGCAAACATAGGTAGACTGCATGGGGACCGATAAAGATTTTCTAACCTGGCCGATCAATCATCAGACTGATGTCGGACGAAAAATCGTAAGATGAACGATCGTTGGTATCCCACTAACCGCACGATAATTTGACAGATTGGAAGAGAGCATTGGCATGTTGATGTGGCTATTGTATAATGGGCCTCCATAAGGCCAATTTTGGATAGGATCCATTATTTTGTTGACATTGTGAAATGAACAGTTCTGGCAGTTTATGGCAAGCTTCAGAGTTTTTCATATATGAATAAACCAGCTCTGTATTGTGATAAATGTCTTTATCCCTGTACAGGGTGACATAATAAAATGTTTGCTCCTGGTAACCCAGGTTGCATATACTGGTCAGCTAAACAAATCCTTTGATTGGTGGTTATTGACCATTTAAGCTCTAATTAATTACAACAGTTTCTGTTTTCCTATAAACACTTTTTATTTTGATGGCTGCACCCATTAAATGTATCTTGCCACTGTACAAGAAGGGAGAATGATCTCCTCCTTTCCCTTCTATACCGTCTTTGCTCTCAAGTATTATAATGGTTACAAGTTAATTTTTGCATTGGGTAATGATTAGTGATGGGCGAATTTATTCACATGGGGCGAATTCGCGGCGAATGAGCACGATTCGCCGCTGGAGTATAAATTTGCGAAATGCCAGCGAAATTTCGCCTGAGAAAAATTCGCCAAAAAACGAGTCGCGCGTTGTTTTTGACACGACGCGTCTAAAATGACCCGCGTCGAATACGACGTAACACGCCGAAAACAACGCAATGAGCGTCGAAAACGAGCGTCAAAAGCGTGCCTCGACTCGTTTCGCAAATTTTTTCGCCAATTCGCGAATTTCTCTGGAAATTCACTAATTTTTCGGCGAGGCGAAATTTGGTAGATTTGCCCATCACTAGTAATGATGATTCCCCAGTGCAAATCTACATTAGCGAACAAACGGCTCTGTGGGATTTAATTCAACCCTTCTCCTCCCGTAGTGACATTAAATTAAAGCAGTGGAGAACAATATAAACATTTGATAGAGAGTCAACTCTGTAGATGGTAGATGGGTGCTCTGAAGCACATGTGTAATCCAGTGCCAGCAGAATACAAGGCTTCCATCGATGTGAGCAGGATTGAAACCAAGAGTGCATGCGCCTGTGAGGTTTGCATTGACTTGTGTATGAAATATTATCATAGATCATGATGGAACAACCCATAGGGGTAGATTGATCAAAGAGTGAAGTACCGCCACTAGAGGTAAATTCCACAGCTCTCAATTCATTTCTATGGGATTTTGCAAGGCTTATTCATCAATGGGTGAAGTGAAAGTTCACCCTTTGATGAATACGCATTTAAAAATCCCATAGAAATGAATTGAGAGCTGTGGAATTTCCCTCTAGTGGTGGAACTTCACTCTTAACTTCACTCTTTGATGAATCTACCCCATAGAGTCTCAAACAGAAAACAACCTTTTGTGAGGTTACTGCCTATCAATAATTGTTTTTGTTTCATATATTATTATTATTATTATTTATATTAAAACCTTTTATTTTTATTCTCTGTGCATCAATGCAACTGTGTAGGATTTGTTAGATGGCAGCAATTACCAATATTTAATGGTAAATGGTATCTACATGGAGGTGCTCTTCTCTAAAGCTATATTGTATGTGCCCATATTTAGTTGGCCAGTTGAGACGATTTCAATACACAACCCTTCCATCTGGTCATCTTGACCATTTCAATACAATGAAAGCAAGTGTATGGGTTTACCATGGTAGAGCCAATCCATGAGACAAAGTTCACAAGAAACACAACAGGCAAGCAGTCGGTACAGGTGTCAGGGATTCAAAGTCAGATCAGTAGACATGTGGTTTGAAACACACTCTTACAATTATTTTCCTAGTATTTTACATCCCTTGAAATGTTTAAATCATGCTTTGAACAACATTTGATACAGCATGCAGTGTTTAACTTGGACCGAATTCAGCTATTTTCTTTTACCTTCTTCAGTTTTCTTGTCCACCCTTCGGTGAATGATACGGTTGGGTATGCAAATAAAAAGGAATACCTCTAGTCTGCTTGCTTAAGTACACAGCTAAAAATATTGAATATCTCAATTTCTAGCAAGCCAAAAATATGTTTAAAGGGAAATATACTATACCTGGTATATATAGACAAATTACCTTTCGTGTCCTGCATTTTCAGCATTGTTTCAAATAGCAGTATATTTATTTAGGAGATTCGCTCAGACTATAAAATATGATAAAAAAATATAGCAGCTTTAAAGCTTTCCTGATCAGAATCAGTCCTCACTTGAGCAAAATACTGCCCAATTTGATGACAGGAACCACTATTCACTATCTTAACCTCATTCATAGGGTCCCTGTTCCCAGATTTCACTAAGGGGTTGGTTTTATTAGGGTGCTGACATATGGAGACCTTCTGCTCCAGTCTCCCGAGCCATATCCACACCTTTCTTAAAGTGGAGCACACTAAAACTAGCCAATTTTGTTTCAAAATTCAAAAAGGATTTTCTAATGTTTATGTTTTTTTCTTGAGCCATTAAAATCCTAAGGGATTTTGCACACAGGTAGACCACTTCATCATTGTTTGGCCTTGTTGAAATGGAGTCCAAAGGGGAAGAGCCATGTTGTTGTTCCCATTGTAAAACCTATGGACACGATCCTTTGGCCAACTAGGAAAACCTCTCTCTAACATGGTATACTGTAGGTAACATAAATGGGAGTACCTCAGCCATTTAAGGAAGGTAACCACTTCGATTACCTACACAGGACATGAGATAAAAAAAAGTCTCAACAAAAGTGCACCCTTGCACATGTACAGCTAGACTCAAAAAGTACACTCCAATAAACAAATATACTTAAAAAGTTCCTCTTGTGGACTTGGAAACCTGTGGGAAAATTTCATGCACCCAGGTTTGTCCGTGGTATAAGGTGCCCATACAAGGACTGATCCTATATCAGACGCATACCCCATGCAGGGTACAGCCATCTTTGTATTGTTCTGTTTATTGGCCAGGAACCTGAGCGTTTACAGCAGCAGGAAGTGTGTCTAGTGCTAGAGCTGGGGACTGATGGTTAACTTTAATATATAGTATTTTATATTGTATATTATATTTTGTAGGCTAAGTACAGATTAGTATAGAGGAAAATAAAAAGGTTTCTCATGAGATCTACATTCAGGTTTTGTCTTCTAATAGTCTATTGAATAGTAGAAGATGAAAAAAGAGGCAAGGAAGTAAGAAGACCTCAGTAAGTGTGATATTGAAAATCTTGAAGATAAAATGTGCTACTCTTTGGCACCCTATCAGGGTCAAATCAACAAAGAGACAGCCTGAAACTCATGATTAGGTTTAATTGCCTAGATGGCCCCACCATGACCCTTCTGAGGAAACCACTACGTCACTCAGATACACACACCAAATTAAACAAGGTTGGTTTCTATGGCTACTTACATTGGGTGAGCACAACCACCAGGTATTCTCAATGAGCAGGGTATATGTACTGTATGAGCAACTCCATTAAGGTAAACTTCTTAGTAACACAGAACCCCTAACCTTTTAAACTCCTTTTAGTGGAGAATAGTACAAGTGTTAAGGGCGAGGAGATTGCAGGGAGATGTGTTGCCTGCGACAAATCGCCGCGTGTTTGGGGCAACAAATCTCCCTGAATCTCTTCCCCCAGTCTTGCGCCCGCTAAAGTGTAAAGTCGCCTGCGCCTATTCACACGCGGCACACGCTTTTGAAAATCGCTCGAAAATGCATTACTTTTTTTCGAGAAAACGTGAAATAAACTGCTTTTAGAAAGGGTACAATTGGAACTTGCTTCTTAAAAGGTTGTAGCATAGCTTTGTTTAGAATTCAATTAATTAGACAATTGAATTAACACTACAGGGGTTAATTATGAAAAGCTTAGTTTTTCTGATGTTAAAAAGAAAATAATGCTGGCCATAGACGTAAAGATCCGATCGTTTGAAACATCAAACGATAGGACTTCCCCATGTCCTGACCTGCCACTAACCTTCAGATCAAATAAAGTAGCAAAAGCACAGATCAGCCGACGTTCTGCCCCTGATAGGGATCGTACCAAAGTTGTACGATTAAAAACCTGTCTCCCACTGAAAATCGTAAGATCTGCAATAGACGCAAAGATATGATCGCCAGCCGACAGAAATTTTCTAACCTGGCGGATCAACCAAACAACCAATCGGCATGGCACGACAAATGTCGGAACACGATCCGAAAATCGTACGAATCCTCGATTTGTACGATTTTCGGATCGTGTTCCGACATTTGTCGTGCCATGCCGATTGGTTGTTTGGTTGATTGTTGCGTCTATGGCCATCTTAAGTCCCACAAAATCCGCATGAGAAATCTTAATTTTTCAGATTTGATACCCAAAAAGTCAGAATTTTTTGTGAAATCGGAGGAATCAGAAGAAAAGCCCGAACCCAGTGCAGACCATAATATCTTCAAATTGCAAATAGGACCTCGACAGGTTGAAGATTTTTGGAGTATTTTTCGGATTCTGCCTTTTTGCATCCTCAGGGTATAATAAATCTCTAAAAATTAGAGGTTTTTTTTCCCACAAAAAATTTGGAGTTTATTGTAGAAAAACGTAACATTCTTGAGTTTTAAACATTGGGATTTTAATAAATAACCCCCTGATTATATTGAGCTATATTTATATACAGTATGCCAAGTAGAAAAGCAATTTACATGCAAATTACAAGGCCACAAATACATATATGTGCAATTCACCTCGTGGGGAATCCCAGTGGGATTTTGACAAACTGCTGTAATAGACTTTCATGGAAAATCTCTTGTTCCCAAAGTTTAGGGACCCAATTATCTTGCTATGGGACCGAATAACGAGTCATTCCACTGCTGTACATGTACAGTAGGTGATAACTTAAATCATCCCAATGATTTATTCTATAATAAGTAGTTCATATACATAGCTATTATTGTGATTAATGACATAATAAGTCGGTCTGTTCAATGGAGACTGGACTCTTCCTTAAGTTTTTTTTTTAAAACCACATCATCAGCAGGATTCATTTACTGGTCACATAGAAATGTATCATGGACTATTTAGACCATTTACTATGGGTTATTAGACCAGTTACTTTGGGTTATTAGATCAGTTACTGTGGGTTATTAGACCAATTACTTTGGGTTATTGGAACAGTTACGTTGGGTTATGAGACCAGTTATGTGTGTTATTAGACTGGTTCCTATGGTTATTAGACCAATGACTTTGGGTTAGTAGACAAGTTACTATGGATTATTAGACCTGCTGTAAATGTTGTGACTTTTATTACTTTATTTCCTTCAAATATTTAATCATAAAAAGTCTAAAATGTCAAGTAAACCTACGCTGGTTCCTAAATCTAACATTTGGGGGCCTATTTAAAAAATTCACGTGAAGGATTCGAAGTTTGAATGAATTCGATCAAATTTGGAACGTAGGATTTTTTCGTTTGGTCGAATATGCAAATTTTGGCATATTCGATCATCGAATACGGAATGGTAGAACGATCGAATATATTCAAATAGAGTCCAATGAACGAATATTCGATCATTCGACCAGCGAAGGATTTTATTTTTAAAGTTTATTCAATTGCCTACTTCGGCACATTGGACCTACCGAATTGCAATAGAAGCCTATGGGAGCACTCCCATAGGCTTCTGAGGCTAAGTCCTGATTGAATAGGATTTGTACGATCAAAGTCTTCGATCGTTCAAATCGTACGAATTATTCGAAAGATGGAATGATTTATTCGTTCAGTCGAATGATTTATTCGACTGATCGAATAAACTTGTATTCGATCGTCGAATGATCGAATATCGAATAAAAGGTAACCTAGAACTATTCGATTAACATTCGAAAATCGAATGCTAATCGAATATCGAGTAGAAACAAATTTTTTTGGGGGGAATAATAGTAAATTTGCCCCTTGGTCATGTAATCCTTGCTCAGAAATCATGCGCAGTTGCATTTTCATGATGAAATTCACCTCTCTTGCCTTTTTTTTTGCTAACTTCATGTACCTGTACCCTGGGCACCCTCATTCTTGCCTGTACCTGTGCCATCTCATCTATGTATTCTCATGAACATTCATCATAGAAGGGACCCCAGAAAGTTTGTTACACTACTGAATGGTGGGTGATTTGAAACATTGTGACCAGTAGTTTAACACATTTCACTAAAAGCATGCTGAGTTAACTAATACTGAATCGTGCCCTTAAGTAATTGAAATAAAGGTTCGGTGCTGCACTTAAAAAAAGACATTTTCTATGGACTCTCTTTACAAAATATATTAGAAAAGTAATTTTACTTTATTATCCATTATAAGCCAAATAAACTATAACTATGCCTTTTGGCTTTTTTATTTTCCCCTCTAAAATGGTGACATTATTTCAGTGCCTTTTGTTCTATAATTTTCCAAAAAGGAATTTACTTTCTTATTTACAATTTTGCTTCAGGATACGTTCACTCTGGCATTAGGAAATGGAAAAAGAATCTATTTTTATAATTAACGTTTTAGCCACCCCATGGCAAGAAAAATACTTGTAAGACACGTAACTGTACTTTGTGTTGTTTGCTGCCACAAATATTTTGGCAACCGAATGCCATGTAAGCTACCAATCAATGTCTAATTCACATTTCAATGGAAAAACCAAGTAAAATAGGGGGGTTCTTTTATTTGAAAAAGAATAAACATTTGCCTGTCAATTATTAAGTACAGGGCTAAATGCACAGTGAAAATAAATGGAGCAATGCACCATGTTTGCCTTATGCCAAGAAAGATTGTTTTAAATGTGCATGCAAAAAAAGGTGTGGCCCCTTTCTCATCTGTCAGTGCCCCATAATTTGTCCAATATGGTGTAATGGCAGATGAATTTACAAGCCACATCCAATTCCAGAACTGTTAATATCCTTAGTACATGGCTATCGGTTGGGATGAGTGGATACCATACACATACCAATAATTATTATCATATGTATATTTTCATTTGTATAGCGCTCCTTGAGGGCAAAGTACTGTACAGCAAAACAATAAATCAGTAGTAACAAACAAGGGGTTATTGAAACAAAAAAATAAAAAGTTACAATACTTGTATTATTAGAAATACAATTCACATAAATATAAAATATAATTACAATACAGACTAAGTGCTCGTTGTCAAGGAGACAAAAGTCTGGAGGACCCTACCCGGTAGGGCTTACAGTATAAATGGGAAGGTAACATACAGACACAATTCAGAGGGTATTAAAGTGCTGTAGTTTACAGTTTGTTACATTGTCATATGTCATATGTATTTAGACAGCTTAAGGCTAAGGCCAGACGGGGAGATTCGGGGGCATTTTGTCGCCTAGCGACTTCTCGCGAGGCAATTTGGAGCGATTTCAAAAATCGCGCCGCTTCGTGTGGATACGCGCCGGAGTTTTCAAGCAACGCCGGTGCGCTTGGGTACTTCGCTATTCGGGGAGGTTCGGGGGCTACAAGTCGCGGCGAGAAGTCGCCGGGCGACAAAATGCCCCCGAATCTCCCCGTCTGGCCTTAGCCTAAACTGGGCCAGTTGGGTCCAACTCCAGATGATCCTGATAGGTCCGTGACATTGACTATTGAGAAAGGAAATTGATGCATACAAATAGTACAGAGCTTCCAAGCTTCCCAGAAGATCAGAGGCCCCTGTCTGCAGCTTTCCAAAACTCAACACATTGCCCCCTCACCCCCATGTGCTCAGTGTTAGTTGAAAAACAATATGTCTATCCCAAAGTTTGCTTCAATACCAAAGAATACCTCTATCAACAGGGTAATTTGTTATTTAAATTACATTAATCCAGAATTCTCATCAGTGCCCCTTTAAATAAACATGACCTTACTCTCATAGTAGGGGGATAAAAAAATGTGCTATCACTCTTGAACTTTTGGAAGTGCTTGGACAGATAACATGCATGATTAAATAGCCTTTTAGTAATCTAGACAAACACATTACAGGTTTTAGACCTGGAAAGATAAACTTGTGAGGATTTGCAGGAGACCTGGAGCAATAGGGTAAACCAGATTAAATTGGACCCACCTTGGTATAACACCTGGCTCTCATCCTTATCTACAAGGAGAAGTTATCAGAATGTTCTTCACCATGGTTTATTTACTTTGCTTCTGTTTAGAGACTTTCCCTGATTAATTGCTTTTAGTAATTGCTGCTGTTAACTAATGTCAAATCTAATTAACCTGTAGTGCCTTTCATAGCTGAGAACAGGCAGTTTGAAAGACGACGAGGTCAGCAACCTGGGCAGTCTTTAGGGCCAACACTAGAATCTATTGTTTATTTGCACAGGACCCTTCTTTTATGGCCAATGACAGTTTAGTTGACTTCTCATCAAGCCTAATTGGACCACGCAGAAGCTGCTGCGAGCACTTCTTTTAAATAATGATTTCTTTAAAAACTTCTGGTCCTACAGACAAATTGAGATCATGTTACAGTCATCTTGGATTGTATATCACTTTATAGCTTCCCTGAGAAATTCTTCTTCAAAGTATGCAAATAGAGACATATCTCTGCAGGGGTTTTTTTTAGGGACTAACAGCCATAGGGGTTAAGAAAGTGGGTGGTGATAACACAGTAAAGATATCTAGAGAATCAAGTGGTGGTGCCAACATTAACACAAGCGCGGTATTTGGTATCAAAGTCTGTAGAAATTGGCTCCACAAATAAATCACTGGTTTCAAAACGAAAGCTAAACATTCACGCTGCTTTTTTAAATGAAACATGTTTGATTATGAGCATTTGGGAAATCAAGTTATGAGCAAATGTTCGGTTTTCCCTATGATTCCCTACTGTTTAACCCAAAGCAGTGTCAAGTTCTACGTGATAAGCACAAGGCAATGCTAAGATAAGCAAAGTTAGCAGAGCTATATTTAAAAGTGAGCTGTATGTGAAATGTATGATCTCCTGACTTGTATTGCCGGGAATTAATGTTAATGAAGGCCTTTGAATCTTCCCTGGGCTAGAAAATGTAGATTTGAAGCTCTGACTATTATGTTTATAACAAAATGGCCATAACATTCAGGGGGGTGGCAATAGGAAAAGCAAGTCATTAGACTTTTGGTGGATCTAGGAGACTAGAAAACCTTGATTTAAAAGCAGTATCATTATACAGTCATTTCAAGGGAATTCTAGGGGAAATCTCAAAGAATTGATGGGGGGTTCGTAACACACATTTTCACAACTTAAGCTGGCCATACACAGGGAGATCTGCTTGTTTGGTGATGTCGCCAAATGAGTGGCTCTGTTCCCAATATGCCCACATTGAGGTGACCGACATCAGGCTGATTCGATCATGGGCACAATGATTGGATCACAGTGCAGTCCATATGGGTGGTCGTAGAGCGGGACCTCAACTACTGAAAGATAAAATTGAGACCGCATAACCCATGCTAGAGCAACCGAAAAACCCCCAAGCAGTAGCTCGTAAGTGACCTGTTGCTCATCAACCTCTTGAATGTTGTTCCCAATGGCCTCAAAGCAGTTTTTTGTTATTCTAGGCTTGGAGGCAAGTTTTGGTTTTTTATAAACCAAGTGTACTGCCACACACAGCCTCCTATAGGTTTCCAGTCCACAAAGGGACTTTCCAATTGCTGCCCTTGTTTGTCACTGCCAGGGACATTCTGCAACCTTTTTAAATTTGAATGTGGCTCACAGGTAAAGAAGGTTGGGGCCCCCAGCAACCTATCTCACATTATTAAACCAAGTGCCCATATTTCTCTTTAGGCATAGCACAGTCTGGTCAGTGCTTCAAAGTAAGGACTTTTGAAGTTTGAGGGACAGTTTCGTTAAATATAGGGCATTTTGAAAAGTACTCAGGTCTTGGGGAATGGCATAACATCATCTTCAAAATAATCTTGGTACCAGTGAGGACCAAACATTTATTTATTTGCTATTACTGTTAACCATCAAAACATATTTATGCAGTTTTCCTTTTCCACCAGCAGGGGGTCATGCAATTCATGTGTGCAAATTACTGACTAATTTAACACCAAGCCAATATGGTTTGAATGTGGAAATAAAGACAAAAGGAAAAAAAAACAAGAATTTTTTTGTGTGTCATAACTAGCTTCTAGCATCTGCATGTAATAACTGCGTACATTGCCAGCACAGTGCTTCCATAATACGTGCCCTTCATTAGGATAAGGTTTATCCTTTTTCCTAAAATATTTTCAGTTGTTTATTAGGTGCTGATACACAATGGATTGCTGGTGTGAGAATGCTACGTCTAATTAAATGCCTCCCATCCCATGCCGCTGTGGTTACTATCTGACATTTGAGATCACCGCCATTTAAGTTTTAAAGCTTTACATGTTACCATAATAAGCACACAGTGATCACTGCAAATAGATTAAGTATATACTATAAAAAGAGAGAAGAGTCACCAGAGAAAACTTGGGATTTGCTTTCAGTCGCACTAAAATGCACTGGGTCATGCACACATTGACTAAGGAAAACTAGGGCCATTGTTTTTTGTGCAAGCTTTACTATTAAAGACTAGTGATGGGCGAATTTATTCGCATGGGGCGAATTCGTGGCGAATTCCCGCGATTCGCCGCTGGGGAATAAATTCGCGAAACACCAGTGAAAATGCGCCAAAAACAAGAGTCACACGTCGTTATTGACGCGACGCGACGAAAATGGCGCAACGAAAATGACGCGATGTCCATCGAAAACGAAGTGATGCGTAATTAAAAGCGGCGCGCCAAAAACGAGCCGCGACTCGTTTCGCGAATTTTTCCGCCAATTCGCGAATTTCACTGGAAATTCGCGAATTTTTCGGCGAAGCAAAACTGCCTAGATTCGCCCATCACTATTAAAGACACTATGGGGTTGATTTACTGATACTCAGATTTTTTCTTGTTTCCCAGACTCAAAGTTTTCAGCACGAAAAATCATGTATTTCAGAAATTACTCTAAAGAGCAGATTTACTAAACCTCAACTTTTCCCCTTTCTGTTGGCAAAACCTGAAAAAGCATGACCTGTCTGGGATCTATTATGCGTCAGCAGATGTCCTTTTTACAACTGGAAGATCTTTCTTTGCTTTGTGGTTTTCGAGGTTTTAGGGTGTTTTTGATGCTGGATTTTGTGCGAAAATATGAAATAATTATAAGGCAACAAGTCAAAAAAGTTGTGGTTTTTGAGACTTTTTGGTGACTTTTTCCCGCTCGTGCCTTTTCACTTCGGATCTTTTAATAAATGAATGACATTAGTGGAAATTAGTTTATTCATAGTTTCAAAAAGCTCTAACACCGCTAAAATTCAACCTTTAATAAATGGTATGGAGTCCCATTAATTAAATATCCTCCACACCACAAAAAAGCTGATATTTATAAAGTGTAAAAACCATGAAAAACTTGAATATAAAACTGCTCCATTTCAAAGCTAGTGAGGACACGCTAGTGCTTGGTGGTTTTAGAGGGTTTTTTGTTTGTAATCGAAAATATTTTATGAAAGTTTTGGTATTCTTATTCTTCATACCTCATTTTTATTTGTTTCCTTTTTTGGCCTTTTTATATTCCAGTCTGTTAAGAAATAAGTATACATTCAGGCTTTTTTAAAATGTGAGCTCCCCATAATTAGCTCGACCAAATTCGCAATTTGATATGTATTCAACTATTGAATGCTTATCGAATTGTTTTAGGCTATCATTTTACTCGATATCCGATTTCTCGATGAATTCGTACAATCGGATACCAATCGTTCAATTTCTCGAAAAAATCGTGAAATTTCCTTCGAGCGTCCAAAAAATTTGTACGAGTCGAACGCTCTGATTGTACGAATGGTATTCGAGCAGGACTTAAGGTGGCCATACACAGGCAGATAAAAGCTGCTGACAGACTGTGTCGGCAGCTTATCAGCCCGTGTGGGGGGCCCTCCGACAGGCTTTCCCGATCGATATCTGGCCGAAAGTCGTCCAGACATCGATCGGGCAGGATTAAAAATCCCGTCGGATCGCGGCCGCATCTGTTCGTTGATGCGGTCCCGCGATCTGACCGCCCGTACTGATCTGATCATTGGGCCCTAGGGCCCATGATCGTATCAGCCCAATATCGCCCACCTCAAGGTGGGCATATCGGGGAGAGATCCGCTCGTTTGGCGACATCGCCATCTCTACATGTATGGCCACCTTTAGTCTCTTAAGACTATGGGAAGCTTCCCATAGGCTTCTATTGCAATTCAGTAGGTTCAATCTGGGGAAGTAGGCAGTCGAATAACTTTAAAATTTTGATTCCTTTGATCGTTGAATGAACGAATTATAGAATATATGATCATTCGATCTATTCGATCTATTCAATATTCGATGATCATAGAGGCCAAATTTCACTTTACAATTTCACGAAAAATTCGTATGATCGTTATTCGATCGAATTCGATCGAACTTCGATCATTTCACGTGAAATTCGTAAATTTGCCCCCAGTTGTTGTTGAAAAAAATCTCTATAATTTCACAAATTGGAATTTGGATAATTAGGTTTCTAATTGTTACGGTCGGCACCCTAAATCCAGAACCAATGCTAAGCACCCTTTTCTCGGCTCTTGCTCCTGTCTCTAACAGCCGCCTCCTCGGGAGGAGCCCTCGGTTAATTAGATGCCACCAGGTCTTAAAAAGAGAGGTGCAAAGCTAAAAGGTTCTGGACGAGCAAAGGGACACGAATGTAAAATGAAGTCTTTTGGGCAGAAGGTCACAGTACAAGGCATAGATAGAAAAGCGTAGTCAGATCAGGCCGGGTCGATGCAGGCATAGTACAGACGCAGTCAGACAGGCAAGGGTCAAACCAGGAGATCAATCAGAGGGGATACAGGTACAGAATAGCACAAGGCACCAGGAATACCTATAACGGGCAATGAGAAAAACCAAAATGTCTCAATTTGAAAAATTTCACTCCACGCCAGCACACATGCGCCTGTAAATAAGGAAGAAGCGCGCTGCACGTGCCCTAAGTTACTGGTGCAGGAGAAGAGGAGCTGCATGGCGGGCCTCCCCACCACACCACTAGACCACCAGGGTGAGTTATTACACTAATTTTCCTCTGCTTTGGCAAATCACACAAAAGTTGTGGCACCCTCTATGGAATTCTGTATTCTGTAGCTTTCTCTCACTAGTGCAATGAGAGAAAGCTACAGAGGTGGCTTTTTACTGCCCCTTATAACAGGCCGCTTACTGCTACTTGAGGCAAGGATCTCAATTTCCTCTTAACATGAGCAGCCCTGTTTACACCACAAGATCTTGCACCACCTACACTACACCTTATGCCTTTACTCAGTAAACTTTTGATGTAATAAAATATATTTTTTCATTTGAGTGTGCAATCTTCCCTTTTTTTTGGAATGATCACAATCCTTGGCGACTCTAATGGAGATATTCCATTGGATTAGCATATTTTTTGATTGTGTGTTTTTCTTCTATCTATTTTCTTGCTTGGAATGCCTGGAACTGAGAAGGAAAGTTTCCTTTAGTCAACAGACAAGATAAATATATGAAATCTAAACCTCCAATATGACAGAAAATAACAATAAAATAGAAATGTAGATTGTTAATTGCATTGTATGATATTATTTGATTCTGATCATTGCAATAATATGCATACGTACAATTTTTTATTATTTCCTACTTTGAATAAACTCAAAATGTA
Organism: Xenopus borealis; assembly: GCA_024363595.1. Classification (NCBI taxonomy): domain Eukaryota; kingdom Metazoa; phylum Chordata; class Amphibia; order Anura; family Pipidae; genus Xenopus; species Xenopus borealis. Next base: position 124,711,689 of record CM044440.1, on the reverse strand, counting down.
AACACAAATATAACGTAATCTAGTAAAAATTCAAATATAAAAAACTTGAGAGTCATTCAGTTTAATTTACCATTAATAAGTGGTTACTCATACCACACACACTTATTTGACCCTTGCTTTGTTTTTGACTGATCCACACTAGCAAATGTTCCTCAGTAGAGTAATTTTGGAAACACTGATTGTTGTTTCTGAGATATGGAAAAGGTATTTGTGTGACTGCTTCTAGTTCTTTCCTTCCTTTCAGTATTGAGCTGCCTTTATTACCAAGGCTCTTCAGATGATTCCAAACACTGTGTGGCCACCAGCAGTTATGTCCTCAGAGTATACTGGAGTGTAAAGGTGGCCATACACAACTCAGTAACAATGTCTACTTAGTCCCTCCAGTTGGCAGCATATTGGCCCATGTGTGGACCCAATGACAGGGCCTGTCCAACTGAACCTTGCTGAAAATCACATAGATATCTATTTAGAAAGTTCCCACCAGGAAAGGACCACATTGGCAGAATGATGCAGTCTTCACCCACCAGATCTGCACAGGCTAGGATAAGGATCGGACTGGATAAACCTACATTTTATATAGGTGACAAAAATCATGCAAAGATTTGAGTGGCTATTTACTTAAATATACTGTGTGTAGAGTCAGGCCTGGACTGGTAATCTGTGGGTTCTGGCAAATGCCAGAGGGGCTGCTATAAGGTCCCATAGAAAGTAAGTATTTAGTGGGCAGGTGGGGGCTGTTTGGGCCTCTATGTGGGCTGATTGGGCCTCTGTGTACCTGAAATGCCAGGGCCTATTTTAATTCTCAGTCTGGACCTGTGTAGAGTAGTGATGGGCGAAGCTATACAGTTTCGCTTCGTTGAAAAATTCACGAATTTCCAGCAAAATTTGTGAATTGCAGGAAAATTCGCAAAACGAGTCGCGGCACGTTTTTGCAGCACGTCGTGTCATTTTCGCTGCATCGTTTTCGCCACGTGTCACGTCATTTTTGGCGTGCGACTTGTTTTTTTTTTACGCCAGCGCACATTTTGCGAATTTATTCGCTGGAGGCAAATCGCGGGAATTCGCCGCGAATTCGCACCTGGCGAATAAATTCACCCATCACTAGTGTAGAGTGCAAAATTGTTGAATGGACACTAAGGAATTCACTCTGGCACTTCTTCAGGTAAATGAGCCAGCTGTAGTTTGGTGGCCTCACCAAGCAAATAAATCTATTAGTGTATGACCTGCATAACTTCAGAGATTTTGAGACCATCTTTCCTCTGGGAACCCTGACCCGTAGGCCATTAACCATCTCTGTATATATGAATTAAGGTGCCTGTATGTGTTGACACAGCACCACCAACAACACTGCTCAGTTACAGTAATAGTTCATAGATGAGTGGACGTCTCCTAGGCCAGTAAATCAACTGCACCCTATAATCATGAATAATCCTTTTCCATACTATTTCTTATGAATAACATCTGCCCAGCTTCTGTATTCTCATTGAAGTTTTTCTTCTATGAAATGATGGTGTATGGTAGATTTTTATGGAGTACCTTGACAAACAGGGTTTATCTCAAGTTGCTACTGATAAATGTTCCAGAAAACCAGTACCCTTTAATCCAACCATTTTCACAGGAGGAAGAAGAGAGAAGAGACCCACCAGTAACAATTTTTTGTTTCTTGTTCTCACGTTATTTGAATTTCATTCATAAACTCCGGCTTATACTTTTGTGTGGCCATGCTCCTGATTTATGTCAGTGGGGAGGAAGGTTCACCGATGGGTTACATTGATGAAGACAGACAAGCCTCACATGTCAAAGTTTTTAGAATCTCTATTCAGTGAGTTGGAAATAAAGTGACTCCACACATTGAGACTGGGGCTTTATCTTCAGCCTTGACAGAGATTATTCAAAGAACAGTTATCACGTAAAATGTATTTATGTAGCACACAAGTGACTGGAACTTTTCCAAAATGTTCTAGGAACAAAAAAGTTTACTGTAGTTGTCGGCTTTCATCTCCCAGGGAAGGCAAAACTACTGCATGTGAACCTACCACTAATGCTCTGAAGAAACCTTTATCTGATCTGGCATCATCACAAAAACACTTGGACATACTGGACACCACTGCTACACTAGTGAATACAAGTGGGGTTTTATTTTAGTTTAATTTAATTTTTGGGGGCAGGGTTTATTTTGAAAACAATGAAATGAATCTCAGGGAGTGTATGTTCATTTCACAGTAAGTAGCACATTTAGGTTGCAGATTTATCAAAGGTCGATTGTTAGATTATTTTTTAATTTGAATGAACTTGAATGACCTCAAAATTGGAATAGTATCTTATTTAAGAAAAAACTTGAATACCTAAAATGGGAACGAATATAACTGCACCAAAAAATTTTATATAAATTCGACTAAACTCAAATTGAGTTTTTTCTCCAAATAATCTGGAATGTCTGGAAGGCTAAGAACATCTTCAAATGGGTCACTGGACCTCTGCCATTGACTTATACATGAACTTGGCAGGTTTAAGGTGGCGAATTTTCAAATATGAATTGTTCCCAGGGTCCAGTTATGATAAATCTCAAATTCGAGTTTGGATTAATACCAACTGGAATTTGTCAGTTTTGACTAAAAATCCAACTTCAAAATTCTAATTCAAATTTCTAATTTGAACCTTAATAAATCTTCCTTAAAATATAATTTTATTGCTTTTAGAGGCAATGACTTACAATAAAAAAGCAATAAAATTATATTTTAAGGAAGATTTATTAAGGTTCAAATTAGAAATTTGAAAGTTCAGCACCTGAGGATGACTGTGTTGTACTAAATGGCAGGTTAAAAAAGCAGAGCTATATCTATACGGTATATTTACACTGTAGCATTTCTACACAGAAGGCTAGTCAGGAAAGCTCCATGGTTCAAGATGGCTGGATCACACAATATCATCTTAAGGTTGGTAGTGGCCTTTTATTATGAAGTGGCATAATCTTTCAGGGGATGAACTGCCCTTTGGCAGTTATTGGGTGCTGGGAGCAGAAAAGACTGCAGGTTGGACAAGAATCATACTAAGCATTGCTTTCACCATCTCACTGTACTGTAATTTCTATTCCACACCTACCATTCATCTCCTGAAGCCAAAGAAACAGCCCCTTCCCAGAGACTATTATCCCACTGTTACTATAGGCACCATCTCTCCCTACTATACCTGCTATCCCACAGTCACACTCCCTTCCCAGACACTGTTATTCCTCTGTTACTATAGGCACCATCTCTGCCTTTTATGCCTGCTATGTCACATACACAGCTGCTTTCTCAAAGCAATTATCCCCAATACATGGTAGAATTACTGTGTTCTGTTGCAGCTTCCAGAATTTCCTCTCTTTGAACATTTATTCTTTGCCTCATTTATTTCCCCCTTTTCTGTATCCGTCTGCTTCCCTTGAACACAGCCCATCTCTTTTGGCTGCTTTTAAGTCAATATTCCATGACTATTCTATGCTAATGTTCTTTTACTGGATCTCTTCAAAATTCCTTTAGACATTCCATGTTAATTGAAAGCAGGGAGATTGCTCTGGATCAATGTCATCATGACATAATCACGTATCCTGAGAATCCACCCGACCTGGTAGATCTGGCTTCATCATTAGCTGCCCTGCTACACTCTATCAACCAGTTACCCAGCGTGGCAGGAGTTCAAAGCTACCAGCGAGCAGCACAAGCAATAAATGAAGATGGCTTCTTTATTTAAAGAACTTAAACCATTAACGCTCGGACACTACGAGATTTCTCTCTTGCTTTTTTTTTTTTTTTTTT
>CM044440.1:124639447-124707783 GCA_024363595.1 Xenopus borealis | reverse complement strand
TTTTTTTTTTTTTTTTTTTAATATTCAAAAGTAGCATGAATTCTTAAGTGCCTGAATTCCTTCCGCTTCTAAGTTACATTAGGGTTTAAAGTTCAAGTTGCTAATTTGGGGTCAGCCATCTCTTTAATACGTCCAAATTTCACTTTTTGTTATTCTGAGTCCTGTGTGTAACTTAAGTGTTTATAATCAGTAGTTGAAAATGGTTCTCAACTCAATAAAGAACGCTGGAGACAAGAAGCAGACTCAGCTCGGCCTGTCCCGGGTCTGTTTTGTGTCTTATTTCTACACAAAGGGATTAAAGTAACTTGACATGAGAAACCATTTTTTTAATACCTGATGGATTTTTTTTTACATTTTCTTAATTTGAAATCCAGCAAAGTATCAACGTAAAGCATAAAGCAGTTCATTAGCTTCAGGTGATAGAGTGAGCTTTCTTTCTTTAGTTATAGATCTATAGTATACAGGTCTGGGATCCGTTATCCGGAACCCCATTACCCAGAAAGCTCTGAAAATGATTTCCTTTTTCTCTGTACCTTGAACTTGATCCTAACTAAGATATAATTAATCCCTATTGGAAGCAAAACCAGCATATTGGGTTTATTCCCTGTTTAAATGATTTTCTAGCAGGGATCCCCGACCTTTAGAACCCGTGAGCAACATTCAGAAGTAAAAGGAGTTGGGGAGCAACACAAGCATGAATAATGTTCTTGGGGTGCCAAATAAGTGCTGTGATTGGCCAATTGGTAGCCCCTATGTGGATTGTCAACTACATTGAAACTTTGTTTGGCAGTGCACACGGTTTATATACAACCAAAATTTGCTTCCAAGCCTGGAATTGAAAAATAAGCATCTACTTTGAGACCACTGGGAGCAACATCCAAGAGTTTGGAGAGCAACATGTTACTCACGAGCTACTGGTTGGGGATCACTGACTTAAAGGGAAACTGTCATGGGAAAACATGTTTTTTAAAACGCATCAGTTAATAGTGCTGCTCCAGTAGACTAATATCCTTTTCTCAAAAGAGCAAACATATTTTTTTATATTTTATTTTGAAATCTGACATGGGGCTAGACATTTTGTCAATTTCCCAGCTGCCCCTGGTCATGTGACTTGTGCCAGCACTTTAAGAGGGAACTGCTTTCTGGCAGGCTGTTGTTGTTCCTTCTCAATGTAACTGAATGGAACGCAGTGGGACATGGGTTTTACTATCGAGAGCTGTTCTTAGATCTACCAGGCAGCTGTTATCTTGTATTAGGGAGCTGTTATCTGGTTACCTTCCCATTGTTCTGTTGTTAGGCTGCTGGGTGGGGGAAAGGGAGGGGGTGATATCACTCCAACTTACAGTACAGCAGTAAAGAGTGATTGAAGTTTATCAGAGCACAAGTCTCATGACTTGGGGCAGCTGGGAAATTGACAAAATCTCTAGCCCCATGTCAGATTTCAAAATGAAATATAAAAAAATCTGTTTGCTCTTTTGAGAAATGGATTTCAGTGCAGAATTCTACTTGAACAGTACTATTAACTGATCCCATGACAGGATCCCTTTAAGGTTTGGAGATCCAAATTACAGAAAGATCTGTTATCCAAAGATCCTGGGTCCCAAGCATTCTGGATAACAGGTCCCATAACTGTACTCGCGTGTTCAAACATATGTGTGCTCCAGAAAGTAGAGTCAGCTTCTTTCAGCCCCAGGTGCAAGCTAAATCCCCTGCCAAGGATTACTTACATAAATTTCAAATAGAACAGCAGCACTCCGGTTTATTTTTGAAAAGGTGAAAACTTTACTTCAAGTGCATTCAGGCAACGTTTCGGGCTACACAGGCCCTTTCTCAAGCCCTCTCATGGCTTGAGAAAGGGCCTGTGTAGCCCGAAACGTATTCAGTCCTCTCCTATTCATATCCCAGACTTTATTCAAATCAATGCATGGATGATAGGGTAATTAGCAACCAGATAGCTTAAACTGCAAACGGGAGAGCTGCTACATAGCAAGGGAAATAACTCAGAAATAGTGATGGGCAAATTTGTCCTGTTTGGCAGAAAAATTTGTGAATTTCCAGTAAATTTGTGAAACAGTGAAAAATTAGCAAAATGCGGATTTTGACGCCAGCATCAATTCCTGGGCGTCAACATTAACGCCAGCAACAATTTGCCACACGTCTATTTTGTCCAGTTTGATTCCGAAGTAAAAAACATTATCGACACTGGCATAGAGATTTTCGGCAGGAAATTTTGGCGGCAGTTTCGTAAATTTCGTAAATTCACCCTTCACTACTCAGAAATCGTGATGGGCGAATCTATCCCGTTTCCACAAATTGGCGGAAAATTCGCGAAACTAGTCGCGTCACGTTTTTGACGTGTTGCGTCGTTTTCGGAGTGCGTCACATCATTTTCTGAATGCGTCATGTTTTTTCCGATGTGTGTCTCGTTTTTTAACATTTTTGCTGGCTTTTCACGATTTTATTCGCCAGTGGCGGATTGTGGGAATTTGCCGAAAACTCATGCCTGGTGAATAAATTCACCCATCACTACTCAGAAATAATAGAACAGTAAAACCAATTTACAAGTGTCTCAGAATATCACGCTCTCTCCGAAACCAGAAAGTAGCAACGAGACTTTAGTCGCTGACAAAAAAAAAGACACAGAGAGAAAAAAATTGCATAGACAAAAAGAAAATCGCCACAAGAAAAACCACCCATTGACTTGTCATGAATTAAGAAACGTGTGAAGCAAAAAGGGACATAGCTCAGTATTTCCACTAAAAATTAGGATTTCATAGTAAAAAAAAAATTTTTGGCATTCAGACTTGAATTAAAATCGTTGGAATCAAACAATCGCATTATTCGAATGGAACAATTTGACTTTCCAGGACTTAGAAGAATTTACAGGAAAGCTTCCAGGAAGTCCCCCATAGGCTACAATTGAAATTCAACTGCTTTAAGGTAGCGAATAGTCAAATTCTAATTTTTTTAAAGGTCCAGTACTTCGAAATTTTTATTTTTTCACTTCGAATCGAAACTTGGCCAATTCAATAGTCGAAGTAGCCTAAAATTACTTTGAAAATTGAATTTTAAAAATCCAAATTTTATTCTAAAATTCACTTCAACCCTTAGTTAATGTGCCCCTGAATGATTACATGATTTTCTAGTAGACTTAAGGTATGAAGATTCAAATTAGATTTGGTATCCCAAATCCCAAGCATTCTGGATAACAGATCTCATACCTATACTAGTACTAGATATATTATCTAGAACACTTGGGGCCTGGGACTTTCCGGGTAATGGATCTCCCCATAAATTGACTCACCATACCTTAAAAAGATTAAATAAACCTAATATGATTATTTTGCCACCAATGAGGATGTATGCAGCTCAGTTCATATCATATCATATATTTCAGAGAAGAAAAAAAGGAAATCATTTTTTAAAAAAGTGAAATATTTTATTATAATGGTCTATGGAAGATGGCCTTCTCATAATTCAGAACTTGCTGGATAAGAGATCCCATACCTCTACTGGATACAGCTAAGCCCTGATCTTTATAACTGGTATACATATTCTTTAGGGGAGACACAAAGTTCTGAGATTGAAATATCTATAAAACAATGCAGAGCAGCAACTACTTTACATATGTTATAGAATCAAGTCTAGAGGTGGATATTATTGCCTAACAGACTTGGAACTTTGCTACTCGAGTGTAAAGTCTATAGTTTAAAGGGATCCTGTCATGGGAATTTTTTTTTTTTTTTAAAAATGCATCAGGTAGGGATGGCGCGAACTGTTCGCCAGCGAACTTGTTCGCGCGAACATCCGCTGTTCGCGCTTGCCGGAAGTTCGCGAACGTCGCGCGACGTTCGCATTTTGGGTTCGCGTCAATTTGGCGCAATTTTTTTGCCGCATTTTTTTGCCCTCTCACCCCAGACCAGCAGATACATGGCAGCCAATCAGGAAGATCTCCCTGGACCACCCCCACACACCCCCTGGACTAAAAAAAAAAAAATGTGCATACCTCCCGAGTCCCAACTGTCCCTCTTTTGCGAGCTCAACCCTCTGTCCCTCATTTGTACTGGAAAGACCCTCTTTTTGGAGGACCCTCTTTCACTGGAAAGACCCTCACTGAACAGCCAGAAAAAGAAGCAAAGATTTGAACTTGGCTTTTGGCAGAGAGTCCAGAACAGCTAACAGGTGCAGGTAAGATACTTTGTAACACTTTTGACATAAGAAAATAATGGATTTTTCTTTTCCCTTGATCCCCCTCTGGCATGCCACTGTCCAGGTCGTTGCACCCTTTAAACAACTTTAAAATCATTTTTCTGGCCAGAAATGTCTTTTTTAGCTTTTAAAGTTCGCCTTCCCATTGAAGTCTATGGGGTTCGCGACGTTCGCGAACTGTTCGCGCGTTTGTCGCAAGTTCGCGAACGCGTCCGCGAACTTTTTTGCGGCGGTTTGCGCCATCCCTATCAGTTAATAGTGCTGCTCCAGAAGAATTCTGCATTGAAATCAATTCCTCAAAAGAGCAAACAGATTTTTTATATATTTCATTTTGAAATCAGACATGGGGCTACATATTGTCAATTTCCCAGCTGCCCCAAGTCATGTGATTTGTGCTCTGATTCAGTCACTCTTTACTGCTGTACTGCAAGTTGGAGTGATATCACACCCTCCCTTTCCCCCACCCAGCAGCCTAACAACAGAACAATGGGAAGGTAACCAGATAACAGCTCCCTAACACAAGATAACAGCTGCCTGGTAGATCTAAGAACAACACTCAATAGTAAAACCCATGTTCCACTGTGTACTATTCAGTTACATTGAGAAGGAAAAACAACAGCCTGCCAGAAAGTAGTTTCCTCCTAAAGTGCTGGCACAAGTCACATGACCGGGGCAGCTGGGAAATTGACTTAATGTCTACCTCCATGTCAGATTTCAAAACTGAATATAAAAAAATCTGTTTGCAGTTTTGAGAAATGGATTTCAGTGCAGAAGTCTACTGGAGCAGCACTATTAACTGATGCGTTTAAAAAAAAAAAAAAGAAAAAAAAAACACGTTTTCACATGACAGTTTCCCTTTAATATCTTCACTAGTGTTGAGCAAATCTTACCGTTTCACCGGAAACAGTGGAAAATTTTGAGATCAAAAGCAACAATTTTTTCTTACTCCAAATGCATTAAAGTCAATGGGCATTTGTACTCATAGCGGCTTTTTTGCCCCGGCAACTTTTATGTAAAAATGCATTAAAGTCAATGGGGATTTTTACAAATTTTTTGTCTCTGTAGAAAAAATACATGCTCACACCCAGGCCCCTTCATCAATTGTTGGTACATTGGCTTTTAGAAAGATGACACTCCCAAAAGGAAATAGTTACCGGTAATTCAAAGAGGGGACAAGCCCCTTGTGTGTTTTTTTACATCACCCTTCTTCAGTAGTGATGGGCGAATCTATCCCATTTCGCTTTGCCAAAAAATGTGTGAATTTCCAGCAAAATTTGCGAATTGGTGAAAAATTCGCGAAACGAGTCGCGGGACGTTTTTGACCCGCGTTGCGTCGAGTTTGACGTGGGTCACGTAATTTTCGATGCGCCGCGTCGCTTCCGACGCACGTCACATAATTTTGGTCGTGAATTCGCGCCTGGCAAATAAATTCGCCCATCACTGTTCTTCAGATTTCCCCTTAGGCATCACCAAAATGTTTTTTTTGAGTGACTTTTTCTCCACAACAATTTTGTCTCTATGACTTTTTTTTTATTGGCAAATTTTTTGTGGTGGATTTTAACGACAATTTTCACAATATTTCCAGATTTTGGTGGAATATCACTACGAATCCATGCCTGGTGTCAAAATTTGCTCATCATTAATCTTCACACATAAATACCATGAAATAAACATGAGGAGGCAGATTTACCATTGGTCAAATTTCAAATGAAAAAAAAAAATCAAAATTCGACCATGGGAATAGTGGGGAAGTAAAATCCTTTGAATGCGACTATCGAATATTCGAATAAAATTTTATTTGAATATTCGAATCATTCGAATTCAAATATTCGATGGTCGAATTTGCCTTATTTGCATATTCAAAGATTCAAATTCAAATTTAATTTAAATTCGATCGAACTTTGAATTCTTCATGTGAATTTAGTAAATCTGCCCCGAGGTGTTAAGTATTCAGTTCTACATTGTGGTTGGCTCAAAGCAAAGCATTAAAACTAGTGATGGGCGAATCTGGGGCGTTTCGCTTCGGCAAATTTTTCGCAAATTTCTTAGGAAATTTACGAAATGGCGAAAAAAATTCGCTAAACACTGCCGGCGTCTCATTTTGGATGCGGGCATCCAAATTTTGGCAGGTGACTTTTTCCTGGCGTTTTGCTAATTTATTCGATGGTGGCAAATCGAGGGAATTCACCCAAGGTGAATAAATTCGCCCATCACTAATTAGAACAATACATTCCATCATCCATCATCCACCTTTATAAGCAGATTATACTTTAGGGTTATCTGTTCCACAACAACAACAATATAATGCTTCTGTTTATATGCGTTGAATAGCAAAGCTGATCTTCACATCTTGCCATGATAACCAATATCCTGAATGTACTGTTCCCTGTCTTACTGATTGCAATTACGTATAGTGTCTGTATCAGATCTGCTTAGCAGTGGCACAAAGCAGAAACGCAGATTTTGTCTGTTCCTTTCTATAAATCATTGTCAAATCTGATGATATATCTGAAGAGCAGAGCGTTGGGCCAAGGACACAGGGGAGTTAAGAGTTTTGCCTGGGTTTTATAAGCATTAACACTTTCAGAGAGGTTTGTATTATTGCATGCTTCAAAAAAAAAATAATATCTTGTGGGGATCCAGTTCAGTTTCTTGTAGGAGATAAAGTTATATATAGTGATGGGCGAATTTATTCGCCAGGGGCGAATTCGCGGCAAATTCCCGCGATTCGCCGCTGGCGACGCGCATCAAAAGTGACGCGCGAGTCGTTTCGCAAATTTTTTTGCCAATTCGCGAATGGTAGCGTAGTTGCGCTAGTTTTACTTCACTAGGCAAAGCGCTGTTATGCTAGCGAAGCCTAATTTGCATATGGCGGGAACTTTAACATATAATAGAAGTATATGTTACAGCCACTACATTCCACTACACAAGCCCAGGAAACCTTTAATAAATAAAATAAAGTTGTCCTATTGCCCTACATGTGCCCCCTGTATAGTTGTGTTGCCATATGTTAGGAAATGTAGGGGGGAAGAAGGGTAACCCCCCAAAATTATTATCGATCTTTTTCAGACTATCACCCTCCGATGCTAAAATACGCCGGCGTTTTTTTGGGACTTAGAAAAAATTTTAAATTTTTTTTTCAACCTCCTATCTATTGTATTGAACTTCGCCTAGCGTAAGTGGTAACGTTGAGGAAAACGTTAATCTTAGTGAATTTGCGAAGTTACGATCCTTCGTCAGTGCGCAACTTCGCCTGGCATAAGGGTGCGAAGTTGCGCAAGTCTATCTACTTCGCTAGCGAAAATTCGCCAGAGCCGGTGTTAGTGAATTTGCGAAGTTGCGAAATGACGTCATGCTGCCCCATAGTATCTATGTGCACGTGTGTGACAAATATAAAGAACAAAATAATGTTGAAGGGATGAAAAAAATGATTTGTATTCCTTTCATGTGGTGGTGACAAGATTATTGAATTATATTCTTCATTTGCTTCCACTAATCTCCCTTCAGTAAACATGACTATTCTTAACCTGATCCGGATGACAAGTTCCTTTGGAGGACTGTTTGGGGATTTGAAGAATAAAGTAAAAGCCACAGTTTATATGAAATGCTTTTGTTTAATCTTGTTGGCAGTTATGATGAAACGCCTGGGCTGACATGACATGGTAGAAAGTAAGAATCCTTTTAAAATCCAACATTTTGCCTTCTGTTATATGTCTCTCACAATCATACACTGATCTCACTAACAAATACTACCTAATGCACCCTATAAATTTTGAATTTCAGTAGGCTGCTCATGGGATCAACCAAAGCAAGATGGACACTTAAAGTGAAACTGTTATTAAACATTAAACTCAAAGTTTAAACACAATTGTAGCTATTGAACCTTTTTATCTTTCCTTAAAGGTTTATGTGGAATAGTCCTTGTGAGAAGTTTGATGTGGCCTTGGTATCTAGCAACCCTCTTTAATAATGTCCTTCATCTGTCTTGTTGTGTTTGAACTTTATTTAAAAAATAACAGAGTTTGTAATAAGTCTCCCAATTGTAAGAACAGTATTATTTAATTAGGGTAAAACACAGTCTATAGTTAGAGTCATGGTGGGTCCTGTTTACTTTGAAGTTCAAAGTCCAGAAACTCTATGTGGCCTTCAGCATGTCATTTTGGGACTATCCATCCATAACTTTTCAAGGTTTGACTTGATTCATTATCTAAGGATTTGCATTTCTGTGTATGTCTGCCTTTGCTATCTAATTCACTAGCATTTCACATCTCTAATGGTTCAGTTTAAGACTTCAGACACACAGACAAATTCATGGAGAAATTTTCCAATGTGAAATCTTATTGGATCTAAATAAAATACTTTAGGGTAGAGAAACACGGGTAGATTCAGGGAGATTAGTCGCCCCAGCAACAAATCTCCTCTTCTTCTGGTCTCACTAGGAAACTTCTGGTGACTTTGGAAAATTAATCGCCATGAGTGCCAACCTGCCAGCAATTTTACACTGTAGCCAGCGGGAAGGCAGGGGAAGTCAGTTCGGGGAGATTCTCACCCAGAAGAAGAGGAGATTTGCCGCTGGGCGACTAATCTCCCTGAATCTGCCCGTGTGTCTCTACCCTAAAGTATTTTATTTAGATCCAATGAGATTTCACCCTGGAAAATTTCTACTTGTTGTTTTACAAGATGGGTTGGACTGGTCTACCAGAATACCTGGAAAAATCCCAGTTGACTCCAATCCGGTTGGGCCCCACAAGCCATTGCCAACTTCTGAAAGATTTAGATGAAATATGGCTGTGTGTTCCACAATAGAATACATGCTGTATTTCATTTTCTCCCCTACAGCCTAATTGACTGCAAAGTAAGTGATGGTGGTGGTCGCTGCGTGGTAGGCCCTTGACTCGATGGGCACCTGACATCCCAGTCCAATTCTGTTTACAAACACAAATATAGGTTAATGGAGGGCACCTTAGTATTAGAAAAAGAAAGAAATTCTCTTTTTTAGCAACAAGAGGTGCATATACCCCAGAATAATCCTACAGTTGGTTACCCAAACAGTACATGGAAATGAAAAGGGGATGCACACTCAATCAAAAAAAGTGATACTTGGTGGTCAAAAATTATGTTTTAAAAATTTTTTTTACTTTCACATAGTATATAATATCAAATGTACATCAAAACAGTTGGTATTTTAAATACAGCCACAGCAGCAAAATGTATACATACCACCAAGTTACAAGATCAAGGACAGACCACAGGTAGCAGATACACTTGCCAATGATGAGAATACCCCAACGTTTCGGCACTATAGAATTTGTCAAGGGGAATTCTCATCATTGGCAAGTGTATCTGCTTTCTGTGGTCTGTCCCTTTTTGCCTTGATCTTGTAACTTGGTGGTATACTGTATGAATACATTTTGCTGCTGTGGCTGTATTTAAAATACCAATTCATATTCATATAACTTCACTCTTAACTTCACTCTTTGATAAATATACCCCATAGACTCCATTATAATCGAATAGCCCAAATACTTGATCCCAACTAAGATATAATTAATAATTAATACGGTGCACATAAACAAACCAAGGTCACACATACATGTTAGATCACAAGAGCCAATTAACAGACAAAGTTCTGTGCTTTGCTCCACACTAAGGATAAGCAAAATTTATCGCAGAGTTTTGCTGCAAAAATGACGTAAATCGACTCCATTGGGTGAAAAAAAATGTCGAAGAACAAAACAATTTGACGCCCATAGACCAATGCATTTTGTCGAATTGTTGCTGTTTTGCAAATTTTTTTCAAAACTAAACAGGTAAGATTCGCCCATTACCACTCCATGCTTCTTCCTGTTACATTAACAGCTGCATTATTTCTGATCAGGTGATCTCTGAGGCAGGACACGAACCAGCACCGAATGATGGTTCAATATATATATATATATATATTCTGGTGTGGTAAGATTATTTAATATGCCACTGAAAGGAGACCTGCCACCATAAGAAATAATTCCAAATCCTATTTTTTATGTCAAGCAAAATAACCTTTACTTACACTATATAAATTGTATAAATCTTGTTTCACAATCTCTTGACACAAACAGCAGCCATTTTGCAGACACTGTTATTAAGGAAAGTGCGCCACACCTGATGCCAAAGTCCATGCACCGGCTTCACGGTTAGATGGTGAGGAGGGGTGGGGGTGAGGAGTGAAGGGACATCTAGGAAGTGCAGAATTAAAAGTAATTGCCTGCCTATATGATTGACAGATGCTATTTTTAAACATGTTTATAAAAGGTATCGATGTTTTAATAAAAAAAGAATTTGGGTTTCATGTGAAAAGGACTTTAATTATACAGCTTTTTATGTCTGGGTGACAGGTCCCCTTTAATATGATGTAAATTATCTTTTGCTCAAGTATTTATTTTGCAGCAACGTTTTCTTTTAACTAGTTAATTTCATGTGTGACCAAATTGTCATAAATGTACTTAATGTAAAATGGAGTGGATCTAGCATGTGGTAGAAAGTGAGAGGAGGCAAAAAGGCAAAACAGTCATATCAGCACATGTATGACCAACCTTTACTCTTCATACAAGGGAGAGATGTTTTACCATTGAGGAATAAGTATGAAGTTATCAGTGTCGGACTGGGATGACCGTTAGGGATGGCACGAACTGTTCGCGCGCGAACTTGTTCGCGCGAACATCCGCCGTTCGCGCTCGCCAAAAGTTCGCAAACGTTGCGCGACGTTCGCCTTTTGGGTTCACGCATAGTTGCGCGACTATTTTCAGCATTTCTATGGCGAATTTTTTCTGTGCTTCAGTGGCTGCGACTATTTTCAGCATTGATATTGCGTTTTTTTTCTGTGCTTCAGTGGCTGCGACTATTTTCAGCATTTATATGGCATATTTTTTCTGTGCTTCAGTGGCTGCGACTATTGGATTTTTCAGATACATTTTTGCCCTTGATCCCCCTCTGGCATGCCACTGTCCAGGTCGTTGCACCCTTTAAACAACTTTAAAATCATTTTTCTGGCCAGAAATGTCTTTTTTAGCTTTTAAAGTTCGCCTTCCCATTGAAGTCTATGGGGTTCGCGACGTTCACGAACTGTTCGCGCGTTTGTCGCAAGTTCGCGAACGCGTCCGCGAACTTTTTTGCCGCGGTTTGCGCCATCACTAATGACCGTTGGCCCACCAGAAAACCTTAGACCGTGGGCCCACTTTCCACTATTAATCCTTCTCCTCATTCAAACTCTTTATTCTCCTATTCTTTTATGTCTACCCACCTCCCACCATCTATCCTCACCATCTTTTACAGGGGGTCCATTTAAAGCATTTTATGTAGTTGCATCACTACCTGGTATGGAAACTGCTCAGCATCAGACCGCAAGATCCTGCAGCGGGTGGTGAAGACAGTGGAAAAAATCATTGGGGTCTTGCTTCCTGGATATTTATCACACCCGCTGTCTCAAGAAGGCAACAAGCATTGTCAGGGACAGCACCCCCCCTGCACATGATCTCTTTACCCTCCTGCCATCTGGTAAAAGATACCTCAGTATTTGATCGGTGACTTCTAGAATGCAGAACAGTCTATTTCCACAAGCCATCAGGCATCTCAACTCCCAAGGACTGAACTGAAATACATTCATAAGGAACTGAAATGTCCACCTTGCCCAGTGTGACCGTGTACTAGAGTTGCTCATTTCTTGATGTACCCAGTATAGTCTCATGTATAGCACCAGGGGTCCTGGAGAAACGAAATTCTGTTTCTAGTATGTACTGTATTTGCTGTATATGCTGAAATGACAATAAAATCCACTTTACCTGACTATATTCTTCCATTATTAAAAAAAATAGGGAGTTTAGTCTATTTCAAGACTAAATTGCTAGAAGCAAGAGGGCCACTGACACCTTGGCCCACCGGGACTTTTCCTGGTACCCCAGTGGGCCAGTCCAACACTGAAGGTGGTAACACAATGGCTGCCAACTGGATAATTATATATTACAATATATAGTGAATAAAGTACCCCCTCTTGTAAAATATAAGGATATTATAAGTTACCGAGGAGTTTCATGACCATATAAAAACACGAGGCCGAAGGTCGAGTGTTTTTATACAGGTCATGGAACTCTGAGGTAACTTCTAATATCCTCATATTTTGCAACTGGGGGTACTTTATTTATTCAGCAACAAAACACTGGCACACAGGAACAACTTGCAGGTAAAACCTTGCTGGTTTATTGTGAATGCAGCATGCAACGTTTCGGGGTAACCCCCTTTGTCAAGCTTGACAAAGGGGGTTACCCCGAAACGTTGCATGCTGCATTCACAATAAACCAGCAAGGTTTTACCTGCAAGTTGTTCCTGTGTGCCAGTGTTTTGTTGCTGAATCGATTATTGAGGGAGGCCGAATCCCCTCTCGCTGTGCACCAGGTAATCATTTTTGTTGGAGAGCCAGGGTGTGCGGGCTGAACATTTGAAATTGGTACTTTATTTATTATAATACACAAGTTTCAGTGAGTCATGTGACAGAAATGACATCAGAACTCACCGTTTATAACAGATGACATCAGAACTCACCATTTATAAGGATATAATTTACAAGATATTGATGGCTTTTGTGTATTATATAAGAATTAATATACCCTTCTATACCCTGCAGGGCAATTGACCGGACAAATGTACAGGGATCCCTTTGAGTAATGTGAGACATAACTGGATGTGAGTATAGGTCTCCCTTTGCACAACATGCCTGTGATCATTCTAATTTGCACCCACAACATTGCTCACACTTGAAAGACATGTAAATATATATCTATTGCCTGATTGAGTCAACCAATGTGTTTCCTGTCATTTATAAAACAGATGCAAATTTTTTCCAGTATTTTTGTCTAGCTTGTGCCAGCAGCACATAAAGGGGTATATTTATCAAAGAGTGAAGTTAAGAGTGAAGTTCCGCCACTAGAGGGAAATTCCGCCGCTCTCCATTCATTTCTATGGGATTTTTAAAGGTGTATTTATCAAAGGGTGATCTTTCACTTCAGCCATTGATAAATACGCCTTTCAAAATCCCATAGAAATGAATGGAGAGTGGCGGAATTTGCCTCTAGTGGCGGAACTTTACTCTTTGATAAATTTACCCCAAAGAATTTAAAAATGAATTCTGGACTGTGGGTAAAAAAATCTCAGTAAAGTGCTTCATCCTTTCATACATGTCAGTGAATTTAAGTGTAACTTCAGAAATGATCAAAATGTCCTCTAGCTATACAACAAGCCTTGAATTCTCATTTCATATAATGCACTATCCTTATGAATTTTCTGTGGGTTTTGCATTATTTAAGCTACTGTAACTCAACCAAACAGAAAAGCAGTGGAAATAAAACTATCCACTTCATATTCAATGCAAGGATTTTTATTCTAGCAAAACAGGCTGATTATATTATCTTTAATCAGAATCATAGCCAGCAGTTTACCATTTCTGAGGCTGTTATAATGACAAATGGGGAAATTTCTTCTGACTGTTGTTATTCGTGTCAAACACAGGGAGCTATTGATGTCTGCTGAAGGGTAGAGATCTGGTAGGAGCAATGTGAATTTGTTTAGGAGGAACAGCTGAATATGACATTATTGGTGAAAGAAGAGCTTGTTATCTGAGGAGAATGCTGGTGCTTGCATGGATATGTTTTTAAAATATATGTACACTCTAATACTTTAGAAACTCAGTAGTATAGGTATGGGATCCATTATCTGGAAACCCATTATCCAGAAAGCCCTGAATAATTGAGAGTCCGTCTCCCATAGACTCCATTTAATCAGAATAATTAGAATTTAAAAAAATTATTTCTTTTTTTCTGTAATAATAAAACAGTAGCTTGTGCTTCATCCAAACTAAAATATATTTAATATTTATTGGAAGCAAAACCAGATTATTGGGTTTATTTAATGTTAACATGATTTTCTAGTAGACTTAAGACATGAAAATCCAAATTATGGAAAGATCCATTATCCAGAAAACCCAAGGTCCCAAAGCATACTGGATAACAGGTCCCATACCTGCATATGTATAGTGTAAATTGAGCTATCAGCTCTTTATTCTCCCTTTCCTGACAGTGAAGGGGCGGTGGCGGGGTAGATACATAATTTCTCACTCTTGTTTGGGGATGGATGCTACTACTACTACTACTGTATATCATAAAATATTCATTGTAGGTCCTTGAGTAAAAACTATAAGTAAGAAGTTAACAGACCCCTTGCCTACATACAAAGTATTTAATGTAGAGTGTAATGCTTGGTCTTCAATTCCCCTTACATTGTAATGGTACCCACATGGCTTCCTCGCTCCTCCTCCTCCTACTCAGCATTAGGGTTCATTGTTTTTGTAAACCACTATACAAAATGGTACCCCATGGCCAAAATATCGCTATTTGCAGCTCCTGGGAATAACATTTACACTGGAACCATGGACGTAGTGCATAATTATTAATAAACACAACAGGGCAAGGCATAATACCAGCAACTACACACAATGGGTCTTTGGTTACAGTATAAGACTCAGTATAGTTTCCACCAATGCATTCAAGGTAACTGTTTAATTAGTCCATGTAGTGGTGGAGTCAAAAATGTCCACTAAATATCCCTACTGTCTTATGGGGCAAATTCACTAAAGGGCTAACGCTAGTAAAAATTCGCCAACGTGACGTCATTTCGTAACTTCGCAAATTCACTAACATTTACTGTGGTGAATTTTCGCTAGCAAAGTAGATAGACTAGCGCAACTTCGCACCCTAACGCCAGGCGAAGTTGCGCACTGATGAAGGATCGTAATTACGCTAATTCACTAAGGTGACCATTTTACTGAACGTTACCACTTACGCTAGACGTTACTTCACCAGGTCAGACCTGGCCAAGTTCAATACAATAGATAGGAGTTTGAAAAAAAAAATGGAAAAAGTCCCAAAAAAAGCTGGCGTCTTTTACCTTTTCTAGGGTGATAGTCTGAAAAAGAGCGAAATGTTTTTGGGGGTTACCCTCCTTCCCCCCTACATTTCCTAACATATGGCAACACAACTATACAGGGGGCACATGTAGGGCAATAGGACAACTTTATTTTATTTATTAAAGGTTTCCTGGGCTTGTGTAGTGGAATGTAGTGACTGTAACATATACTTCTATTATAAGTTAAACTACGCTACCGCCAACCTGAGCAGAAATTCGCACTTTAGTGAATTTGAGTAGCGCTGGCGAAATTCGCCTGGCAAAAAGTGCGGCAAACGTTAGCGAAGGCAATGCTAGAGCATTAGTGAATTTGCCCCAATGTGTAAGGTTAAGTCCATGTTATAGTAATTATTCATTATTTTGCTCTGCTTAAGTAATTTAAAGGTCAAAGCCTTACAGATTTCTGCCATTACCACCCTTAGTCATAGGAGCCACATGGGTGGTAACACTGGAAACACGTAAGGCTCTAGCCTTTATTACTCTTTTAATTATTCTAGCAGAGCAAAATAAAGATTTGTGTGTGGTTTTATAAAGATGCTGCTGCTAATCATTATTTTTTGTATTATTACATGAGAGTTTTGGGAATACTACAGGACCATGTAGCTTTTTCTCCAAGAAGACGTAGTGGTGAACTTGAGTGGCTTGAGTTTGTTACTCATTATAGTAAGAAAAGCTGAGGCCAGTGTTTTTACCAAACGGTTGTTTGAGTGATTGTCTGTTACGTTCCTTGACCGCAGTTTGGTCTTATTAATTGTGTGCGGTCCTTGGCAGCCATCGTATTTCAACATATGAGGTGTGTCTTTGTATGCCCTGCGTCATCTTTCCAGTTTTTCTTTGGAGGCCCCAGAGATTTGTAACACAGCTTTTGATAACAAGACATCAAAATTACATTTGTTAAAAAAAGAAATCTGGGGAACTTGGCACCTAAATTGTTATTGCGTGTCTGCAGGTGTTTGGTAATTGGATAAATGCAGAGCTAAAGAATGTCTACCACCTCGTCATTGTGAAATACATAACCTGGAATATATGATGACAGACCTGTTCTCACAGCCAAATATAAGGCTATGTAAGGAATTATTGATGCAATACACCATGGGGCAGATTCACAAGATCTGAAAATTCGCCAGCGTAGGCTTCACTAGCGTTCACAGCACTTCGCCAGGCGAATTTTCGCCAGCGCTACGCAAATCTACTAAAGTGCGAATTTACGCTCAGGTCGGTGAATGGTAGCGTAGTTGCGCTAGTTTTACTTCGCTAGGCAGATCACTGTTATGCTAGCGAACCTAATTTGCATACGGCGGGAACTTTAACTTATAATAGAAGTATATGTTCCAGCCACTACATTCCACTACACAAGCCCAGGAAACCTTTAATAAATAAAATAAAGTTGTCCTATTGCCCTACATGTGCCCCCTGTATAGTTGAGTTGCCATATGTTAGGAAATGTAGGGGGGGAAGGAGAGTAACCCCCCAAAATTATTATCGATCTTTTTCAGACTATCACCCTCCTACGCGAAAATACGCCAGCGTTTTTTTTAACTTTTTTTTCAACCTCCTATCTATTGTATTGAACTTCGCCTGGTCTGACTAGGCGAAGTAACATCTAGCGTAAGTGCTAACGTTGAGGAAAATGTTCATCTTAGTGAATTTGAGAAGTTATGATCCTTCGTCAGTGCGCAACTTCGCCTGGCGTAAGGGTGCAAAGTTGCCAAAGTCTATCTACTTCGCTAGCGAAAATACACCAGAGCCGGTGTTAGTGAATTTGCGAAGTTGCGAAATGACGTCATGCTGGCGAATTAGCGCTAGCGTTAGACGCTTCGCGCTTTAGTGAATCTGCCCCCATATGTTTAGCCACTATCCAATGTCCTTTACCAGGACTCCAACTTACTTACAGATTTGCACCAGCAGCAACTTGCACTTGATGTGTCAATCTGGGGGCAAACGTTGCAACCGTTTATTATAAAAGTTGAGGGGGACAAATATATATACTATAAAATAGAGGTAGGACGTTTTGTATATAGTCAAACGGTGTACATTAGGTGATGGTTGTGACTATGTTTGCAAACATGTAGTGCCAATGGGCACACCATTGCTTATATTATTGACTATGTGCCCATTGCTTATATTCCTGACTTAAATCAAAGGTTCAGACTGTGAAGGTGAAGGGGATACCTGTACTTATGCCATTACCATTGACCACATTTAGTAGAAATACTTACATAGAGGTCCAAGCATGTTTAGACTCTATAGTTCATATAAATGAAACCTTCTCTATCATTACTGAGTTCCAAATATCCAGAAGGTTCTAAACTAATTAAATTGTTGAAGATAACAAAAGACTGGTACAATCCAAATGTAAAAGAGCAAGCAAGACTTTCAAGATGGTGCAAAGTGCCCAGCTGTATGCCCAAAACGACCTGTCCCCTTACTTTGCACTTATTGCTGTAGTGTTTGAGCCTCCAATCAATCACACTCAGGATTTATTTATCAAAGTAACAAATTCAACTTATAAGGAAAAAAGGTACTTTAAAAAAAGTGAAGGAAGTCAAAAAAAGTTGCTTCTTAAGAAATTTTAGTAGAGGTCTTTTTGGCAAATTTATGTCTAGACGTAATTTTCATAAGCTTCCACCTCAAGCTAAGTTACATTATCTTGATACAGTATATTTGGAAAGTGTATGTTTACCAAGTATTGGTCTCAATGCCTGATCCTCCTCTGCTTTAGATTTTTATAGGAGAAGACGAAGACCCATTTCCTACACCTTATTAGGAATTACATCAGCTTTACTTTGTCCCCAAGCTCTAGTTGCATTTTAAGCAAATTGCTATTATTTCAATAAAAACAGCTAATTTGTAGGTAGTACATACTAGTACATTTCCCTGAATGCAGGCTCTCATAATGAGCTCTGAAAATCGTATCATATAATGAATATAATGAAAATACAAAATTATGTCAGGGATTTCAATATGTGTGTGTGAAGCCCTCTGTTTAAACAACTCCTTCTTAACTACAGCGAACATGTTGTATTTGGTACTTGATATGCATTAGCTCGTTGGGGCAAATTCACTAATGTGTGGAAATTCGTTAGCGATGCCTTCGCTGCAATTTGCCAGGCAAATTTTTGCCAGTCCACTGTTAATTCACTAAAATGCAAATTTGCGCTCAGGGAGGCGAAAAGTAGCAAAGTTGCACTACCGTTAATTCAAAGCGCATTTACGTTAGTGATGCCGAATTTGCATACGGTGAGAAGTTAAAAGTATAACAGAAGTATATGTTCCAGCCACTACATTCCACTACACAAGCCCAGGAAACCTTTAATAAATAAAATAAAGTTGTCCTATTGCCCTAAACATGTGCCCCTGTATAGTTGAGTTGTCAAATGTTAGGAAATGTAGGGGGGAAGGAGGGTAGCCCCCCAAAAAATTACACTATTTTTCACCCTAAAAAAAGTAAAAGACGCCAGCATTTTTTTGGGACTTAGAAAACATTTCAAGTTTTTTTTTCAAACTCCTATCTATTGTATTGAACTTGAAATTGAAAGAAAAGTCTACCGTCAGGAACACTGTTAGTAAATTGATGAAGTTGCGACATTACGTCATACTGGCGAATTAGGACTAGCGTTAGACGCTTCACACTTTAGTAAATTTGCCCCTATGTGATATACTCTATACCAGGGGTCCCCAACCTTTTATATCCTGTGAGCCAAATCAAATGTAAAAAGAGTTGAGTAACAACATACTGTAAGTTTGCCTGATAAGCGCCAAATAAGGCTGTGATTGACTGTTTGGTTTTCTCTTTGTGGTCTGGCAGTCTACAAGAGGCTCTTTTTGACAGTACACCTGGTTTTTATACAACTAAAACTCTCCTCCAAGCACCTGCTTTGAGGCCACTGGGAGCAACATCCATGGAGTTGGGGAGCAACATGTTACTTGTGAGTCACTGTTTGAGGATAACTGCTCTATACCTTAATCTGTGATACTAAACAAGTATTATATCATTTATGTATTAATACAAACAACTTTTCATAAAATAATTAACTACTCTAAGGGGCAAATTTACTATTATTCCCGAAAATTTGCTCGACCAAATTCGATATTCGATTAGCATTCGATCATCTAATGCTAATCAAATAGTTTTAGGCTACCTTTTATTCGATATTCAATCATTTGACGATCGAATACAAATTTATTTGATCAGTCGAATAATTTATTCGATCAGTCGAATAAATCATTCGATCATTCAAATGATTCGTACGATTCGAACAATCGAAGACTTCGATCGTTCGAATCCTATTCGATCAGGATAGTGCTCCCATAGGCTTCTATTTGCAATTCGGTAGGTCCAATCTGGCGAAGTTGGCAATCGAATAAACTTTAAAATTTAAACCCTTCGCTGATCGAATGATCAAATGATCGAATATTCGTTCATTCGACCAATAGTTCGAATTCGATCGAACTTCGACCTATTCATGTGAATTTAGTACATCGGCCCCTTAGTGAGTGCAAATATACTTCAATTTTTTAAATTTGTATTTCATTTATAGATAAAATTGCCAGTGGTGTATATTATAGAAAGAACAATTTTACTGTACTTTTCCCTGATCGTTCCTAGGAAGGAGGCGAGAGTTGAATATCATCCAGCAACAAAAGCTACCTGTTTCAAGCAAAACTTGATATTGGGATGTTTAATATTCATATTTCTTTGGGAAGTTTGCACAAGCCCAAATTAGCCTATGCAAATGTTTTCCTACAGCGATAAACAAACTTTAAAAAACTCTAATTAAATTTAAAAAACTGTTCCTTGGACAGTAACAAGCAGGCATGTTTGTGCCTCCAACCTTCACTGGCAATTGTTGCCCTGATTAAATAAATGTGGTGTTGGCAGTAACTGCACCTTAATGACATCAGTGACATCTGGATTATATGAGGGATTAGGAAAAGGAAAGTTGGTGACGCTCCAATATTAGCCAACATCATTATACATTAAATTCATTTGCATGGCTTACATCTTAATTGGGAAATGTATACTTTATATATTTTTAGCCTTCACATTGGGGCTAATGCTTTCAAACTTTATTTCACTTTGCAGACAGAAGGATTGAGCGTGGGGAATTGCATGGAAGTCATTTTCAAGGCATTGAATATTAAAATATACTCGTAAGTGCGGCCTTTTAAAATTTGAAACATATGATAAAGCTTGTTTATTTAGATCTTAAATTCTGCTCAGTCTAATTGCCCCCATGAAAAAGAACTAGACTTCCCCTCTACTTTGATCTACAGGTACAGGTAGGGGATCCCTTATCTGGAAACCCGTTATCCATAAAGTTTGAATTATGGAAAGGCCCTCTCCCATAGACTCAATTTTATTCAATTAATCAAAATGTTTTTAAATTTATTTTTTTCTCTGTAATAATAAAACAGTACCTTGTACTTGATCCAAACTAAGATATAATTATTCTTTATTGGAAGCAAACATAGTCTATTGGGTTTATTTAATGTTTACATGATTTTCTAGTAGACTTAAGGTATAAAGATCCAAATCGCAGAAAGATCCATTATCTGAAAAACCTGAGGTCTTGAGTATTCTGGATAACGGGTCCCATACTTGTACATGTTTTAAATCAATGCCAAAACAGGGTCTAATTTCTATTTTATATGGTCTTATTTCTGATCCTCATTTCTCAACTTCCCATAGGGGACACTTTAGATATGATGGAAAGGGATGGTGTGAAATAGTCATTTGTGTAGATTGACTGATGTGGCTATATGGTAGGGAGTCACAACCAATTAGTAATTAGCAATTAGCATGCACAGGATATGCTCCTAATTCCAAAGTTTTGTGAATGAAAGGGTCATTGCCCAGTGATCTCAATTGAGTATTTTCTCTTCACTTCAGTATGAAGCAACTACAAGTGAGGAGGATAGTTGAGGTTCTTCCCAAGTGGATTCAACATATGCCATGGACCTTAAGCTCTCTTGCATAGAAGGAGAAAGGCAATGGTACCGGCATAAACATTTTGTGAACATGAACGCCTAAAGATAACTGGGCCCTTGTGAATGTTTCTGTTGCACATTTTGGCCCATGTATTTACTTTAATTGAATGGGTACAGACAGATGGTACCTAGAGAAGACAACACCTTGTGAGACAACAGCAATGGCACAAGTTTTATAATAACTGCAACCTTGTTATAAACTAAGAAGGACCCTGGTCCAAAATTGGAAACCCAGTGAGGGCTTCGGGGATTGGGATCTACCAGTAGACCTTTAGCTGGTGATCAATAGATCTCAAGACACTTTTGCCAAACAACTTGCCTAAATTACCCACATATTTCATGCTTTTCATTCAGATATGTATTAAGTTAAGGTTACATAAGAAATAGCCATTTGTTAAATATAACAATATACATTTTCTCATAAATCAATAAGTAATATTTTCCATGGAACAGAAAGCCAAAAATGCTTTTATAGATGTAGATCATAATGGGAAGTCATGAAATAAAGTAGACCTTGCATTAGTAAGGTATGGGCACTCCTGATTTAACCTAAAGCCAGGTAACCTGCCTTTGTGCTTTTTGGATGTGGTAGAAACCCAAGTACCCAGGGGAAATCCATGCAGACATGGGAAGAACATACTGTGACATGCCTGCACATTCCCTTTTTGGGGTAATTAGCATTTGGTAGGCAGGTAAGCATAGGACAGAGAGGGACACAAAGGCTTCAGACAAAACACAGGTTTATTAGGCACTAGGCATTTCCAACAAATGGCAACAGAAAACACAATTCAGCAACTTCAATGCAAAACATTCAGGGTTCTGGGCTGTCACCATCCAGGGAAGCACTCACCCATTCAGCATTCAGATTTCTCATTCAGCCCTGCTGGCTTCCCCTCCTGGGGAAGCCCTGCCAGTCCCTACTCCCCTCCAGAATTTTAAACTCACCAGCCTCTGCAACACTCTTGCTGGCTGCAAGACCTCATCTGCCAGGCACTGTTTCTCCCTGCAGCACCCTCTTCCATCCAGGAGGTGTCTAGAGAGCCCTAATGGCTGAACTCCATGGTGCAAGCTGGTCTGATCTGACGCTCTTAGATGAAGCACATCCGATGAGATGCATGCGCCAAATAAATGGTAAGTCATAGAAATGTTGGATGACTATTGGATGAAGATGCAACATGCAGCGTTCGCATCCGACAGTCATGTCGTGACGGATGCATGCAGCGTCAAGGTCTGACATTTCTGTTACTAACCTTGTATTCGGCACATCCGTCTCGCTGCATGCGCTTCCTCTCAGCTCGTCGGATCAGACCAGCTTGCACTGTGGAGTACTTGGTTGAGAGGTAATACAGATGAAGCCACTTTGGATTGTGTGTTTGACACAGAATAACTAAACACAAACTTCACACTTGTCTCATTTAACTCAGAAAATTGCGTCACAGCATCCCATCTAATTAAAGTGTTCATCATTGTGAACAATGGTGCTTTGGTATGCTAATGAAAAGATTAAATGCATTAAATGAGTTGAAATGACTTTAGATAACACAATTTCTTCAATTAACCATGATGTATTTAACACACAAATCCAAGTGGCTGCATCTGTATTAACCCTACCTGTGCTGGGAATCCCTTTCCAAGCCCTATCATGCAAATTTCATGCACTTTTACCTAAACACCCTGTCCTAATACATACAGTACATAGTTGCAGGCATGGCTGGAACTAAGGCAGAGTAGGCACATGCCTAGGGCGTATAGCTGGAGGGGTGCCAGACACGTACCTACTTTTCCTCCTAGTCCGGTCCCCTCTCTGCCTGATTGTGTGCTTGCCAATGCACACCTATTAGTGCATGCGTGAGCATGTATTTGCATTTGCCTATTGGCTCATGCGTGTGAGTGTGTATTTGCAGTGGTCTATTAGCGCATGTGCACGAGCATGTGTATTCAAGCATGCGTGTGCACACAGTCGGTGCTATGACCGGCGAGGTTGCCTAGGGTGCCTGGCTGGTCAGGCCCAGCTCTTCCATTAACCAGGAATAAAATGGAATACCCCAACTGCAAGGCAGAAGTGGCCAAAACATTTAAAAATAATGTTTTGGGGACAGTCCATTAAATTCTACAAAAAAACCCACAAAATTTAGATGCAGTACATGTTCTAGTAGGTTTTATAGAACCTCTATTTCTTTCCTCTCTTGTGTTAATTTGTACCAATATTATTTATACTTAGTGGCGTGTTGAAGAGGGAATCACCTTATTTCATTCTAGTATACAGTAAATATATATATATATATCTTTCCCTGCTATTGGAACTTGGGTTAACACATGCAGTACTCGCCCATAAGAAATGCACATTAGTACTGCCCTATTAGTATTCTAATCTGTTTTATGTAGTCAGCTACATAAAAACTTCTGCCATTGCATTCACCGGTGTGTAACTCTCATACAATATACTCAATATGCCTGATACCAGCAGGTTCGGCTATACCTAATTTTAAATCTGGGCTGCTGAAAGAATAAGTATCTGGAAAAATAAGTAAATGGCTTAAAAAAAAAAAAAAAGTTATTTCCATTCAATAAAATTAAATTCGCAGATGGGTATTTTATTTCTGATTCTTCTAGAGAAATAATTAAATTTCTTAACAGGCAGGTTAAATATATATATATATGGGTACAAGAAGCCACAATTCATGAGTTTCATTAGGCTATAATGCATATTTAGGAACATTTAATGTCATACGAAATTACAATAACAAAGTAACATTTGCTGGCTGAATAGCTGCTTTGCTATTTTATTTCCCATGCACTGTGTAGAATATGTCATTATGATGATATGCTGCTACCTATAAAACAAACAGTCATTAAAATCATTTGAACACAAGGAGTAACTTGATAGTATAATGCTATCCACATTTTGGTTAAATGACTTATTTTAAATCTCTTTCATCTTAATAAGTAGATTTCTGAATTGCAGCACAGAAAACCCTGATTAATAAATTATTCACCATAAATCTTCTGATAACTATTATTCTCTTTGGAGAATTGGGAAATCACATCTGGAAAAGGGCTTTCTTTGCTACTGCCAGAAAAGCATGATGGCAAAGTTCTTACACAGAAATGGCAAAGGAAAATAATATGGGACGATGTTGCTAAATTTGTACATTTGACTTATGGGAAACAAAATGAACAATGTATATATTCTGTAGGAACAGATTTTCCAAATTTTCCTTCAAGCACATTAATATATTAATTAGCAATTCAATATTAAAATTGCATATTAAAATATGCAATTGCAGTTTGCAATATATAGTGAATAAAGTACCCCCTCTTGTAAAATATAAGGATATTATAAGTTACCGAGGAGTTTCATGACCATATAAAAACACGAGGCCGAAGGCCGAGTGTTTTTATACAGGTCATGGAACTCCGAGGCAACTTCTAATATCCTCATATTTTGCAACTGGGGGTACTTTATTTATTATAATACACAAGTTTCAGGGAATCATGTGACAGAAATGACATCAGAACTCACCGTTTATAAGGATATAATTTACAAGATATTTACGGCTTTTGTGTATTATATAGTGAATAAAGTACCCCCTATTGTAAAACATAAGGATATTATAAGTTACCGAGGAGTTCCATGACCATATAAAAACACAAGGCCGACGGCCGAGTGTTTTTATACAGGTCATGGAACTCCGAGGTAACTTATAATATCCTTATATTTTGCAACTGGGGGTACTTTATTTATTATAATACACAAGTTTCAGTGAGTCATGCGACATAAATGACATCAGAACTCACCGTTTATAACTGATGACATCAGATCTCACCGTTTATAAGGATATAATTTACAAGATATTCACAGCTTTTGTGTATTATAATAAAATATTACAACAAATATTATGTATATAGATATAATCTGTTAAACAAAGTTAGAATTCTTTTTGTTTTATTTCATAGTTTGATTTCATTCCCCCCATGCTCACTTCTCAAGATTTATGATAACATACATTGATATTTAGTTGTAAGAAAGAAATATCCTTCACATTAAATGCTTCAATCCCACGATTCTTAACAAGCTACCAAATTATATTTTAGTCAAAAAATACACTACAAAAATCTAAAGCTACCATAATTCTGCTTTAGAGATATAAGTACAATTGCATAGGGTAGTTAATCAAAATAAAACCTATGATAATTGAATTTGAAAATCTAAAAAAACTTGCGAATCTCTGACGCACCTTTTTTTTTTTTAAAAGAAAATTGAGAGCCACAAAAACTTGATCCCTTAACAATGTTAAAAAAAGCTCAGCAGAAGCAAAATCATGTTCTAACCTTGTTTTTAATGAATCTGCCAAATTTTAAATCCATGTCAGAATTGAAAAATAGCTTGAATTTTGCAAATACACAACTCTTATTAACATCCACAAGAACACGCAGCTTTGATTTTTGCTGTGTTTTATTGTGCTTATTGAATCTCAGAAATTAGAACCTGGGAAACTTTCAACTATTGTCTTGAAAAAATTGAATCTTGGTAAAATGTCAATTTTGAATGTTGAGAAATCAGCCACATACTTTTTAACAACAATTTGACAGTCACTGGGCCAAGACATAATCAGTTAATAATGCATTTTCTTGATTTGTTTATGTCTTGATTATTTTGAAAGTGAGCAACCCTTACTAGAGACTACCTAATTTCTGCTTGTTCCCACATCTTATTACATTCTTTTAAGTGAGTTAAAAGGGGTCATTTACTTACAACCCAAAAGTATCTGAGCACTAAAGGAGGAATGTAATATGTTTTGTTAATGCAAAACTTGTTTGCAAAATCCTTTGTGAAAGTTAGTGACCACAATTTTCATTGTTTACTTGTTTACAAATGACTTTAGTGAACATATACAGTGTCATAATCACAAATCATGTTTTGCAACAACATATTTCACAAAACTCCTGAGCAGGTGTTAACTATAATGATAACCAGTGATGTAATATTTTCCAGCAAAATATTGCGAATAGCACAAAGCAACTATCTTAAACAACTCTTGTGATTTTACTTCTTCCCCTTAAGAAGTTCAAAAGTGTGAGCTTTAGGGCTCAAAGGTGTCAAAGAGCACTTCTGTCCAGGGCTTGGCTGCACTCTACACCTCATGGTGGCTAAAACTCTGGTGCGAAATACAATGTTGACCAGTGTTCCCTAGCTCTCTAAATGAAAAGCAAGTTAGGGGATTGGTAGATGGTCCTATATGCTTCCCCTTTCTGTCCCTCACGAATACAGAACCAGTGAATGCAGGAAGCACTGCATTAATAGAACACATGAAGGTCTCTGTGCTCTGAAATGGACTTGCATCAATTCTTCTACAGGCACATGTCCATTTATTGAGCTTTGCTTTCTGGCATGCAGGCAGTAAACGACTCTTTGTCATTGCATGAAAAAAGGATTGTACTGAGTTCCTGAAATGTTCACTTAAGTAAGGGGTCCCCAACTTTTTTTAACTTCAAACTGTTGGAGAGCCACAAAGGCAAGAGCGAATTCTTTAGAAGTACCAAATCAGGGCCATGATATCTTCACATGGACTGCTAGCCTACAAGTTGAAAATATGTGCCTTTATGCCTCCAAAACTTAATTGGGGAATTTCAAAATGAGCACTTGCTATGAGTCCATTGAGAGCAAAATCAATGGGCATGGAGAACAACATGTTGCTCACCAGCCACTGGTTGGAGATCACTGTTGTAAGTCCTGGACTTCATAATAAATTCTATAACTTTTTGGAATGTATCCCTAGCAATGGCTTTTGCATGATTTGAAGCTGGGTTTTTGAACCCTTAGCTGATTTTGAGGATGCACATTTTTCTTCATCTGTACCTAATAGTAATATAATAAATAGTTCACATTTCTATCTTGTGACATATTTAGTTGTCTGAAAATAAACATGAGATCATTAGTTGCTGTGGATTACAAGACCCTCTTTGCACCTTTTATAATATTTCTGTACAACCTGTCTTCCTTACTCCAGCTACAGCATTCTAGGGTTACAGGTACTCAGAAAAGCAAACCTACAGTAAGACCTGAAATATTCTAACTCACTTTAGGGCAAGTTATATACAGTGATCCAGAAATAGTTTATGAGTGACCTTGTACATGAGAGTATAGTTTTAGTATAACAGGATTTCCATTCTCCAACTATTTGAGTTACAGGCAAAATTTGATCTTTCAGCAGACACTTGTAATTGTTTCAAATTTTGAGAAATTTAGAGTCATATTCTAGACTAATTTAACTTTCCAAGTCTGTTCCTTGTTACAAGCATTTTCAAATATGTAAGTACTTTTAGAAAAATATTTAATGGAGACAATGGATCAATAAGATAAGCTCCAGAAATCTTATTTGTATTTGATGATGTCATATAATAGTTTGTGTGTGTATGTGTATGTGCATGCGTCCGGAGGGGGGCTGCATGAAGCCATTTGAGTAAATATAAAGAGTTCATCTGGTATAAATGTATGGAATTTCAAGGACTTTGCCAATTTTATTCAAGAAATATTGTGTCACATAAGCAAATGGAAAGAAACAGTCTCATGATACAGAGAAATTCAGTTTCATTACTCTCCCTCATTATCTACACAAGTTTTCAATGAATTGGTTACAAATGCATGTTATTTAGCAAG
Source organism: Xenopus borealis (assembly GCA_024363595.1). NCBI lineage: Eukaryota > Metazoa > Chordata > Amphibia > Anura > Pipidae > Xenopus > Xenopus borealis. The sequence goes on along the minus strand of CM044440.1, from coordinate 124,679,933 downwards.
GGAGACTTTAATGTTTCTGGAATTAAAAAAACTTGATTAAATATAAGTATTTGTTATATGAAATGAGCAAAGTGTTCACTAAGCCAAATATGTCATGTGCAAATATAAAGCCTAATGTATTTCCAAGCAGATGTTTGCAATATGGGATGGATGGATGGTGAATGAAAGGGAAGAACGCCATTAGGCTAATGTAACCCCAGAAGAATATATATATATATATATATATATATACAGTATAGAGAGAGAGAGAGTTCACAATCATCCCTCTATGATAAATATCGGTGGTTGTGATTGTGGGCCTGTTTTAATTTATTTGTGAATATCTGAAAATATTCGGACTCCAGTAATGCCATTCATTTAATGAATTTAGAAAAGTCATATATTAATGTGAAAGGAATCGTTTTGATTTCATTATTAATATGGGGAGAAATAAAACTCTTAAAATCCCAGGGAATCTATACCCCCCTTCTGTATTTTGTGGTTTTATGCCAAAGCAGATCTATTGGTGCCAGAAGCCACTTGATCATTATAAATAAGTTGGGTTGTTTTTTTTTTTAACTGAATATATCAAATTTAATCAATTTGGTTAGTCAATTAAGGCTGTTAGAATATAGAACTTGTTAGGTTTAGAGTACATGGAATGTGTATTGCGCATTTAATTCTGAGTTGCTCTAACAATCTGTGCATACATTAATATAATCCTATCTTCACTTTTTTGTAATTTTCTGATTCATAGCTATGACTTTTCGCATTCTATTTTAATGTAGATTCAGCTTTAATTTGAGAACAAGAGCAGTAAAGATGAAAGGACTCAATAACTGACAAAGGCTAATACAAACAACTGCAACAATGAACCGAATTCCTGCATTGTTGCACCTCAATACAAGTAGGGCTGTATTGAATCTGAATGCCTGGCCAAACTGAATTTTAACCTTAAAAATCATGTAATTTTTGAGATATTGGTTGCGATTAAGACTAATAAATTGTTCTGGGTTCAGATTAGATCCTAATCCTTATATTGTGTCTTCTGTGAATCCATCAATGCAAAATATTAATTATTTGTGTGTTAATCCTGTGATCCATTCTACCGATGAACAAAATAAATAACCAAAAATTTCAGGGAAGAAAAAAAGAAATCCAACATTTTTCAGAAACGAGGGCAAAATTACATTGCAGTTAATGTGTTTTAGCATTTACATTGCCCTACCTTATTAGCTAAACTCTTTTCCTTTATTCTACAGCTGTTCTTCACAGAAAAAAAGAGTCTTCCTTGTTGCAAATTTCTTCCGAACATGTCAACCAGACAGCTTCTTAGATAAACTCCAATGAAATTCTGTGGGGGGATATGGTGAAATTCTAGATAGGATTTGTGAAAGATTTTGCTGCTACAAAACCAATTTTGCAACAAAACTGGACTGGGCAAAAACATTTACTCATGCCCAATCTGATGCATACTGTCTAAAATTTATATTTTTGACACTATTACCAAACTGAAAACTAATGCACAGTTTTGTTTCCTGTTTTTTGTCCTTTTCTTAATGAACAAGACTTTGTAAGTAAAATACTATACATGTTGAGCTTGGGCCTTACTTTTGGAGCATTACTTATTACTTTTCACAGGTGTTCTGATCTTGATAAGCAAGAATCCACAAGTTTTTCATTTGAACTACTGCATCATAATTTAGTCTTAAAATGCAAGCTCCATTTTTGTACCTTTTAAACACATTTAACTTGGCATAATAATAAGTTACCATCAAAATCTTAGCAGTTCTTGTCAGTTGCTTAGTTCCTCTTTGTCTTTTTTTTTGCTTCTTTTTCTTTTTTGTGAAGACATTTCCCAGCTCTTCTAACTTAACGCTTATTTTGACATACAAAAGAAAGAAACTCTCTCTAATATATATATATATATATATATATATATATATATATATATATATATATATACATACATTGTATATACACTTGAAAATGAATACTGAAGGTGTCTTAGGTCACACTGGAAAAACCTGGAAAACCATATGTTTGTAATGGAAAGTAAAAGCAACATCATCTCATCTCTCTAGTATCCAAATTATTCCCACATCTATAAAACTATTTAAATGCAATTTGTTTAAACATATTCTGGGTTGGATTAATTAAACAAAAAAAAAAGAAAGAAACTGAGAAGGTTAACAAGAGGTCTATATTTGAGATGTCTCTGAATCCCAAGGGATAAAGAGAAAGTTTAATTTGAAGAGAAAATATTAGGTCTTCCCTGATGATTCATGGCAAATTTCAGATTTCATATAAATAAAGTTTTGATTAATTATCTCCTAAGACATTTACATCTCATTTTTTGGCCTTACAGACTCCTGGAACTAAAATAATGTTGATGTGCCATGAGCCTGATGATGTGTTACTTCAAAGATGACATCCATCTGGGAATGAAACTCTCTATGGTTAATTCAAACAGTAAAGCAGCATTATTATTGTTCCATAGTATGGACATGTGAACTTCAGTCAGGACTGGAGTTGAAGAATAAAGGGGCCCTGTTAATGCAATATGGTTTGGGGGCATGTAAAAAGGTCACATATATACATTTACATACATTAGGGATGTCCAACATGGAACCCCTTCATCTACTGTTGAACTGTATCTCTTTGATAAGCTGCAATTCAACAACAGTTGTACCTTGTCTTTTCAGCTACTCTATGGAGCTATTGTCGATGTGGCCAACTTGACATTTTTGAATAGCAGATTAACAGAACTGTATGATAAAACAGAACTAGATTACATGGTAGAGCAATAACTCTATGGGGGTCAGTGCAACAGGAGAATTTTTGGCTCTCAATTCCAGTATTACACCCCCACTTCAGGTGTAGCAAATGAATAATCAAATAATGGGTTACTGAGAGAAAGCCAGGAGGCAGTACTAGCTGCTGAAAAATTGTGTTTATTCACACAACATGATTCGGGCTCTGGGCCCAGAGACTTAAACATGGTGTGTGAATAAAATTGATTTTGCAGCAGCTAGTACTGCCTCCTGGCTTTCTCTCTGTAGCCCATGATTTGATTATGGCAGAGCAATAAGCAAGGATGCACCTTTTCAGTTTGAATTTGGAAGGATGTGGTTGTCTACTAGATTTTTTTGAAGAATTCAAAGTTTGAAATTATGGATTTGGAGCAGACCTAACAATGAGGCAAGGGATGCTGCAGTCTGAATGTAATTATGAGTAAGGTAAAGAACATTTTGCTAAATATTTCAAATGCAAACATTCAACTCAATGCAATCTTAGTGTTTATTGAGGTTCACAGACTTCCACACCTCTTGGCAGAAAAGGGAATGTTCTGTTTGCATTTCAAACTGAAACTAGAAATATATATGCCAAGACTTGTCACTCTTCAGATGCTTGTTGAAAACAGTTTGGTATAAAAATAAAACCAAGGCATTAAAATACTTTCAACACCTGCATCCTCACATTTACTTTGTCAAAGCACTGGAACGGTAGGGATGTCCACATCAAAGCAAAGAGACAACATTGAATCCTGTGGGATTATTTCTGTTTACTCCATACAAATAAATGTAGATAGACTCTAAGGGGATTATTTACTAAATCTTGTTTTATTTTTCTCATATTTTAACAAACATAAAAAGATGGAAAAAAACCTCAAACATTTCTGAGTTTGTTAAAATACACTTGAAAATGTTAGTTTCAATTTGAATTGTAAAACTTTATCAAATTGCTGCTTGAAAAACATTTATTTTTATTTTTCCAGTGAGAACCAATGTCAAACACCCCAAAACTCCCCAAATTTGTGAAGGTTAAAACATCTTCAGATGGGACAGCTGTCATTGACTTTTACAAGAATTTTATAGTTGATTATTGCTCAGCAGTGGAGGTCTCAATCTGAATGCTCTTTGTACATCAGCTGGGTGTTTCTGGCAGATTCCCAATAAACAGGACCCTAGGAAGCAAGCAGAGTTTTGAATGACAGATGGGAAGATGACAGTTGCTCAAGGCAGAAGTCAATTTTTTTCCTACTGTATGTTACATTATTGCCAAATTGGAAATGCTGCCATTGGTAGAAACGGTGGATTACTTACAGGGGGGGGGGCTCATTTACTGAGATCCCAGGAAGCGAATTTAAAGTTCTCATTTAAATAGAACTAGGTTTTGACTTCTCTTTCCAGCACTGTATTCATTGGGTGATTGTAGGTCTCTATGCTCCATTTTGGAGTACAGATTGTGTCTTGATTGTAATACATTTTTGCTAAATGCCAATACAAAAATACATAATAAATTTAAAATTAGACTGCCATCGCATCTTTTCAATGTAAAATTTATGTTTTCCTATTTTGTGGTTATTTGTTTTATAGTAAAAACCCTATATTGAGTATTATGTTTCACTTTTGCTTTTAACCACTTTCTCCACTTCTGCTGTGACAGGTGGGCATTGGGTAATTTAAATGCCTATATGATCTTGGCTTTACCTGATGTTGTGTTCATTGCCTTGTCCTGCACTCATTTTTTTTTGGTTTATTTTTATTGAAAGGGTTCAATCGCTATGTATAAAAGTTTGCCATTATTGTTACTGGGTTAAAAGCTCAGTATATGTGTGCCTATGAAGTTTGTTATCATATAAATACCAAGCCTTCTTGTAAAGGTAAACAGTATTTACCTCCAGTCAAATTTTTCCTGAGCACCTTCTTGCTTAGTTGCATTTAATGTGAAAAACGTTGGTCTCACAGGCAGATCCTTTCTCAACTTTTATAGGTTAGAGATCTTCATAGAAACATTAATTTTTCAAAGTAGAAGGCCACCATTACAGGAATACTGTAGTGTTAGAACCTTATGGCCTCTTTCCTGCAGAATAACTCTGCTTAAGTCCAAAATTACCGCATGTAGTTATTAAGTTTAGTGGCTTGTGCAAAATCTAGAATAAATTATTCTGGCACAATTCACCTTCCTCTGTAGTGTTTAGTCCAAAAGTATCTAACATGAGTTATTCCCTACCTATAATAAGACTAGGGGACCAACTGGACATCACTGGATCAGTAGAGATTCCCCATCTCCCATGGGGCATGTCCTACACATGGATGGGGAAACTGGTCGATCCTACAATAACTGCACTGACCCAGGTAGGTTGTGAAAGCCCTACCATCTTAAGTTATCTAAATACAACATAGATATCTACTAACCATAGTTAAACAATGTCTCTTGTGAAGAAAAATAAAAGAACCTAAAAATTAATTGTGGTGAATGAGAATTATTACCTGTGAAAGGTGTGAATTGTAGAGGAAGGCAATTTAGCTTGGATCTCTCATTCATATGTTTTCCCAGTGGCAAGTTATATTTAGGTGATTTGGTGCAACAAAGCAGCTTATGTGGAATTTACTTTTATTATTAACATTTATTTATATAGTGCCAACATATTTCACAGCCCTGTACTCTATGGGTCAAATACACTAAAGTGCGAAGCGTCTAACGCTTGTGCTAATTCACCAGCGTGACGTCATTTCGCAACTTCGCAAATTCACTAACAATGACTCTGGCAAATTTTCGCTAGCGAAGTAGATAGACGCACCCTTACGCCAGACGAAGTTGCGCACTGACGAAGAATCGTAATTACGCAAATTCACTAAGATCAAAATTTTCCTGAACGTTACCACTTACGCTAGACTTTACTTCACCTGGTCTGTAACATACACTTCTATTATACTTTGAAATTCGCGCCATATGCAAATAAGACATCGCTAGCTTATATGCACTTCGCCTGTCGAACGAACGGTAGCGATACTTCGCTAACGTTTGCCGCCCTGAGCTCAAATTCGCATCCTAGTGAATTTGCGTAGTGCTAGTGAAAATTCGCCTGGCGAAGTGCGGCGAACGCTAGCGAAGCCAATGCTAGTGAATTTTCTCATTTTAGTGAATTTGCCCCTATGTATTTACTTATATCCTTCACTTGACACATTTCTCTTTACTGAAAATTTTCCAAATTCTTTGAGGTCAATGGGCATTTTTTCATACAATAATTTTCAAACCGTGGAACAATTTTTTAAATATAGATTAGAGTCTATGGTTCATTCCTACTGCCTTTATCTTGTGCAAAGGCATCATTTTAATATTTTGCTGTGATTGTAGTTTAACCTGTCTTTTCCAGAACTTTGTACATTGTTTCCAGGCAAAAATACTTCAAGATCTGAAAATCCTAGTATTTTTATAAAATCTGTGTCTGAAAATCCTAATTAATGAAAGTGCAAGGTATATGTCTTATCCCTACTCCCCTTTTCTTGTGCAAACATATCACTTTGATGTTTTGCTTTGATCGCAGCAAATCCATTTTCCCTGTTTTTTACAAAACGTTGTACATTGTTTGTATTTCCAGGCAAAAATATTTTAAGGTTTTAAAATTCTAGAATTTTCAGAAAATCTGTATCTGAAAATCCTAATCTGTTGAATTTAATGAAAAGTGCCAGGACCATATCTCTTTTTCTGCCTTTGAAGGCAGCTTTCTCTCTGTTTTGCACCCAGAAGTCCAAGAGTATTGATTCAGGCAGTTCATAAACTTCATTTATTGATTCATTTGATGGTTTTTATTTTAATGAAGAAAGTGGTTCTGAAAAGAAAATTGGAAAACCACCAAAAGTGTATCCATTATCCAAATAACTGACATCTTTAGACATCATGTCTCTTTTTATTTCTTAAAATAGTAGCCACTCTTTTGTTATGTCACAGTTAATCATTAATTTTTCATGCTGACATTATGTTGGTGCAATATAGGCGCTCTCCTTTGTTTATATGAAGTTATTGGCTGTTGTTCCAAAGTACATCTGTTAACAACAGACCATTATTCTCTCGGCGTATACCACAATATACATTGAGATACTTAATGTTGAGGTCTCCAAGAATTCTGTGTTTACTTTCATAGCAAAGTCTTGTTAATGGGAATATATTTTTCCAGTTACATCAAATAACTACAAAATGACCTAATGGTGAAAGATCCACAATAAAAATATATCCATGTTTTTCCATTATAATAGCATATGTAAAACAGGATGTCCATCCCAAAACTGTGTTCAATATAAGGTACAGAATATGCTAAGCAACTTTTAAAAATACATGAATTAGAAATGTCCAATGGTTTTGGAAACAGATGCCAGCAGTTCACACAACCTGGGAGCCAGGCACTATGAACTGTAAAAGAGTTTACCTAACACTCAATATCTCAGGGGTATATGGTTTTATTCTGAAAGATACTACTTGGCTTTTTGGTGAATTGTGAGAGATGAATATAAGAAAAAAATATTATGTAGACATTTTGGGGTATTTTTCTAAAACTTAAATTTTTCTCACTTTGTTATGAATTTTTTTAACCAAACTCACTTGATATTTCACTAATTGCTCTAGAAAAAAAACCCTTTAAATAAAATTGTGTGTAAATTCGATTCGACACTCGAATCATTTGACTTTTTCTAGTCTGCCATGTGAAAACTTGAATTATTTGGATCATCAAATTAAAACTACTGCTAAAAGCCCAAAACTTTCGAGAACTACGAAGGCAAAAAACATGTTCCAAAGGTTAAAGGGATCACCTCACTTTTACATAATTTTGACAGGTTGTGGCTGGAGTGTTTTCAGATTCTAATTATTAGCAGCTTCAGGGTATAATAAATCTTGAATTTTTTTCTCTTTTAAAACTTAAAATGAAAATTCACAACAACAATGCCTATTTACTGAAAAGCGAGTAAAACACTTTGCTAGCAAGAAACTTCAGCTCTAGAGAACATTAGGGACATTTCACCAAGTGGATTTTGCTTGAATGATCGTTAGTTTGCTTATGTATCAAAATGTGAAAGTTTCTCTTCTTTAACCTTTTTGCCAAAGTCTATTTTGCCAGGTTGTGACTGGCTAATTAATAAGCTGAAGCTAAATCCTCAACATTTTTATGTCAGTGACATTCAGGGGGTTGTTTATCAAGGTTCGAATTTAACTCAGTATTTCTAATATCCAACTCCGAGCATCTCCCAATTCCCGAATGGACCTTATTTATCAAGACAAAAGCCAGAAAAAATAGGGAGTTTGTTGCTCTGAATCACTGAAATCACCGGATATCGGTACGGACATCAGCACAGACACTGGGACCTTCCCTATTGACTTATACAGTACCTGAAGAGCTTTTAGATGCTGGGCTTTCAGATTCAGAATTTTAGACCATCGGACTTTAATAAATTATGAAAAAGTCTTATTTATTTATTTATTAAATCCGAAATGAATTATAAATTCCCTTACCCATTGACTTCAAAGCATTTTGTGAATTTTTTTGGAGTTTCTGGGTGGATAAGGGAAGGAAATGTGTCTTGCAAAGCATAAAAAAGGATATATACCTGGCATTTTCATTAAATAGGATACAGATTTTCTGTTTAAAATATCTTACATACACTTTTTGAATCTTATTTCACATTTGTTTTAGGGTGGGCACTTGTGCTATTTCTCTGTTCTCTTGATTTTGCTTCCTAGGGCAATTATAATAAAAAAGTGGCCAAGTCCAGCAATTTCACCAACATTACTAATAAATACATACATATGATCTTTATGTAGTAGCCATATATAAATAACGTATAATGTATAATAACGTAAGTCAGGTAACAAAGTTTCACTAGAAAGAAAGTAACGCTGGAAAAAATCGCTAAGAAATCTTTCCTGTCGAAGTATGCCAGCATTGTTTTTGCTGAGATGAAATTTTGTATTTTGATGAAATGAATAATTGTCATGAAATAACATCTTATGTAGTTGCACAAATTATGGTAAAGTTTTCTTCAGAAAAAATTTGGACAAAAGTAAATCTGCTTTGTATAGTTTCTACACTACTTTGAGAGGACTTTGAGAGGAAATCACTATTCTGTGCAAACACATCTATGGTCAAACATGGGGTTCTGAAAGAAGTCTTTATTCCCATAGTTTATAATCAGGGTTCTTCCTCCATATCCACCAAATGCTGAGAAATGGGAGCAACAGTATGATACTGTAACAGCAGAAGATTTTTAAGACATCTATATGTGCATTAACTCCTGAACTCTGTAAATATTATAGACTCAACACTGATATTAAGGTGGTTATTTAATAAAGTCAGATTTTTTCTGGTTGGTTTTTAAAGGGGAAAGCACCATTTCGAAGAAAAAAAAACTTGAATTTCCATAATTCAGAACATTACTGTTATGGAACCTGTATCCAAGATGATCAGGACCTGGGGTTTTCCAAATAACGGATCTTTAAATAATTTGGATCTTTAATATTATTATTATTATTTATTATTAACATGTATTTCTATAGCGCCAACTTGTTTCGTAGCGCTGTTAAGTGAATGTGATTATACAACTAAATCACATGAATTACAAACAAAGAATATAAGGAGTTACATACATCACAATAAATATGGTGTTACGTACATCACAATAAATTCTGGTACAGGAGGTGAGGAAGGCTCTGTACAGAAAAAGCTAAAGGTAAGGGAATGATACACAAGGTATGGGAGTGGGTAAGATCAGAATAAAGTGGGTGAGAGATGAAGTAATGTAAGGTGTATTGCACTGAGTAGTTAACAGTGAGGGTAGGCTTCTCTAAGAAAGTGGGTTTTTAGAGATTTCTTGAAAGCTGAAAGATTGGGAGAAAGTCGGACGGACTGTGGGAGAGAATTCCAGAGGAGGGGTGCAGCTCTTGCAAAGTCTTGAATGCGAGCATGTGAGGAGGTAATGAGAGAAGAGTTGAGTAGCAGGTCAGTAGAGGAGCGTAGTAAGCGGTTGGGTGAGTATATGGAGATTAGTTCAGAGATGTAGGGAGGGGCAGAGTTATGAAGTCCTTTGAATGTCAGGGTCATTAATTTGAATTTAATTCTGAAGGGGAGTGGAAGCCAGTGCAGGGATTGGCAGAATGGTATGGCAAAGGAAGAGCGGTTGCTGAGGTGTATAAACCTAGCAGCAGTGTTCATTATGAACTGGAGAGGTGACAGTTTCTGGAGGGGAAGGCCAATAAAAAGAGAGTTACAATAGTCTAGACGCGATATGACAAGAGAGTGAATAAGAATTTTGGAAGCATCTTGGGTGATAAATGATCATATTTTGGATATGTTCCTTAGGTGGAAGTGACATGACTTAACAAGAGACTGGATATGAGGAGTGAATGTCAGGGCAGAATCTAGGATAACCCCAAGGTACCGGGCCTGGGGAGATGGGGTGATTGTGGAATTGTTAACTACGATGGATACTTCTGGGATGTTACTGGTGTTAGTTGGAGGAAAAAGAACCATTTCCATTTTGGAGAGGTTTAATTTAAAGTAGCGTTGTTACATCCAAGTAGAGATAGCAGACAGGCAGGAGGAGACACGAGTTAGGAGTTCTGGGTTGAGATCAGGAGAGGAGAGATAGATCTGAGTAGCGTCAGTGTAGAGGTGGTAGTGGAAACCTCCTAAAGCCTCCTTAAAAATCATTTAGACATTAAATAAACCCAATAGGCTGGTTCAGCTTAAAATAAGGGTTAATTATATCTTTGTTTGAACTTTTTAATCATGTGCAAGCTACTGTTTTAATATTACAGAGAAAAAGGATTAAAATAAATTTGGATAGTTTGATTATAATGGAGTCTATGGGAGCCAGCCTTTCTGTATTCTGGCGTTTCTGAATAATGGCTTTCCTCATAACTGATCTCATACCTGATCAAAAATCATCTCCAGATGTGACCCACTTTGAAAAAACACTTAGGGGCAGATTTATTAATGGTTCGAATAGTAAATTGTATTTTTGCTCAAAACTCTCAAATTTGAAATTCGAAATTTATCAAGCCTTGACCCTGGGAACAATTCAAATTCAACGATTCTCTACCTAAAACATGCTGAATTCATGTAGAATTCAATGACAGAGGTCCAGTGACCAATTTGAAGATGTTGATAGCCTTCCTGACATTTTTCGAGAAAAAACTTGATTCAAGTTTAGTCTAATACAATTCGAATTCTATTCGAGTTTTCGAGTTGGTAAAATTTGTTCCAGTTTTAGACGTTCAAATTTCTTCTTAAATAACCTCCCATTCAAATTTTTTGTATATTCAAATTTATTAAAAATTCACATGAAATTCAACCTTTGATAAATGGGCCTTTTAATGTGGCTTGCTCCCAGTTTGCATTCAAATAAAATCACAGTTCAGCTTTGATACACAATTGTGGCAGACACAGCTCAGAGTCCGGTTGCAGTTATTGTAGTATTATGGATAGATTATTATTATAGTATATGGATAGCGAATATGGCAGTAATTCTATTTTTGGAGGTAGCTAAGCTTCCCCAAACCTTTATGCATTTCTGTCTGTGCTGAACAGTATGACTGTATTTACTTGCATTACATTTGGTAATGGCTAATCAGAGACAATATTGTGTTTTTTAGTTTTAACTAATAACTGAAAGAATAAATAATACATGTTTAGTTTTTGCAGGGAGCTTGTTGTCTGCTATATACCCAAAGAGCACAACAGAGTACAACAGCTTTAAGTGTGAGTAACTTATTAAAGAAACAGGAAGTTGGTGGAATTTGTGTTCTAATAATTTAACAGTATTTAACTAAACTTCCTGGCAATTAGTGGAATGTATTTGTTGATAAATCTGTCAGTTATTTATGCCTGTGTGATTTAATCATTTTAGAAACCCAATTTAAACTATATTAAACAATATAATTGATGCTAAGGGAATTTGTGGCATGCATATAAAAATACATCACTGGCTGTATCTACATTTATGAAAATAAAAAAAATAAAAAAACAATTATATATATATATATATATATATATATATATATATATATATATATATGCATGATTAATTATGATATTCCATGAACTTGACACTTGAAATAAAGCCTGATGCTGCCACCATAACTACAGCTACTTATTTCAAGTGCAGAAGTTTTTGCAGACACTTTCCAAGTTGGCAAAGCCTTGTGACTTTAAAGTCCTGAATCATTGCTGCTATTGAGAAGCAGAAACTTTAGGCTGGTGCAATAAGTTCACTATACAAATATGGCATTTTTGCCATATTCATGTTAAGGTTTAGTTCTCCTTTTAATTGCAGTTTAGCCCACTGCACTTGTGGTTGTAAATTACCCCTTAGATGTTGTGCTCTGAAGATTCGCTCCACACAAGGCCAGTCTTATTGTGGGTCCTTCAGGGAGCCATCTAATGCAGGTTGTAACTACTATTGCTATTAAATGTAAAAAAAAAATATATGTTCATACTTGGAATACCAGATATTATGAAATTCATTTCACATTTTTATTTCTGGAAAATGTTATTAATGATAACATGAGAAAGTGGGTAGCTGCCAAAATAAAGTTAAAAAGATATTGTATAATGCAAGATATTTAATTTTTAGTATGGAAAAATAAAATGGTTCCTGAGATCATTATTAAACATGAAGAAATGTACTCCCTATAACATTCTAATTTGTCATTTGAGTAATTGCAGCAGAGGGACCTTGAACTCTGATATAACTCATTATATATCATTTAGAAACTCAAATAAACTTGCAGTTAAGAATATTACAAATGTAAAGATACATGCTGTCCAACACAGATGAGATATCAACTCATATTATTCTTGGAAAGCTAGCATTGCTGATTATCAGTTCTTTAAAGGAGAACTATAGCTTAACTAAAGAAGTAGGGCAAATGTTGTATTTTATGTTTTGTGCTTGTGTACCAGCCCAAGGCAACCACAACAGATTCCCCAGTAGCTCCCCATCTTCTTTTCTGATTCACTGATTCACATGCTCTGTGCTGCTGTCACTTACTGAGCTTAGGGACCCACTCACAATATACAGAGCACATAGAATAGAAATGTCATAATATAAGGCTGATCACAGATAATTACTACATGGCAGCACAGAAACCAGTGCAATTAGCATCAGAATTTAATAATCAACAAACCTGCAGAATCAGCTTATATTAGAGCAAGGGAACCTCATTTTATGCTGCTGGATAATTAGTGACGACCCCTAAGCTTAGCTTCTCAACAGCTGCTCAGAGCCCACTGAGCATGTGAGTGTCACAGACACTTTCCAAGATGGTGACCCCCTGTGACAAGTTTGAAGTCCTGGATCATTGCCGCTATTGACAAGCTGAAACTTTAGCCTCGTGCAATAAGTTCACTATATAAAATATGGCCATAATTATTTTTATTGTTTAGTTTAACCAATACCTCTAGAAAATGACTAAGACACTAATATTGCAAATGTTGTCAATATAAGTTGGCAGTATATAGTGAATAATGTACCCCCTATTGCACTATAGAAGGATATTATAAGTCACCAAGGAGTTTGATGACCATATGAAAGCAAGAGACTGAAGGCCGTGATTTCTAATATTTTACAACAGGATGTACATTATTGATTATATTACACAAGTTTGTCAGTTATGTGGCAGAAATGACAACACAACAATTATAACTGATGACATTAAGCACAATCTATAAGGCTATAATTTACAGGATATTGTGTATTATAGGTCTACAGTATATAAAAAATACTTGTTGAATTAGTCCACAAAGATTTATTTTACTCCTTGTTTCGACCCCGCAGGGACTTCTGTCGGGTGTCAAAAAGAGGCATTGCTCATCTCCCAACAAAGGTTCCTTTGAGGCACTAAACACTGAGTAAAATCGACCAATTCAGAAAATACTGTGAGTGCCATTCTTCTGCATTTTTTTTGTGTTATTTCCCAACTCGGATGTCAATGTAAAGGAACTGTTTATGGTGAGCAAATGTGCACCTTACACCTTTCTCGTATTAATGTTTACAACTGTACTGTTCCTTTTTATAACTAATGCTATGATTAATGGAAACATTGGAAGAAGTTCTAGTAACTATTTCAGAATCTACTGTAGGAAGAAAAAACACATTTGCTTATTTATACAAATACATTTATCTTTTCTGAGGTTCACCTTGTATGATATGTAGAGTTTAGAGGCCTCTGATGTGACCTACCCATACACTTTAAACCTGGAAACCTATCATCACTGCTGCTTTTTTTTTTGTCCTGATAACACAGTATCTAAACCTGTGAGAGCTGTGAAGATGTGAAATTCTCTCCCTGAATCAGTCATACAGGCTGGTACACTAGATATCTTTAAGAAGGGGTTGGATGGTGTTTAGCAAGTGAGGGAATACAGGGTTATGGAAGATAGATCGTAGTACAAGTTGATTCAGGGACTAGTCCGATTGCCATTATGGAGTCAGGAAGGATTTTTTCCCCCTCTCTGAGGCAAATTGGAGAGGCTTCAGATGGGTTTTTTTTTACTTCCTCTGGATCAATTAGCAGTTATGCACATGAAAATAGAGCTCAAAGGTTGAACTTGATGAACATGTGTCTTTTTTTCAACTTAACTTACTATGTTACTATAACAGCAGAAGCTCCTTCAACCACATTTTGGTTGATTAAAGTGGCGCTATGGACAGACCAACATTATTTTCTTTCAACGTTATTTTCTCTCTAACAAAGCTAGCTTGGATTAAACACTTTGCTCACAGACCCACAATGAGGACGGGCAGCTCAATTTAATGGCAATAGTGTAAAGGTATGGGATCTGCTATCTGGAAACACATTATCCAGAAAGCTCCAAATTACAGAAGGGCTGTCTCCCATAGACTCAATTTTATCCAAATAATCGTGACAAAGGTTGAGGAGACTGCCTCATAAAGACTTAAATAAACAAAAGGAATCCTGGGAAAGAATTCCAAACAAGCTCCAAGAATATCCCATTTACATGTGTTTATCCTATAGGCTAAAGCTCACCCACTGGGTTTTCAAGCAAAAGCCAGGGTAACAGCTGATCAGATTCCCAACTACAGACCAGTTTCACCTTTCTTGAGGCTCATCAGTGTAGTGCAGGGTATTTTGATCAGCTTAGGTAGAGCCACCATGTGGTTTTCCAAACAAGTGACAAAGGTTGAGGAGACTGCCTCATACAGACTTAAATAAACAAAAGGAATTCTGGGAATGAATTCCAAACAAGCTCCGAGAGAATCCCATTTACATGGGTTTAGCTATTATTCTGGCTTTTGCTTGAAAACCCAGTGGATGAGCTTTAGCCTATAGGCTAAACCCATGTAAATGGGATTCTCTTGGAGTCTGTTTGGAATTCATTCCGATGATTGCTTTTGTTTATTTTTTTCAAGATTTTTAAAAATAATTTCCTTTTTTTCTGTAATAATAAAACAGTACCTTACACAATGATCCAAACTAAGACATAATTAATGCTTATTGGAAGGAGAATCAGCCTATTGAGTTAATTAATGTTTACATCATTTTCTAGTAAACATAAGGTGTGAAAGATCCAAATCAGGGAAAGATCCATTATCAGGAAAGCCCCAGGTCCTTAGCATTATGGATAACAGATCCCATACCAGTAATACTTAGTGACCTGAAAAGGTCTAAAGAACTCAGGTTTAAGGTTACTAGATAATCTGTATTGTAACCAAGTTACTAATTCTTCATAGGTTTATGCATTTCATTCCAAGAGCCTGGGAATGTAAAGCCCTCACTATATTGATTTGTATAAATAAATTGCCACTACTTCCCTAAAATAAAACACATGACAGAATCTCTGCAGCCAGATGCACATGTTGTAAAGTCTAAATTAATAGTCACATGTAACTTGGCTAGAAATGTGAGTCTTGCACTATTTGTAGAAAATGAAACATAATATACTAGAGGGACATGAAATAATGTGTTTGTAATGTGGATACTATTCTTTAAAAAATGGGCAGGTTATTGTACAAATTGACATTCTACATAAAGTGTGTTGGGGGAATGGAGAAGAGGGAGGGTTTGCACCTACATTTTTGAAGTTAGATGCCAAGAATTAAAGTGAAATATAGTCCGCATGTCTTGTCTTGTGAAATGTTCACATATTCTGGCAGCTGGATATCGCATAATGATGTTTCCTGATGGACAAAGGGTCATAAAAATCTAATAATTGCTTTTCCCTAGATATTGGATAGAAAAGTGACAGGCATCCCTAAATGTTCCATTTTCGCATCACTGTATTAACTGCTGAGACAAGGCCTTGAATATAAATTTGAGAGGGTTTAGAGAGATGTGTTTTAATATAAACTTTTCTGAGTCCAAAGGTTTATTTGTTTAGCTGAACTGGAAATAATTACACATGCACAATTGCTAAATGACATTATTTTATTTTTATTTTATTTTATTTGAGATTATTTTACACTTAGCTATACTTGGCTTAGGTTTGATTGTCATCAGCACAGCTATGAGAGAAGCCAAATAGGTCCATGGTTATGGTTCATACTACAGCTTGGTCATCTAAGAAATTAGCAAAGCGAAGTGGCAACACCAAAAGCTAAAATGTTATGATATTTTAGTTTCTATATATACCAGGCCTGAAGCAGGGACCTAAGTAATCCAGGAAGCTCACATTTTTTTATTTACTCAGTTAGCCAAATAAAGATTTCAACTACTTTTTATTTTCAAGCTAATTCTTAGTTGAACATTGCCTAAGATTTAAATACTATGTAAATGCATATTTGGATAGGAGTAGAAACATGGAAAAGAGAAACACTTTGGGAGTTATTTATTAAAGTCCAGTTTTTTTCTGTTTAGACTTTTTAAAGGGAAAAACTTTTTTCCAGAGGAAAAAGTAAACTTGATTTTTTAGTGTATTATTTAACTCCCATGGTGTTAAAAGGCTGAATAAAAAAAGCAATCCAGCTCCAAGTAGATGTTAATGGCAAATGTCCATTGACATTATAAAGATATCCTGATGTTCGCTGAGTTTTGTAAAATAATCTGAAGATTTCGTGGTTTTCGGACGATAATCAGAAAAATTAATGCATCAAATCTGAAGAAATTTAACGATTCAAATTTTTTACCACACAAGAAATTTTTGTTAAAATGTATTGATACATAGGAGGTGAAAGTCTGTGTAGATTTGGTCAAAGTGTTTTTCAGAAAATAGTGAATAATGCCTTTATATATACTGTAACCCACAACATTATTATAGCTTACTGCATAGTCTATAGAGCGTTATCATTTCTTGTGGTGTCTTCCAACACCCACCATTTAGCTTTACCATTCTTTTTGTATTAACAACAATAATTGAAGCAAAGTTTAGGAGTTACACCATTTTCAGACTTTCAGATTTTAATTTTAGATTCTGTCTAATTTAATAGCCATCTATCTATGTCCGGAGCACCGAAAAAGAGAGTTTTGAATCGTCACATCCCATGGTTGATGTGTAAGTACCCATAGGGTTAAGTGCCCCTACTGCAGGGGTCCCCAACCTTTTTTGCTCGTGAGCCACATTTAAATTTAATAAGAGTTGGAGAGCAACACAAGCATGAAAAAGTCCATGGGGATGTGAAATAGGAGCTCTGATTGGCTTTTTGGTAACCCCTATATGGACTGGCAGCCTACAGGAGAGAATGTTTGGCAGGACATCTGTTTTTTATGAAACCAAAACTTGCCTCTAAGCCAGTAATTCAAAAATAAGCACCTGCTTTGAGGCCACTGGGAGCAACATCCAAGGGGTTGCTCGTGAGCTACTGGTTGGGGATCACTGCCCTACTGTAATAGTAAAAGTAATAGTTACTGTTACATAGGCTATTTGGATGGGAAGGTTCCCTAACTCCACCAAGGGTTCCTGCCCATAGTTAATATAAATGGAATAGATACATGGCTCTCTTTGGACTCTACAGGTTGTTTAGTCAGCACCTGTTCCTTTAAATTCACTTTTCATCTGGTGCACGTGCCACAGTTTCCACCTCCAACTTGTTCACTGAAATCTATATTGTTATAGACAGCACCATTTGCAAATTTAATTTCTTTAAAATGCCTTTATTTGAACATGTGCTTTGACCTAAATACTTTGCAACGTTTCAGACCACCATTGTTTTTTTTCAAGCTTGAAAAAAGACAGATGGTGGTCTGAAATGTTGATAAGTGTTTGGGTCAGAGACCATGTTCAAATAAAGGCATTTTAAAGAAAATAAATTCGCAAATGGTGCTGTCCATAACAATATAGATTTGTCTTTGGACTCTACCTGTTCTCAGGGGTGGATGTTGCTGGGGATTTTGGAGAAGAAGACCCCGGTAAAGAAACCACTCCTCAAGGGAAAAAATCCCTTAGTGAAGTCAGGGAGCAGAAACCCTGTGAATGAGGTATTAGATAGTGACTGCTAGAGCATATATCATAGCACACCTCAGGTATAAAACAGACATGTAAGTCGTGACAGCTTAAAAAAGAGCAGAGCTTGGTTCCACTAATGATTGACAGACTTGAGGTAGCTCTCTCAGATGATACTTTGCCTAAAGTGAAGTGACACCTAAATGGAAAATGACTCAGGTTAACAATCACTGAGATGGATCCACTAGAGGGGATCCAGACCACTAGCAAGAATCTCTACTGGTAAACTTAATGTTTATCAAGTCCCATCTTATTTCTTACACTTGTGCCTATGTATTTAATGTGACTACATATTCAAATGAACTGTTGTGGATTAATAGTTGTGTGTGAGTACATTATTTATGTTAATCAAACCACTGGAGTCCTTATTTCTTCAATCATATGGTATAGTACTATATCACCCCTTTCTACAGTTAACAACACTGATGCTCAGCTGAAAGAGACAGTCACAAATGTAACAGTGTTCTGCCTGGGATCAGCTACAATTGTGAATTGGGGCAAAATGTGGTCAGTACATGTAATAAATAGTGATAGGCGAATTTATTTGCCAGGTGTGCTTTTGCGGCGAAAATTTACTCATTTCGCCACTGGCAAATACATTTGTGAAATCATAGCAACATTCTTATGCCAATGATAATTAAGGGATTCCCATTTACTTTAATGTGCATCTGAATTGTCGCTGGCGTCAGAATTTGTGTTCCAGTGAAATTTGCTAATTTTTTAGCGAAATGGGAGAAATTTGCCTATCACTAGTAATAAAGTTACACGTGCTAACCAGAAACATTAATAAACATGCTGACGCATTGGCTGGATTTGGATATTTGACCAAAGTATATTTTTGGTGAATTTGGTGCTTTTGCAATAATTATATTAAATCCTCTACAAATGCTATTTCCCTAGCTGGTGGAAAGACACCTATGTCTTAGAGTTAATGATCACTTTCTATTATCATTTAATATAGTGATTGGAAAGTAGTGGTTGTCTCTGTTGATCCAGGTGAATGAGCCTGGGGAGCATGGTGTCTACAAGGCCTAGTAAAGAGTTCTGTCCTAGAGGGACAAACCTTCTAGTCAGGGAACAGGGACCCCATGAACAAGGGACAGTTAGCTACAGGACTGGCTTTGAATATGTCGTAGAAACTTAGGAGAGATAGGATGCAAGATTGATTTGGAAAGCTATAAAGAGCAGCCTTGTGCTCCACCTAAGGACTGATAGCTTGGTAGATATCCCTTAGTTATTACTGACCTAAAGTGAAGGTACCACGGTGCAGAAGGAATTCAGGCTCTTGTGCACAGGGGTGTTTCTGCCATGAGACAAGATGAGCACCTAGTTTCAGGCAGCGGTTCCCCAGAAAATACCAGGAGCAGCAAAAAGCCACTCCTGGTAACTTTAAAAGCTGTCATTCCAGCTTTTCTATCACCGATAATGTAATTTTGCTCTCTACAATGCATTTCAAACTCCGCCTCAGGTGGCATAAATACTTGAAATGCCCCTGCCTGTGCATCACACTTTGAACAATTTCTGCTGGAGGGGACCTGGACCACTAGCTGGTAACCTAACATGTGTCTTCCCAGTGGTGTCCTAGAACCCTGCTCTATCTATGACTGTATTTGATTGCATACAGTACTACCTAAGTGATATTTGAGTATTAGCCCTGTGGTGTGGTCCAGTAAATCCATTTTTGGTGACCTATTCTGTTTTTCAAACAGCAGTAGAGAAATGTAGTTGCTCAACACCCCCTCCCTTCCTCTTCCACTTAGTGAGAGCCCATCTGGGTAAGAGAGTCAAATGTGACCCATGCTCTACCTTCATAGAGATGCAATTTTTTATTGGGTTCATAACTTACCTACTGCTCTCTAAGCAGACCTTTGATTGTGAATTTTTCATTTTACTATACATGTATAACAAGTCATGTGAACCGAGTGAAAGTTGAATGTTTAGCCCAAATGTCCCGAAGGTGACTCACCAGAAGACTGAACTGATATATTTCTTAGGCTCATGTATGTCAACTGCTGCTGGATTCATTTTCTCTTTATGGATTTGTTTTTGCTGGAAAGAATGCCTGGCAAATCAAAGCAAAAACGTTGAAGTAAATTACCTGGATAACTTACATGCAAGAATATGAGTGATTAAAAGCAATCTAGATAAATTATTTTACTGAGCAGCACAACAGCTGTTGCTCCTCTCTGAGACACGGAATTGGAATGCACTGTGAGAATATACGATATCCGAGAAAGGTCACAAAAGCAAGTATTTATTCAAAAACCCTTTAGATCAATAGTACTAATATATACTAGTCACATGGAATAATGGGGGGGGATGTACTAGCTGAGTCCCCCTGGAAATTGTTAGATAGCTAGGGCCCCAATATGGGGGTAATGAAATCCAATGATGTATAAACAGTGACATGGCAGCTGTACTTCTCAATATCATCAACAATTCTCACTAATTTTATTTAATGGTAAAACCTCAGTAGCTCTTTGGGTGCTTTTCACATATAGCATCCTCTTTTCACTCTGGGTCTGGATTCAGCCCACTGTTTTTTTTTTGTCATTTCAAGGGCATAGTCATGGGAAAATATGCTTGTGAGAGGAGTTGGATGTGTGTGTTTTTATATTAAGTTGGAAATGATGACTTTTCCGTATTGACTAAGTGGGAAGTATAAGGGGTAGATACTTTAGATGGCACTGCTCCTTGAGTTGGCTCTACAGCCAGATCTCCTCCTTCACACTTACAGGGGATTTCAATAGAAAGACTATATACGAGGGAAAAGCAGTGTGGCACTTCCCCTTTGGCTGATGTTAAAAAAAGAGTGAATGACACCAGTTAGTGTGAAGTTAGCTAGTGGTAGGTAAGTAGTAGGCCAACTTAAGAAGCTGATGCTCAAATTGGGAGTAAGGAAGAGACTAAGGGTGGTAAGGGTCTCAGTGAGGAGGGACACAAGGTATAGATACAATCTTCGTCCTCTATTGTAGATTGAGACCTGTGACTGACTGTGGTGTGTTGAGTACATGGTGTGTTGAGTACAGAGCCCCTGACCTGAAGAGAAGAAGCAAGAAGGTATGCAACAAGTAGACCCTGCAGCCTGGAATCCCTGTTCTGTTTAATTGATAATAACTGTTGAACCTGTGCAGTAATTTTCTACAGTGTAACAATAAATCATGTGATGATGATGATGATGAAGGTTTGACCAGTTATTGCTAAAAAAGTATTGTACACCACATTACATGCTTCCCTATGCATGAGGTGTAGCTGCAAGGTCCAACATTTGTAGTATTTACTAATGATGGGCGAACCTGGGGCTTCACCGTCTTTTTTGCGAATTTCTCTGTGAAATGGTGAAAAATGTGCGAAATGCCACCGCGTCTAGTTTTAGACGTGGACATTTGTTTTTGGACACCAGCGCAAAAAAATGGACTGCAGCATCCAAAAACGAGAGGCGGCATTGTGTCGGGAATTTTTTGCTGTTTCGCGAATCGCGTGAATTCGCTGCAAATTCGCTGCAAATTCACCCATCACTAGTGTTGACAAGGAGAAACTCCTAGTTATCAGAAATCAGGCTAGAAAGTGAGGACAGACAGTTTTCTGAATGACCCTGAAAAATGGTTATTGTCAGAGAAAGGTGAGTAAGCCAATGTCAGGAACTAGAGCACCAGGAGCTCACGCAAGCTGAGACCTACATACAGGCAAGCATCCTGAGGAAGAGTTATTCATCAAGCCTATCTGGTCAACAAAACTGTATTGGATGAGAGTGAGGCCAATAGGCTTAAAAGCAACAGGAAGACTTTGAAAATCTCACTTGTCAAAGTCAATGGTGGCCCACACACACAGAGTAAACTGCCTCTACCCAGCCAGAATTGTCTGGGCTGGCTAAACACCTGCTTGTGTCAGTTGATTCTCACTGGAAAATGTAGCAGTGTGCCACACTAATCTCAAGGTTTTTTTTTATTCATGAGCAAAATTTAGGGTTAAAATTGCTACTTTCTATTTAACACCTTGGCCAAAGCCCTTGTTAAAGTAAAATCCCCAGTGCTGCAATGCAGTAATGCTAACCAACGTGACCTCCCATTGTCCATGTATGATGTATGATATACATTTGTGCTTTGGATGTATTAGTAGTTGTGCGTGTATTTTCTGCCCTCTATCTTCATTCAATAATATGGGTTTGAACATGTATTTCCATGTAATATACAGGTTTCCCTTAGCTCATCTGACTAAAGCAAAGGCATCAGATTATCCAGCCTCACCTTCCCTAAAATTATGGGAACAAAAAAATTTTCTTGCAAACTTTAGATTAATGGCTGACTGTAGTTTTTCCCCTGCAGCTAAGGAATGCTGCCGTTGGTTTTCCCCATCATTCCCCAGTAGCAAAGAAGGTCATTGTGGTTACAGAAGTTGTGTGAATTATCCATGGGATTCCCAGCAGGTCTGGCCAAGTCATATATCCATGCATTGAGTGTGTCCTCTTATCCTTATAGGTTGTAATTGCTATAATTCACAGTAAATTACTTAAAGGACAATTATCGCATTTTATGATCAAACACAAATTTTATAGAGCTCAGGATCTGCCCTTTTCTGGGGCATCTTTCAATGGTAGATGATGTTTGAATATCTTTGTTAGTTAAACTTGCAATCATCTCAATATGATATTCTTGATAAGATCTATAAAATACATACTAGATGAGAATGGTTGTCTGTGGGAATGAATGTGAGTCTAAGTAGACACACGTATATAACCCTAATTTGGTTACTGTCTGTTTAAATAGCAACTTACCCTTGCAATCCAGGGGCCCTGATTCCCTTTGGCATATGAAAAGTACTGGGAACTAGGAATTACATTGCAGTGCCTCCACCTAGGGAACACTGGCGTAAAAAAAACGAGTCGAAGTCGACGCGCGTAAAAAATGTGCCGCGACTCGTTTCGCAAATTTTTTCATCAATTAGCGAATTTCGCTGGAAATTCGCAAATTTTTCAGCGAAGCGAAACGGGTATATTCGCCCATCACTACCCAACAGTCTTACAGCTATAAGTGCTGTCTTTCTTCAGCTCTCCTGAAGACTCTGTACTTTTGGCTCCAAAGTCAGGCACACCCTCTCTCCCAAGGATGCACTGGGGTGCCCAGCCAATCAGATCCCTGTCCAGCCTGTAACTGGGCTCGATGATGTCACTGGCAGAAAAACAGGGGAAGGATTCCTCTTGTCCCCTACATGCATTTATGTATTTTTAGGGAGTGGCTTTGGCTGCACCGTAATATAAAACAAAACGTTTTCGTTTCAATCAAATGAACTTTGTTATGTTCCAGCTGTCACTGGACATACAGACACCATTGCCTAGCAACTTATTGATGGATCAAATCCCCTCTTTTCGGATTTGGCCCAATCATGAATCTTTCATGAAGCACTTGGGTGAAGGAAGTGAGAAAACAATTTATGATTTTCTAAATTATGTGACCTAGAGTTGCATGATTTTTAAGGTTCAGATTCAATTCAGCCAGTCTTGAATTTGGAGGAATCTGAATCATACTTAATAGCTATTTAGCCAAATCCTGAACTAAATCTGGAATTCCATTATGTGAGTTGGTTCATGTAAGTTGGTCCAAGCAACTAACCCATTATGCTTGTATCTAAGCAAACATAGCTTGGGATTTTAAGTTGCGCCATAATGCTTTAAGGGCAGCTAAAAACTCTGGCAGTTTTAGCCAGAAATTACAAATAGTGTTTTTCAATTTAAAATCACCAGTATTAGTGCTATCGGTGCTATTTCCCCTTTAACCGAATAATAGACAGCAGGGAATGATTTTGTATGCTTTGCAGCCACAAAAAAGGCCCTATTTGTACTCTCGCCCTCATGTTAATGGGTTATATCTGTGAAAGCTGCCTGACACGTTTTCTGGCTGAAAAACCCATGTACCAATGGCATCATGCAGTATCCATTTTAGTGGCATGGTGACTTTGAGTGACTACCATTTGTCTAACTCAAGTCAAAAGGTTGAATTCCTCCAGTGAGATTATTATTTGCTAATACAATTCAATTAGTTAAATATTTCTTATCATTGTATCTTTAGACTGTTGATTTTATAAGATGTGTTTCTAGACATATCCTGCAGGAGAACTTTAGTTCTGTCTGCCTCTCTACATATCTCATGTTTAGGACTTTTTGAATGTAATCTTTCTGTATTTGCCCACTACTTTGCTAACTACAATTCAACAAAATGTAGTTCATCAGAGTTGTTGTAAGATCTGGAATTTGCTTTTGGGAAACATGAAACACTTTCAATTGCTCAAACATTAAGGTGCCTGAGAATCATCATCATCATCATTTATTTATATAGCGCTTAACCTTAGTTATAACAAACAGGGAATACATGGTGGATAACAATGAAGGGTTTACAGAGTACAATATGTTTGGAGGGCCCTACAAATTAGAGTTTATAAACTAAACAATTTAGTCATTAGGATTTTAGACACAATTTTGTGATTTATGACACAGCAATGATTGATTAATTAAGTGACAATGGGAAAGAGGTCAGGAGTAGACAAGCAGAGTTGGGTGTCATCATCAAAGAGTTGATACAGAAGTCTAAATGACTGAATAAGTTTTCCTAGTAGAGTAGTATAGAGCAAGAACAGCAGAGGGCCAAGAACGGAGCCTTGATGAACTTCGAAAGACAGAGGGAACATAGTAGAAGTAGAGTTAGAGAAGGAACGGTCAGACAGATAAGATGTAGACCATGAAAGAGCAGTGTCATGAATGCCATGAATGCCAGCTGAGTACAGAATGTCAAAGAGGAGTGGGTGGTCAACTGTGTCAAAGGCTGGAGAGAGTTAGAGAAGGACGAGTATGGAATAGTGACTTTGCCAGTAGAAGATCATTGGTTACTTTGGTGAGTGCCATTTCAGTTTGTTGGGCAGAAGCTAGATAGCAGGGGGTTGAGAAGGGAGTTTTAAGTAAGATGCATTCACATCCAGTAACTTTTATGTGAATGGAAGAAGGGAAACCAGATGATAGTTAGCAGGAGAGTTGGGATCAGTGCTTGTTTGTATAAGTATGGAAAAGTACCAGTATAGAGTGAAAGGTTGAATAGGTGGGTAAGTGCAGGAGAGAGAGTGTATCAGAGATTGTATAAAGGAGGCGAGAGGTTATGGGGTCAAGGGAGCAGGTTGTGGGTTTTGAGCAAGCTAGAAGTTTTCTAACTTCATCTAGTGTTGTGGGGTGAAGGAGTGCAAAGTGGATGTGAGTGGACTGCACGTTAGTCTGAGATTGTTGTCAGACGGTATGCTCAGTCTAATGATTTTTTCATGAGCAAGATCTTGGGCAGTTACATTAATGGGTGGAGGGGGGCATAGGAATGAGTTAAATGTGCCAAACTGTTGCTGCGGTTTTGAGGACAAAGTGACGATTAAAGAAGAGAAGTACTGTTCTTTAGCTATTGATAGAGCTCAATTGTAGCAGGAGAGCATGAATTTGAAGTGGATGAGGTCAGGATCAGTTTGTGACTTTCTTCAGCTGGTCTACTACATCTTCTGAGGTACCGGTTTACACTAGTGTGCCAGGGTTGGGGTTTAGCTGGTCAGCTGTGAAAGGTTGTAGAAGGAGCAAGTTAGTCCAGAGCTGTTGAGAGAGCAGCATTGTAGAAAGAATCTGCCCTACTTGGACAGGAAAGATGTTACATGTACGTGTATTAAGGGTTAGTATACACGTTCACGTGATTTGACATTTTCTCATTTTGTTTGTCCATTTGCTGTTTTGCTATTCTGTCCTCTCCTTCCCCCCCCCATTTTGTTTATATTTTTTTCACTTTTCTTATGTTTTAATATTCATCACTTGAATTGTGTATTTTCTATTCCTAAGGGGTTAACAATATATACTGCGCCCAAAACGCGTCAAGCACTGTGGATTTCGTGTCTACTTTTTAATGGATGAATAAAGTTCTCACTTTTTAAAGAAATTTTGGAGTGCGGAACCGCTTCTTCCTATTCTTCGTATCATGCGGGGTGGGACGCCAAATGATTCCAGCACCCGTTCATTGACCACCAGCCTGCTTCAACCTCCATATGCAGTGAGTGGCTACATCAATCTATTTTCATACATGATAATTGTTGTGGATTAAAAGCATTAAGGTTTCTGTACGTGTGGGTGGAGAGAGATGGTTGTTATAGTGTTGGTGAAGGTGTTATCTGAAAGGACAGTAGTTGATGGTCAGATAGGGGGCATGGAAAGTTAGTAAAGTTGGATGGGTTGGATGGGATGGTATAAGATCAAGAGCATGACCCTCGATGTGAGCAGGGTTACTGAGAGAGATCAAATTAAGTTGTTAGAGAGGAGTTTAGAGGTTGCAGGAGAAACAGAGTTGTCTATGGGAATGTTGACGTCACCTAAAATGAGAACAGGTGTCTTGCTGGAGAGAAAGTATGGAAGCCATGCAGCAAAGTGATCCAAGAAAGTAGGGACCAGTGTGGTGATAAATGAGAGATTGGAGAAAACAGACGTATGCTGTTTACTTCAAAAGAGGTGAAGGAAAGTGAATTTGGTGTGGTTAGATTTTCAAACCTACATTTGGGGGAGAGAAGAAATCCGACCCACCATCATGATGGCCATACAGTTTAGGGGATTGATTAAGTGAGAAGCCTCCATAGAAGAGGGCAGCAGGTGAAGCAGTGTCTGTGGGATAGAGCTATGTTTCAGTGACACCCAGAAGGTGAAGAGATTTGGATATAAAGAGATCATGGACTGCTGATTGCAGATTGATTGTGCATTGCACATGAGAAGGGCAGAGAGGGCTCTGGCTTTATGCGAATAAGGTTTGCAGAATTAGAAGTGCATAAGGTCTTTAGAGAAAGGAGAAGACATTGTTAAATGCCTGAGAGTGGGAATAGGTGATGGTAGGAACCAGTGAGTGGGACCAGGGTTTGGGGAGATGTCCCCAGCTGCAATTAACAGTAATAAAGAAAGTGACACAAGGTGTGACCAAGATTTGACAGTGCAAGCATTATATTGTTTGATAGGTTGAGAGGGTTTAAGAGATTTAACAATACAAGATAAGTGTGCTGAGGTTGAGAGAGGGTGATGGGAGCAGTGAAGAGGAGATTACAATTTCAGGATAGTCTGGTGGATGTTGGAGTGCAGAGAATATATTCAGAAGTATAGAGGAGAGAGATATTACGACATAGTTCAATGATATAATCCAGTTTACCTTGTTTAAAGAAGTAATGATGAGCAGTGATGTCCAATGTTTGCTGGGAGTTTTCAATCCCACTCTCATCTAACTGCTGTCCAACTCTGTCTAATCCTATTTGTTGTACTTAAAATTTCTGTACTTTAACTTGCTGGGCTTCCCTGCCATGCTTCCCTTAAAGTGAATGTCCTGATATACAACAAGGGGCTTTTAATATCCATTGAAACTGGTGGGGAGATGTAACATTGGCATCTCATACTTGAGGACTTCCAAAGGGATTTCCTAAGGGTCGAATTTTGAGGGTTTAAAAAACCCTCAAATTCGACCCTCGAATTTAGGTCGAAATAAAACCCCTCAATTTCGAATTTGAGGGATATTAATGCAATTCAATTTTTCGAATATAAAAAATTTAAGAAAGCGATAGATTTTTTTTTATTCGATCAAAAAAAATCCAATGGGAGCTTCCCATAGGATTGTAAAGCAATTCGGTAGGTTTAACCTGCCGTATTTTTAGATCAAATTTTTCAAGGGCTACTGAATTTGAATTTTTGAATTTGAACAATTCGAAACTAATTTTGGGCTATTCAATAGTCGAATAAGCCCAAAATTAAATTCGAAATTTGAATTTTGTTATTTCGAATTTCATTCAAATTTTCGCTTCAAAACAATTTGATCCTTAATAAATGTGCCCCTGTGTGTCCAAGCAAATTAATTTTTGGGCATTGGTATGCTTTGGGGTGTCTGATGTTAGTCTAACCTACATGTAAGGTAGCTGACAGTCTCATTTTCCTGACAAAGTAGTTGTATGTTGAGACTGAATCAGCAACTTACAGTATATTGGCTCTTATATTGTAAGTGTTACTATCAGAATTGAGTGGATGTTCAATATACCTACCGTCTTTCATTTTCCTACTTTTTTGGGGCAATGTATTCCTCAACCTTTCCTCAACTCCCTTGTGATGTAAACTGCAAAATTGTCTTATAAACTGATTCTAGAATAAGTCGTAATTTATAATAACAACACACAGGGGTTTATTTATTATAATCCGAAAGGAAAAAAGTAAAAAAAAATTGAGTTTTTTTTACCATAAAATCAGAAGTTTTAACACATCTATTTAATCTCTTGCTCTCAACTAGACTGTTTCCTTCTCAACTAAAACATGCTCTTGTCACCCCCATCCTGAAAAAACCCTCTCTTGATTCCTCCAATCTTGACAACCTCCGACCTATCTCTCTGCTACTTTTCATCTCTAAACTACTTGAGCAACTAGTCTACAACCAACTAACCTCATTCCTCTCTTACAATAATCTACTGGACCCCCTACAATCTGGTTTTAAGCCACAACACTCCACTGAAACTGCCCTGACCAAACTAACTAACTTTTAACAGCTAAAGCCAACAATCATTTCTCAATAGTTTTCTACTTGATCTCTCAGCTGCATTTGATACTGTAGATCACCCTCTCCTCCTCCAGTCCCTCCATTCACTTGGCCTGCATGTCACAGCCCTGTCCTGGTTCTCTTCTTACCTCACTAATCATCCCTTCAGTGTCTCCTACAATGGAGTAGCATCTTCTCCCCTACTCTTTCTGTTGGGGTTCCTCAAGGCTCTGTCCTGGGACCCCTATTATTCTCCCTCTATACTTACTCCCTTGGCAATTTAATCAACTCATATGGTTTCCACTACGACCTCTATGCTGAGGATACTCAGATCTATCTCTCATCTCTTGATCGCAACCCTGAACTCGTATCTCCCCCTGCCTGTCCGCTATCTCTACCTGGATGTCGCAAAGCTACCTTAAATTAAACCTTTCTAAAACAGAAACTAGTAACATCCCTGAAGTATCCATCAAAGTTAACGATTCCATTATCACCCCGTATCCCCAGGCCCGGTGCCTTGGGGTTATCCTAGATTCTACACTGTCATTCACTCCTCACATCCAGTCACTTAATTAATATGTCACGTCCACCTAAGGAACATATCCAAAATACGATCTTTATTAACCAAGATGCTGTCAAAATTCTTATTCTCTCGTCATATCATGTCTAGACTAACTCTTTTTCTCTCTTCCCCACCTCCTCTCCAGTCCATATGAACACTGCCGCGAGGCTCGTAAACCTCAGCAACTGCTCCTCGTCTGCCACGCCATTCTGCCAATCCCTGCACTGGCTTCCACTACCCTTCAGAATTGAATTCAAATTAATGACCCTGACATTCAAAGCACTTCATAACTCTGCAGCTCCCTACATCTCTGAACTCATCTCTATATACTCACCCAACCACTTACTACACTCCTCTACTGACCTGCTACTCAAAGCTTCTCTCATTACCTCCTCACATGCTCAGATTCAAGACTTTGCAAGGGTTGCACCCCTCCTCTGGAATTCTCTGTCCGACTTTCTCCCAACCTTTCTACTTTCAAGAAATCTCTTAAAATTCACTTCTTTCAAGAAGCCTACCCTACGTCTTAACTACCAACACTACATACAGTACCACATTTCTCACCCACTTAATTCGATCTTGCCCATTACCACACCTTATGTATAACTCCCTTACCTTTAGATTGTCAGCTCCTTCTGCATAGGGTCTTCCTCACCTCTTGTACCAGCATTGATTGTGATGTATGTAACTCCATATGTATGTAATTCATGTGATTTAGTTGTATAAACACATTTACTTTAAAGAGCTACGCAATATAGAAATACACGTTATTATTAATAATAATAATAATAATAATAATAATAATAAAAGTTTTAGTGGAAAAAAAACTTGACTTTTTCAGGATTTATTAAAACCTAATGGTGCAAAAAGTCTGAATCCAAAAATCCGTCATCTTAGACCTGCCGAGGTTGTATATATAAGTCAATGGGATAGGTCCCTATCCTGTTTGGAAGTTTCTGTGGTCTGTGCTGGAATTAGCCCAAACTATTCTGGCTTTTTGGATAAATGCAGAAAAATTTTGAAATTTTGAGAAAAAGTAATTCCTGAAAAAAAAATCTGAAAAAATGCACAATTTGAATTTTCCCACGATTTTATCGTTTGTCCCTGATCTGATTAATTTGTTCTTTTTTAATGATAAATAATGTCCAATTGTGGATTCTACGTTTTATTTAAATGCACAGAAAAAATCAGATTTTGATAAATAAAGACCCCAGAGTCATACACCCTGATATCTCAAAAACAATAAAAACACAGAAAACAGTATGAACCATTGGCTACAGACTGTGTGCTTGCTTATAGCCTACAGCTTTTAGACCAGTTTGAAAGTCTCCCTACCTAGGTGGGCTCTTTGTATGCCATATGACCTTTTCCTAAGTTTGTGTATGATACAGCTTACCCAGCTGTAATACTGCTAGCCAAACATTGGCCATATTATTTCATATGTTGTTACTAAATGTTAGAATATCAAACCTCCTGCTTTCTTTTGTTCTACTTTCTCTCTGTTTATTTCAGTCAGTAGCTGAGTTTATTTATTCAATGCCATATATTTCAGTTAATAAAGTGTTAATCCTTTATATGCTTCCTGTCAACAAGGGGAAAAAGAAGGAAAGAAAAGAAAGAAAGAAAAGAAAGAAAGAAATAGAACGGAAGAGAGAAAGAAAGAAAGAAAGAAAGAAAGAGAGAGAGAAAGAAAGAAAGAAAGAAAGAAAGAAAGAAAGATGGAGAAATGTGTGAAATTAGTGTTAAAGCACTACCTATTTTTCAAGACACCATTCCATAAAACTTGAAAAAATATGAGGCCCATTGGTGCTGTCACTAGTTTGGCGATAGTAGTTAGTTTAGAGATAGCAGTTACACATACCTCCCACTATATTTGGTATCATCATTGTTCCTTTTTCAAGACCATGTCCAATTTCAGTCCAAAAAAACTTGGTAGTTAGGATGTGCTATAAATACATTTCAGGTGTATTTTTTATATCTTTCTTCTTTTTGTAGGCACAGTTTAACTAAAGTTTATAAAGACATCTTGGGTTCAAGCCCCCAATGTTGTTAAGCTTTGAATCAGGCATCCCTTTGGCCCAAATCAGTGGTACACATAAACATTCAGACCAATGTAAAAATGTATTCAGTTCTAGTAACTCATAATAACGAATCAGATGCTTTATAAGGCCAGTAAATAATACTTGCTGATTGGCTGCTACTGATACAGACTGCACAGCCTAACCATCAGGGCATGTATGGTCAGTCAAGGAGCCATCTAGACATAAAATCTTTCCATCTTGTTTAAGGATTATCTGTCCTGGTGGAAACATGTGTTTATTGATCAAGACAAAGTGTAGAGTAGAAAATAGAAATAGAAAAAGCTCTACTTCCTGCTATTCCAAATGTTCAGTGCAAAGATGAAAATTCATATGCATTGCCCTGGTATTGTAGACCTACATTCCTGCAGGTCAGTCAACCATTTGTACTGTTTGGGTTAGCCTGTGTATGGCAAACCATGGCATTGGTATGGCAAATTATTATAGACAGTGCTTAAAAATGTCATCAGTTCTAAGTGATTTCATCATTTTGAATGTATTGAATTAAAAAAAAAAACAATTTACCTACCACTTTAAAATATAAAGAGGTGAGTTCTTTATGATCAAGGTTGTATAAATACAAGGGTAGTCTGCACCTTAGTGCCTTTATATGGTCATGGCACCCCTTATGGTATTTAAAGGAGAACTAAAGCTTAACTAGACACATAGGGCACAAATGTTACATGTTATGCTTTGATGTTCAGTATCAGCCCAAGGCAACCGCAGTCCTTTAGAAGGGAAGATGTGCCTCCAAAGATGCCCCAATAGCTCCCTGTACTTTTTTCTGCTGATTCACTGCACATACTCTGTGCTGCTGTCACTTACTGAGCTTAGGGACCCACTTACAATATACAGTACACATAAAAAGTTAGTCATCTGTTATTACAGCAGGAGAATTTAATAATCAACCCTGTAGCATCAGCTTATATAACAGGCAAACCTCATTTTCTGCTTGATGATTTAGCTTCTTAACAGCTGCTCAGAGCCCACTGAGCATGTGAGTGTTGCAGACATTTGTAACAGAATCCAAGATGGCAAACTCCAGTGACACCTTTTAAGGTCTGAATTATTACTACTATAGAGATGCTGAACTTTCAGTTTGGTTCAATAAGATCATTATATCAAATATGACATGTTCTAGTTTAGTTCTCCTTTAATATCTTTATCTTTGAAAATGTATTGTTATGAATGGTGCTTCATGGATATTGTATTAGAAGTCACCTTGATGTTTCATGAACTAAAATGCTAAAATGTTATAACACGGGGGTACTATTTGGAGAAATATTACTTAATTACAATGTGCACACCTGCATTTCCCAATGTAACATTTTTTCAGAATACTACAATAAAAATGTCCTTCAGGAGCTAAATTATTGGCATTTTCCCACTGATGACTTTTGCTTCATTACTCCCACTACTGTTCTTTCTAATCATATGGCTGGTATCTGTCATATATCACCATTGAAGGAATAGTGACACAAAGGAACAGGAAATGTTGTGCTATCCATGAATCTGCAACTTCATCCCAGTATCCCAAATTTATTTATTTTAGCAAAAGCACACAAGCAACTGCACACCAATCTCAATTCCAAAATAAACTCTGGCATATTGGTACAGTGCACTGAATGTATTACCTTCTAGATACTAATTTATTGACTGAAGTGCAATGTTGCTGTAACAAGAGCATTCATCCTAGTAAATAGGTGTTTTTCTTGGCAAGAGCCTTCCCAGTGGCATGGGAACTCGATGCAAAGAAGAGAGGATTTCTGTTACACCCAAGATGAACTTTTTTGTAAAAGTTCAAATAAATATCCAGTGTCTAACAGATTAATTTGCTTGAAGGGAATTAAAGAGAGATATGATTTGAACATATGAGCCTAAATGTGTTTAAAGTGACATAATGTTATATATTTAAAATACATTTGAATGAACAAATGTAGGGCTATTGGCGCTCTATGAAATCCGTAAGGCCACAGATAAAAGTAAAGACAGTACTTTTTGAGCATGAAATGTGTAGGGCCTCTGGAGATGTAGATATATTTTTATTTTTTCCAATACACATTGTTTTTACTTTTATATCTGTGGTCCTGTAGATTTCCTAGTTTGTCTACATTTGCTTGTTTTACAAAATTACAAAATGGTTTTCAGTTACCTAAGCTGAATGTCTGGGGCTGGAGCACCTGGACCACTGATCCTAGTGGGTTATCTACCTTGGGACACATGTTTTGTTGTCAGGTACTTGGACATTTATTGCTTTGAGATAACTGTAACTACCATCTTCCTGCCACCATGGTGTTAGTGAACACCAGTAACAGCAGATCTCTCCTGCTTTTTTCCCTCATCTAGTGTTCGACAGCCTCTCAAACCTTGGGAAGCCATCATTCTTGATTTCAGAGCCCCCAGAGTTTCAGCCTCCTAGTGAAGAGACATCACAAGAGAAAAATTCTGCCCAATGTCATCAGCCCTTCCTGTGAGGTACTAATGACAGTGCTGTACTCTCAGGCCAAAGTCTAAAAATAGCCTTTCTCCCACAAGTAAATGGCATATATTTAATATAGCGTAGACTGTGTTGACCTTGAAAAGAATCCATGTCCATAGACCCCAGTGAAAGGTGATCAATATTGACAAGTTTATCATGAAAACCAGTTGAAGGCTTGCTCGGTTTTACAATAAAGCTTGAAATGAGCATCACTCAGACACAGGTACACCTGTCAAACATTCTGCAAGAAAGGCAAAACATGGATCAAGTCTTGTGTGCATTCCAGACAGCTTAGTAATACCAGGTGCTGTTTCCTTATTTATAAAATAGCCAATAATATATTCGTGCAAGCTAACTTGTATAAGTTGTTTTCTTATTTTTTTCCATGTATGATCAACATTGCCCCTTACATTTCTCTCTATATATTCTGATATTTGTTTTGACATTTGACATTTAATTGAAAATTATTAAATATGACAAAGAAATGTGTTACAAAGTTAAGTTTGGCCATGGAATACAACCTTGTTACTTACTTTCAGAAGAGCTCACTGATACCTGGGCCCACCAGGATTTTTCCTGGTATCCTAGTGGACCAGTCTGACACTGAAGACAAATTCTCACTTCAATAAAATACACCATAATAGTAACCTATAGTAAGCTTTCCTGGGTTTAATGTTCTACCAGTTCTTTAAAATAGAGAGGTGTTTTAATGTTCTACCAGTTCTTTAAAATGGAGAGATGTTCTCCTTTAATGTAATAGAAGTCATTTTCCGTTAGCTCTATTGCATGCATATTTTCATTAGTATGGAGACAATTTCAAGCTAATGGTTCATACTTACAGTTACTCATTGGTGACCTCTTTAGCTAGATATTTTCTGTAGAAAAAACAACAGACTATTAAGCAAGAATTGACATTCTTACAAGTGTTGGCTGAGCGCAGAGCACATTCTCTCTGAATGAATATGCATTTTTAATATCAGAAAAATCTATTCTAGCAGGCACAAGTCACTTTTTTTTGTTGTTTTTGCATATGAGATTTAAAATGTGATACTTTTAGACAAGGACCATGTCATGTAATACTTCCTTAGTGCCTTTCATCATATTCATATTTTTTCCAGTATCCTTGTTTAATTTGTGATTATTATGGTTTTGAAGTACTTACTGCACATAGCAACTTGAAAATCAGACTAATTATAGTCAAGCCTAGCTTTGCTAAGATGGAAAAAGAAGAACTTGAATGGGCTTCAAAAATCCCTGACCTCAACCCAACTGTACATGTGTGGCATGATTTGGAAGGCATACAGTAGGTGAAACAAGCAAACTGCCCAACATCAGTGCTCAGCCTCTTATGCATGAATTGAGGTAAATCCCAGCAGTGATGTTCCAGCTTCTAGTGGAAAGCCTACAGTGTAGAATAGAAGATTCTTTATCAGCAAAGAGCTGATGAACCTTGGCTTTGAAATGAGACATTTAACAGTCAGGTCTCCACATACATTTGCCCATATGCTGCAACAGTAAATAAAATGCATATTGAGTCAGGTGGAAAGATAAAAAGTGAGGCAGTGGTGAACTAAGCGAGCTGCCCAACATCAGTACGAGCCTCTTTTATATTAATGGAATTAAATCCAACCAGCAATGTTCCAGCATCAAGTGGATAGTCTTCACAGAAGCAAAGCAGCAAATAATGGATATACAGTACATTGGTTTAGAGATGAGCTGTTCAACAGGCAGGTGTCCACATACACTACTTTTGGCTATATAGTGCAACAGAAAATTAAAATATGTACTGTACAGTGTTCAAAAGGTTCATTGCAAAGGAGGAGTCTACATTTTTAAATTAGCTTTTATAGTTATGATATTAATCAGTATCTGCTCCTATTTCCTTCTTGATTTGTTTTATAGGAAAAGAAAGTGATCTACAGTTGTGCTCATAAGTTTACATACCCTGGCAGAATTTATGGTTTCCATTTTTCAGAGAATATGAATGAACACAAAAACTTTTCTTTCACTCATGGTTAGTGGTTGGCTGAAGCCATTTATCGTCAAACAACTGTGTTTACTCTTTTTAAATCATAATCACTACACAAACTACCCAAATGACCCTGATCAAAAGTTTACATACCCCAGTTTTTAATACCATGTATTGCCCCCTTTAACATCAATGGCAGCTTGAAGTCTTTTCTGGTAGTTGTAGATGAGTCTCTTTATCTTCTCAGATGGTAAAGCTGCCCATTCTTCCTGGCAAAAAGCCTCCAGTTCCCGTAAATTCTTGGGCTGTCTTGCAGGAACGTCATGTTTGAGGTCTCCCCAGAGTGGCTCAATGATATTGAGGTTAGGAGACTGAGATGACCACTCCAGAACCTTCACTATATTTTCCTGTAGCCGATGGCAGGTCGACTTGGCCTTGTGTTTTGGATCATTGTCATGTTGTAATGTCCAAGTATGTCCCATGTGCAGCTTCTGGGCTAATGTGTGCAAACTTTCCTCCAGTATTTTTTGTATTTCACCTGAAGTGATCTGTAAGGTTTTCCTTGCATCCCGAACAATTTTTCTGGCAGTTGTGGCTGAAATTTTAGTTGGTCTACTTGACCATGGTTTGGTTTCAACAGGATCCCTAATTTTCACTCCTTATTTAAAGTTTGAACACTGCTGATTGGCATTCTTAATTCCTTTGATTTTTTCTTATATCCCTTTCCTGTTTTGTTCAACTACCTTTTCCCACAGATCTTTTGGAAATTCATTTGCTTTCCTCATGACTTAGAATTCAAAAAACATCAGCACTGGATGAAGGATGTAAGGTTCTCTCAGGAGTCCCGAAAGTCAATGACCTTTTATACACACCCATTAATTACAAGCAAACAGATCACAGGTGAAGATGGTTACATTTATTAGCCATTCAAACCCTTTTGTGTCAAGTTGTGTGCATGTTATCAGGCCAAATCACCAGGGGATGGAAACTTTTTATGAGGGTCATTTGGGTAGTGGGGAGGATGAGGGAGGCTTACTGGAGGGGTTAGTGTTGAATTTCCCTTCAAAAAGAGTAAACACGGTTGTTTGACAATAAATGGTTTCAGCCAACCACTAACCATGAGTGAAAGAAAGGTTTTTGTGTTATCATTCATAGTCTCTGAAAAATTAAGAAATGTACCATGTATTTGTAATATGTCCCTTCTCCTTCTTCTGTGACTTTATGTATCAGTTCCCTGACTTCCCCACTGGAAACAGCAACTGCTTGACTGGATTCACCTTTCTGAAATCTAATATGGGGAGTGCGTAAATGCTTTTATTAGAGCACAAATTTGTCACGGTTGTCACAATAATTTCACAGAATTTTAGAAAAAGGTTAATAAATGTGATGAAATTGAAATTGAGAATGCCAGGAAAATATTGAGATTTTAAATTAAACCTTTGATAAATCTCCCCCTTAATGAATTAGAGCCTGAATAATATATCATCAATATAATCAACAAGGCACATGCTTTTTAAACATCACAGTTGAATATCAGAAATTTAGCAGAAGTCAGGGCAGGCTTTAAGACTCAAGTCTAAGGTTCAAGTAAAGGGCAGGAGGCAGTCAGCAACATCCAAAGTAGCATCAAGCATCATAGAGACAACAAAGGATCATAATAGGAGATGAAGTAGACACCAGTTTGAGTGCTGTGAACAAGGCATCATTTCCAAGGTCACACATTCTGGAAGTGATGCAACACATAATTGCTAAGGATCCAGCACACATAGTCATGACAAAGGTGACCACAGCAGGAGCAACAGAGGACATGTCGGGCATGTGTTGGGCTGTGTATGTGGAAGAGCCCTGAACTTTATAACTTCTCAATGACATCTGTATCTCCCCATGCAATTGACCTTGAGTCTCAGTTATCCCTGCCCTAATTCTCATAACCCACTGCCTCAATTTGTCTGTATGTTATTTTTGTTATGTAGCCTTAAGAGAAGAGACTCAAACACGGCATGTTCCTTCATTTCTCCATATTCAGTGTAATGAATGACTTTAATATTGGTCTTGAGTAAATTAGAGCAAATGCTTACAATTACATCTCCTATAACAAAATATGCTTTAAAATGGCCTTGAGAAACCTTTCAGTAGAACAATCACATTGTATGCTGGCCTTGTAAAGTCTTCAGTTGTCCTAAAGCAATAAATACATCCCAAGGCAGATAATACAAAACTCCATTGTCTGAATGTAAAGCAGTTTCAGAATATCAGTAATATTGTGGTTAAACCCACATATCAATCAAAGAAATAGTTCACTTGGACAGTGGCCAACAGACAATATCTTTTTGGCACCACGTTCAAATAAAGTAGACTTGCTAAGTCAGTTTGAAGAGGATTACATTTGTCTGAGGAAGTATTCTCAACAAATACATATTATTAACTGCTTGAAGAAACTAAAATAATTTCTTTCATTGTTATTTGTATCAACTGACGTGATTAATTATTGAAATATTGCATGTAAAAGAAAAGGATTACAAAATGTTTGCTGGCTTATGCTGCCTTTGATTTACTTTAGTAAGAAGAAGTATTACTTGCTGTTAATATTAATATATGCACATTTTGTCCAAAGGGAAAAAGACATATAATCTTTTCTCAAAGCTATCTAATGTATCTTCCAGTACAACCCCTTTATGTGAAGAACACCACAACTTCAAATCTTACTTAAATCTTAAGCTCTACTCTTTTAATGTTGTTGATTACTAGTGATGGGCAAATCTGAACTGTTTTACTTTGCTGAAAATGGCGAAACATTTGCCAAATGCAATTAAGTCCACGGCCAACAAATTTTTTTACCCATTGGAGTCTATGGACGTCTTTTTTGTGGCAAAAAATGTCACTCTTCACTATTGAATGCCCTAATGTTCACTGGAAGAACATGATACTAGTGAATAAAGCATTAGAAAGGTTATTACATGTTACTATATTTGTAAATAGTTATCACATAACCCATAAGCGCCTTTTATCCAATGTGATTATTCCCAACTTGGCCAATCTT
This sequence comes from Xenopus borealis, assembly GCA_024363595.1. Classification (NCBI taxonomy): domain Eukaryota; kingdom Metazoa; phylum Chordata; class Amphibia; order Anura; family Pipidae; genus Xenopus; species Xenopus borealis. The sequence continues at coordinate 124,641,035 of CM044440.1, read as the reverse complement.
TCTTTATAACAGAGACCTTCCAAACCCTTTACCAGCTTGGTCACTCTTTTTTCTTCTCTGTTTCAATAATGTCCCAGTGTTATGACATTTAAGCATTGGATGAGAAACAGTAAAAGAAGGTTGTCGGAAAAGAAATAAAATGATATATGGATCTATAAAGAAGGCTATATATATATATATATATATATATATATATGGTGACATAGTCTTTAAAACCAATGATGCCCATCTAAGTCACCATTATGAGACTCCCTGCGTGACATAAACCTAAAAAGTAGCAGTAGGGTAGGTTTGTGTGTCTAGGGGTGCTATACACATTGCCAGTGTTCCTAAAAAATGAAGATGTAAATGTAAAGGGCCACTTATTTCTTCAGCACTTACAGGAAACTTTGAATATATCCCTAACAGTTGGAAATGAAACATGTGAAAAGGAAAAAAGATGGAAACTGTATATCCAAACAAAAAAACCTATAGACCCTGGGGTATTTTAACAGGATTACCCCCTGCTGTGACATAAGCTCCTATAGCTGAGTCATAGAATTCATAATAGAAGCAGGTTTCTGTTTAATTGGGCAATTGATAGGCATGTGATCTGATTTCATCCATGTGAAGTCAGCCAAAATGTGAATCACTTTTTGCAAAAAAAAAGACACTTGCTCAAATAGAATCACCTTTTTTTAATTACTGACATATCCATTGAATGGACATTTTCAAAATAAGGTTTTCAGGGCCTCATTGTTGATCAAATACCAGCTCAGTAATGCTAAACCACAGAAAGAATGTGACTGATGTAACAGTCCCCAGTCGGTAGAAAGTGCCAGGAATTTCTATGTAAAGTAGCCAGTTATGAACAGAAGCCATTGCCAAATAGGTACTGGATGTAAAACATAAGTGGGCTGTTTAATGAATATATTTCAGACAAATGCTTAATCTAAAAACTGCCTGGAATTAATGCAATGTGGCAACATATGCATTATGTATTTGCTATATAATAGTACACATTACATACACACAAGAGTTCAAGATTCAGTGAAATATATCAAATTTTTTATCAATTAACAGTCACTGATACCAAATAAAAACTACAATATCCCATTGTCTTCCTATTAAGAAATAAACCTTTCATCCCCTAAAAGCCTTATGTCCCACCGGCATCTTCTGAAAGCCATCACCTTTTTTTCTTTTACCTGAAAAATCTAGCATCTCTCTCTTCCCAACATAGTGTAATCAACATAAGCATTAAGTAACTATGTTAAATGGGAAGTATATCTTCAGTAAACTGCTCTCTATATAGTTAGGGCCTCGGCAGACAGGGAGATTCGGGGAGATTCTGTCGCCTGGCGATTAATCGCAAGCGACAATCTCCCCGAACTGCCTTCTCCCTGTCCGCCGCTTGTTTAAATGAAAAAGCGCCAGCGCTGTGCACACGCGGTGCGGTGATTTCCGTAATTGTCCAAAGTTTCCTCACGAAGTAACTTCGGGCAATTCCGGAAATCGCCGCGCCGCGTATGAATTAGCGCTGGCGCTTTTTCATTTAAAGAACAAGTAAACGTTTTTTTTTTCTATCTGTAAATTTGCTCTAAACAGC
>CM044440.1:124592898-124636258 GCA_024363595.1 Xenopus borealis | reverse complement strand
GAGTCGCGCGTCAGTCGCGCGTCGTTTTTGACGCGACGCGCCGAAAACGACGCAACGCGCACCGAAAACGCCGCGACACGCGCCGAAAATGACGCGACGCGCGCCAAAATCGTCCCGCGACTCGTTTCACGCATTTTTCGCCGTTTCGTGAATTTCTCTAGAAATTCGCGAGAAATTCGGCGAAGCGAATCTCGGGAGATTCGCCCATCACTATGCATGGACCATTTCTCCCAGGCAAAACCTATTGTCTATATTTGGACTCAATAAACTACCTCCTGTATTTGTAACTGCCTTATCTCTTGGTTTTGCTTTATATACGAGGTCATAGAGGTAGAAATAAACTAAAAAACCCCCTTCCAGATGGGCCTTCTCTATGTTAAGGAGGAAGAGAAAGGGTGTGGTGCAACTAAACCTTGCTTATGATGATAAGAAAAAAAAAATAGAATGTCAGAGATTCTTGAAAATAAAATAAAAAGGGTTTATTGATATAGGGTTTTGTACACACAGTATCAATTGATGTATGTATGTACAAGCCTGTGATAGTCTCCTGGAGAGTCCAGGAACAACTGTGAGAACACCACTTTAAGACTAACAGCAAGTGGCATCCTTCCCTTCAGCAGAAATGTTTCATAGAGTAATAATATAATAATAAGAGATTAATTTTAATAAGCCCAAATTCATATTCAGTACTGTAGTTCTTTCAGTTTAAGTCAGAACTCCCTAAGGTGACCTATCTGCAGCTACAATCCTTGGGTGGAGAATAATTCTGCTCTGTCTTATGTTCCTAGAACATAATCCTGATAAATTCATCCCTGTAACTGACAAAACCTCATTTATGGGGTTCCTGTTTCCCAAAAGTTTATCTGCAGAAATCTTTACTGGACTTTTTTGATTCCAGGCTCCCCAGACACATACACTTGGGTCAGAAGATAGAAAGCCAAAGAAGAACAATCACCCCCTTTCAAGTATTATATTAAAGTGTGTCAGGAAATGGTCACAGCTCTGTAGGTCAATAACAAAGATATATAAATAAGATACAATACATTAACATATAAATATATAAATAATTAAATATACCAAACTCAACTAATCTGAAGTTACAATATCCTTGCATATTAAACTTGTCCAAGAAGTCTCCCAAATAACCTGGCAGGACATTACCTAGCTTCGACATCCTCCTTGTTAAAGGGAAACTGTCATGGGAAAACATGTTTTTTTAAAAACGCATCAGTTAAAAGTATTGATGGGCGAAACGGCCGTGTTTTGCTTCGCCGAAAAATTTGCGAATTTTTCGCCAATTCGCGAAACAAGTCGCGCGTCGCGTCGTTTTCGTCGCGTCGTTTTCGGCGCGTCGCGTCAAAAACGACGCGCGACTAGTTTTTGCCGGCGAATTTTTCCTGGTGTTTCGCGAATCGCGGGAATAAATTCGCCCATCACTAGTTAAAAGTGCTTCTCCAGTGGACTTCTGCACTGAAATCCATTTCTCAAAAGAGCAAATAGATTTTTTTATATTCAGTTTTGAAATCTGACATGGGGCTAGCCATTTTTGTCAATTCCCCAGGTGCCCCTGGTCATGTGACTTGTGCCAGCACATTGGGAGGGAACTGCTTTCTGGCAAGCTGTTGTTTTTCCTTTTCAATGTAACTGAATAGTATGCAGTGGGACATGGGTTTTACTATTGAGTGCTGTTCTTAGATCTACTAGGCAGCTCTTATCTTGTGTTAGGGAGCTGTTATCTGGTAACCTTCTCATTGTTCTTTTGTTAGGCTGCTGGGTGGGGGAAAGGGAGGGGGTGATATCACTCCAACTTGCAGTACAGCAGTAAAGAGTGATTGAAGTTTATCATAGCACAAGTCACATGACTTGGAGCAGCTGGGGAATTGACAATATGTCTAGCCCCATGTCAGATTTCAAAATGAAATATAAAAAAAATCTGTTTGCTCTTTTGAGAAATGGATTTCAGTGCAGAATTCTTCTGAAGCAGCACTATTAACTGATGTGTTTTGAAATTTTTTTTCCCATGACAGGTTTCCCATTTTCTCTGCTTCCAGTGAAAATTCAGTACCTCAATCCTAAAGGGTGGTCTTGGTTCTATTCAATTTTAGCAGTCAACAGTATCCTCTATGGCCCATTCCTCTTTGTCAGAAAATTTGCAAAATGTTCACTAAATTGATTTGAGTTAATGGGAAGATATCTGTATTTTTTCAGGTGCAAAAACAACTTTTTTAGTTTTTTTTTACTGGTAAAAATAATTTCCTGTTTTTCGACAGTTAAGGTATTTAATTCTTACTTAACTCTATTTTATCAAGTTACCTATTAATTCAGTTAAGTTGTTCTGTATTTACTGAAGTTCTCATGTTCTCTTCAAAAGTTATAGGTTCAATACTTGCCTATGTCCAAACAAATGTGGTATGAAAAATGTTCGTGTAAAATTTTCTATTGACGGTATAAATAAGCAAACTGAAATACATTGAGTTTCCATTGTGAAGAACTGGGGGAGTGTTGCCTTAAAATGTATTAGTACATTTTCATATAAAATCAATCTCTCTGGTGCAAAAAAAATACAGCTACATATTTTAAACAAAGCAGTTTACTTTTTAGGTGCCTGAATATTTTTTAGCATTAGTTGCCAAACAATACAAAATTATTTCTCAAAAAAAAGATATTGGAAATGTTTAATGATTTGATGGCAATTGTAGGGGTTAAATATATTTATTTATATCTATTTTTAAACAACTAATCTGGGAATTAAATTGTTTACAAATTCGAAATGCCGCATTTCTTTTTTTTTTGCTAGATTAATATGGAAATATTTTGAAAGACTTATGGGAACTCAATACCCAACTGTTGGTTGTAGCAGTCAATAGCCATTGTGAGCCAAAGAGGAAGTATATTTTTTGGCTCTTAAATGTTTTTTTTTATTCCAAATACATAAGCAAATTAAATCATCAGCATCTGAGTACAATGTTCCTTTTTATGGTGGAAGGAGTTTTATATCATCCTTAAAAATGTTCTACCCATGTTTTGTTCTGATTTAATAAGTTCACATCAATTTTTAAAATTGAAACCAATGTATGTGGTCATTTAAATATTAAAACTAGTTGAGCAGAATTTTCTATTGCCTTCAGATTATGAGGTAACTGCCTAAGAATTGCTGCAAAGCAATCATAACTCTTCTAATACAACAGATTGAGCCAGCATGGGTGATGTGTTATCACAGTGTTATGCGATTGCTAAAATGGGACTCTTAAAAACCCTTCAGGCTGGCTTCACAGTAGAACACTGGTTACATACACTCTGCCCTTCAAATTCATAATGTAAATAGGTAAATGCTAATATTACATGTTACTCTAGCCAGAACAATAATTGTGTTGATCACCACTAGTTCTTAAGCATACTTTTAAAATTTATTTAAACAACCCAGCAAATAAAACATCTGTCTCTGCAGCTCAATTGCAAACTATTTCATGTGCACATAGACAATCAATAGGAAACTTTTCCAACTTCAAAGATATCAGTAATAATCATAATCCCTTTTTCTGTTACTTGGGACCAATAACAGAAAGTATATACAGTAGTAGAGCCTCTGAATCAAACACACAAGCTGTTCCACAACATTACATTATATTTTCAGTACTCTAGGACACTTTTCTTTTCGGTGTTACTGTTCCTTAAATAAGGATCACATTACCAGTGATCATTCTCACATCTCTAAGGGGCAGATTTACTATTGGTCGAATTAGAGGGTGAATTTACCCTTGAATTCGACCAATCGAATGATTCAAATGATTTTAACCATTTGATCTAATTTTTTTATTCAATCAAAAATAGCTAAATCCAATTCAGTAGGTTGAATCTGGCGAATTAGGCAGTCGAATAAAAATTTAAAGGGCAAATTATTCGACAGTTGAATATTCCAATAATCGAATAGAATTTTATTCGAATCATTCAATTATATTGAATTTTCAAAAATATTCAAAAATTCAAATTCGAATCTTTTTGAAAATTCAATCGAATTTCGAATCATTCATGTGAATTTGATAAATCTGCCCCTTAGAGTTTCACTTACCACCTGGATAAGTTCAGTGAAACAATTGTGATTGGATGTTGGTGACTGCATTACGTATTAAGGGATTAAAATGCCTGGGAACTTCCTCCCACTCAGTTGAACTAAAGAAGCCTCTCAGATGAGGGGTGCAACATACTCAACACTAGAAGAATGTTCAGTTGAACGTTTCTGCACTAGATATTATGGCAGAATATATTATTTTACCTTTTCCCTTCAATAGCATGAGAGCTCAGTTATATTGGAAGGATTTTGTTATGACATCATGTCCTTTTTTCAAGCAAACATACCCAATTTGCTTTAAAAGATTCTTGAGAACTGCTTAAAATCTGAATTTGTCTGATGAGACTTGTTGCATGGTCTAATTCATGATGAGTTTGCCAAAGTCTTGAAACGTAAGGTACACCATTCGCCATGTGCAAAATGGACTATTTAATCAATGGAGTAAATGGATCAACTTAAATATATTCAATTATTTTTCAATTTGTATTAATTCCTATTGCTACAAGGTCGACTATTGATCGCTTTTCTTGCCAAACCTTTAAATGACTCATGTTAGGAACAGAAGATATTGCAGATATTAATAAAATTCAACTAGTTAGTATAATGTCCCTTTAGTAACTTAGTACTTCTGTGCTGACAACCTGCTTGGGGTTTATTCAAGGATTTATAGTTCAAACATTTTGATTTATGATTAGATCCACATCATAATTTTAGAAAATATTGAATATTCTATCAAATAAAGTAGGCAAGAATCAGTAATTAACCCAAGGAAATATTCTGATTTATTTCTTATTGGCCAAGGAGAGTTTCCATAAATAGAGGTTTATATTGTGTAACATAAAGAATACACAGTCCGAGTTCCTGCTTAAGATATAATTCTAATGACTTTATATTGTAAACTCACTTACTGTACTGTGCAAAATCATGCCACATCTACATTCTATAAAAAGAAAATGTAATTCCCATTCAGAGACAATAAAATGAAAAATTAATATTACATCATGCACAACTTCTTGGCAACAATAATTCCAAGAGCAACAAGCCAAATTGCCCACGTTATTTTATTCCCTTTTTAGTTTACAAAGTCGCATTACAAATTTCATTGTAATTATTTCAGCTAAAACTAGTGATGGGTGAATTTATTCGCCAGGGGCGAATTCGCGGCGAATTCCCGCGATTCGCCGCTGGCGAATAAATTCGCGAAACTGGCAAAAAAATTTGCAAAAAAAAATTCGCCGAAAATGACGCGTCGCGTCGGAAACAACGCGACGCGCGTCAAAAAAGACGCGCGACTCGTTTCGCGAATCGGTGAAAAATTTGCAAATTTCTCTGGAAATTCACAAATTTTTCGCCGAAGCGAAGCGCGGCCGTTTCGCCCATCACTAGCTAAAACTATGTTAAATGCAATTGGCTTACTCAGTCAAACTTCATGGACATAGGCTCAAAAATGGGAATTGGTCAAAATTTTTTTAAAGTCCATAATTCTAGAAGGTAAATGTTCAACAGCCCTGGGGTGCCATGTACCATTATATCCGGAGACAAGAGCAGACATGGGGGCACAATTATTAGGTTTTAAAGGTTAAACTTAATTTTTTGGATTCCAACAAACATGGAATACTTTTGTCTGGATAACAAACTGAATCAGAACCCTAAAATTGGAATGCAATTACCAGAATCATCTGTGAAATAAATTATTGGTTTCAGTTGTCCAAAGAATTAATGACATTGAGCTGTATTCAGTTCAACTGAAAACAAAGGATTTGGCCAAATCAGAATTTGCCTTATATTGCTGAGATGTGGGCAAATCCTGTTTTTTGCTTCTAAAGTCAACATTGCGCTGCAATTACAAAATCAAAACAAACAAAAAAAAAAGTTGAGACACAAAATTGTTGCATAAATGATTCTTATTTGATGCCATGGAAAGAACAGTGACTGGAAATGAATAACTCTATGTTTAAGTTAGGGTGTGCTGATTTTTTTTGGATGTATTCATTCATTTTTGATCAACAGTCAAATTAGCTGGAAGTAACATATATGAGACTGTAGGATGCCTGGGTCGAGTCCAATTTGATAGCAATAGATCCAGCAAGCCAAAAAATGTATGGTCTCAAATAGAAACAATTAGGTCATTTAAATAGTGGACACTGAAGTTTCAGCTACAACAGAAGCCTTTTTCACTGTGAACAAACAAACAACTCTTGACTAAGTGCATATAACATTTACAAAATAAAACTAGACCCTCTGCAAAAAAAAACCCTGCAAAAGGTGCTAAGAGTATCTACCTGTTTTGCCAACAATTAAAAACACTTATAAAGAAACATTTAGCTGTAGATTGTTCATGGTACAATGTTGTTTTCCCCAATGCTAGTGATTATGTGAACTGATATGTTAAGTGAACTTAAGTGCTTTTTCAGGAAAAAGTCTAGGTTCTAGGTGGTGGAATTAGAAGTTTTTTAAAGGTACATTACTTAGAAATTAGAATTTTTGAATTTTTTCAATTCAACTTGAATTTTGGGCCATTCGAAAGAAATAGCCAAAATTACTTCAAAATTTGAATTTTTTTGACTTGAATTTAATTAGAATTTTCAATTTGACCCTTAGTAAATCTGCCCCCTGGTATAGCAGGCATTGTTTTATTATTACAGAGAAAAAAAAAACATTGATTATTTGGATCAAATGGAGTCTATGGGAGACGGCCTTTCTGGTAACAGGTTTCCAGATATCAGATTCACGATTCACCGCTGGCAAATAAATTTGCAAAACTGTTGTGAAAATTTGCTGGTGAATGTGCGCCAGTGTCCAAAGGTGGACGTACAGGTCCAAAACGAGTTGCTGGTGGCATTTTGTGAACATTTGGTGAAGTGAAATGCCCCAGATTCACCCATCACTAAATACAAGGTCTAAATGAACCGTCTTTCTTCTCGACAAAGAAAATCCCTGCCCCTGCCGGAGATGTGGATGGACAAATTAACCCCTTGTCTAGATTTTCATCAATGTAGTTCTTTAGAACCTTTAGTTCAGGTTCAGATGAGGGATAGATCCAACCAAACAGAATATGGGCCTTGAAATACAGTTCAAATGGACAGTCGTAAACACTATGTGGAGACAAAGCCTGTGCAGCTCGTTCGTCAAAAACATTGGAAATCTCTTTATAAGGATCGGAAACCAAGTTTGAACCAGAAGAAATGCAAAGAGTCTTGATGAACACTTGTGGAAAATCGATCTCATTGGTGGCCCAGTTGATAGACTATCCCAAAATAAGAGGATAGATAGGTATGGAAACAATATTAAAAGACACCATTTCTTGATAATGCTGAGCTTTAATTAATATAGGAGTGGACTCAAATATTACAGGACCAGAGGAGATAGAGGGTCCATCAGCTGTTCTGAAGAGAAAAGGTTCTTTGTTAGATATAAGAGAAATATCATGAATTTTTGCAAAGTTTTTATCCATAAAGTCCTTACAAGCTCCCGAATCGATGAGGATTGGATACCTCCAGTTGCTTTCCTGGGAGCTGTAAAAGAAAGCATGGAGTTAACAATGGATGACTTCCCGGAACTGCTGTATTAAAAAATACATATTTATCAGTCTTACTGGCAGGTCGGATGGGACAAGAATGGAGAAGGTGACCCATCCCTCCACAATAAAGACAAAGATTAAGTCACCGTCTTCGGCCATGAGTAGATCTGAGCAGCCCCAACTGCATAGGCTCGCATTCCCACTGAGTGGCTGTTGGAAATGGTGAAGGTGATGGTGAAAGAGGAGGTTTGGGGAGCATTCACGTAGGACCAAAAGCAGATCTTTCAAGGGGTCATTCAGTGAGACGGAGGTCAATCTGAAGTCTATTAGTGCCTCCAACGTTTCAGGAACACCAACTCTAGCCAGTTCATCTTTAAGATTATCATTGAGACCACTATGGAGTCCTGATCATTCCATAAAGAGTCCGTTGCATATTTACAGAACTCAGCAATGTATTCTGCAGCAAGCCAGGGTGCTTTCCGCAGCCCCTGAGAGCTGCTTCTGCTGTACATTGGGGATCATCATACAGGATGGTCACCCTCTGGAAAAAGGCTTGGGAATCATTGAGCAAAGGACTATTCTGGTCAATCAGTCTATGGCCCCAGGTCTGCAGTTCGCCATCCAGAAGAGAAATGACAATGCCAAATTTTGTTTATTCTGTAGCATAAGTGTGAGGTTGGAGAGTAAACAGCATTTTACAATGATGAACAAAGTCTTGCAACTTGATTCTATCACCCGAGAAGCGTTTTGGCAGTGGAACTTAAGGTTCAAGAATATGTCCATGGGTGGTGGCCCCAGGAGGTGAATAATCAAATACATCAAAAGGAGAGGATTCCTCCGTAGGTTCCATAGTGGGAAAGTGATACAGTCAGAGATACTCACTTTTAGCTGGAACTTTTAGATGAAGAAAAGCCTCTCCTACACATCCCACAATGAGGCAGATCCCGAAGTTTATAACAGGACTGGTCACGTGGAGGAGTGGTAGAAGTGCTGTAGCAGGAACACTTCCAGGAGTCACAGTACAAAATAGTCAGAGAAGGCAGGGTCAAGAACAGGCAGAAGTCAGAAGAGGAGAGTAGCAACAGGAAATCCAAATGGCAGGGGTCAAAAACGGGTAATTTAAGTAGTAAGTAAGGCTCAGAGTCACGCCAGTAGGCTAGGATCACTTCACAAGGAAGTGCAAGTGTCAGTGTACGTTTAAGCGTATTGTGCATGCGCCGCACCAGATGTCCGCAGGCCACGAACGTCACGAATTAAGGGCTCCAGCGCGCCAATGATGAGAACGTCCACGACAGCCACAACCTAATGCCTTACATCAAGTTATTATTAATTTCTATTGGAGGCAGAAACAGCCTATAGTGTTTATTTAATATTTCAATTAATTTTAGTAGACTTAAAAAAAACAATACAATTAAAGAATAAAATAGCAGATGCATGTTTTCTGCCCAAAAGTAGTCACATGTCATGCTCCAAAATGGTTAGCTGAGGACATCACAACAATACAAAAAATTTAAAATAAATACTTTAAAAAGCTTGTTCCTTCCATTCATTTTGTGCTGTTATTAGTCCCTAGTCCTCGACTTTGAAATCTAATTGCAGGGACATTTTTGGACAGGTAAGTGAACTTTCTAACTGCTTATTTTGGCAACGATTGGGATTAGTGGGAGGTGGCAAAGAAGAGAAAATGAAGATGGTTGAAAGTGTTTACTTAAAATAACCTGAACCCAAGCAGATAGACTGAAAAGAGTTGAGATAAACATGATCTGTCAAGGCTACTAAGTTTAAGCTGCTGCTAATCCACTTCTGTGCTTAGCTTAAGAATTGCTTTTAAAATTGTAGAAGTTAACAAACGTTTTTCCAATTTCACCCCATTTGTTTTCATAAATGTAAATGCACAAGCTCTGCTTTACTATCCCATTAGATGACTTGAATGAATAAGGCTGCAAAGCTTCATACAACACTTCAAAGATAATATTTTTAAGAGTGCTTCATGAGCATTATTCAGCAGGCAAGATTTCCCCCGAGAACAAAAATCCATAGATCAGGGGGAGATGTATCATTTACTTTTGCAGGACAGTGCATCAAACAACTGTATCATAGGACAAAAATTAACTTCAGCAAGTTTACTTTTTTTTCAGTTTTGAGCATTATCCTGTATTGAAGTTTTAAATTACAGTTAAGACCTTTGTTTAAGCTAGCAAGAAGGTCACGAGTTCAAGCAGAAACCTCATACATTTCCCCTCCTGTTAAGTCATGTTGACCACCAGCTTTAAAAAACAGCGAAGGCAAAGTAAATATTTTACCCCTAATAAATTAGCTCTCCAATAATAGCAAGTAACATATAAAAATATACAGAGCCCAGGGCAGGCTGGGTGATCAGCCGCCTGCACGGTAAACAAATGAGAGAACAAATTAAATCAAACTTAAACAGTAGTTCTGTAATGTAAGTCCTACTGTAAACTCTATAACATATGCCTTAGGTTAAAAAGACCCAATGTTTTTGGAAAATTCTTGCTGAGTATTTTTTGTTTATTTTGGTATTCTGTGAAAATACCTAATGGTATTTTGGTAATGGAGAAGGTCTCAGCTTTCAACAGAAGTCATGTGGTCAAATGGCAGTATTTTGACTTTTACACTTCTATCCAGCAATATTTCTGTTATGTATTACATTTCTGCAGGTTTTGTTGCAAATCAACTTAAAATGTATGTAATGATGTATTTAACATGTACATGGGACACCTATATGACGTGTTTATTATAACACAGTAGAAGAGGGCTCATTGGTGAACCCAGACACAGCATGCAAATTGCATGTGGCAATTGGCCATGTTTTTTCATTTTGCCTGTAGTGTCCAGAGACCTGCGGTTCCCTTCACCTATATTGTTCTTACTGCAATAGTGAATACTCTACTAATGAGTGGGGAGGGGCATGTAGAAGTCCCACCCTGCCCTGTACCTTGAGCATCATGCAGATACAGAGTGGCAAGAGGTTCAGCCCTCATCAGGACCCTGTCCAACACTGAACTCATTTTTAATTTTTTAATCCAGCATTCAGTACAGAGCACAGAACATGTGGGGAGGGGGGCACAAGTGATCCTTCTTATTATAAATGACTAATAATAGACATGACATGACTGTTATCCAGAATACTTTTAGACTTGGGGTTTTCTGGATAATGGAACATTTCAATAATTTGGATCACCATACTTTGTCTACTACAAAATAATTTAAATATTGACTAAACCCAATAGGATTGTTTTGCCTCCATTAAGGATTAATTATATCTTGGGATTAAGTACAAGGAACGATTGTGCCAAAACTATTAACATATACATAACAAAAATACGCATAAAGAAAATAACTGCACAAACAGGCACTGATATGGGCAGATTGTAAGGAAGGTGACCCCAGTAACCCAGCACTGCACCCCTGGATGCAATAGTTTTCTTTGATGATGCAAGGAAGAATTACTTTCTCAATTAAGTGAACCACTTGCAATTTTTTTCACCAAAACATTTAGTTCAATGTACAAAACATTTTTTGAGGCCTAGAAGTTTCTTCTACTTTGGAATAAATTCACTATTAAAAAAAACACAAATGTTGATTTATTAAAAATCAGAATATAAAGCATGATTGTATAATTACCTTGATTGTATATACTATTCATTATTTTAATAGGTCAACAAGCTGAAAAAATTATAAAAACTCAAAAAACTTGAATTGAATACATTTTGCATACAATAGCCTCATTGACTAATACATGACCTCACAAGCTTTCAGACAGCAACATTTTCATTTGAGTTTTTTTTTCAAATGTTCCAACTTTATAATTATTGAAAACTTGAAAGCCCTTAATTTTGAACAAAAAAATACAAACATTGATAGTTCCTAGCTGGTATATATCTATTCATGTCAGTCATTACGTCTTAAAATTAATCAGAAACAAACAAATTCTTACACTTTCCCCTTATCTAAAACATTAAGTACATATCTAGAGCTAATTTTTAGTTATGATCTAATCTGTTCCATTTCATGAAACTGAGGGGAAATTTGCAAAACAGCGAAAATTTGCAACCACATTGTAGTCAATGGCAGTTTTTCACAGTTTCTTTTTTTCTCACTATGTCTTTGGCCTACTATGGACTACTTTTTCTGTGCAGAATACATTAGAGTCTATGAGGGTTTTCAAAAATAATTATTTTTCTCATAACTACTATTATTACTATTTGTGGGTATTTATTAAAACTGGAATTATCATTATTTTATAAATAAAAATTTGACCTAACTCCCAACCAAGATTTGGCTTAATTTACTAAAAAAAATCCAAATGAGAATGGTACATTTGGGAAAAGTCTCTATAAAATCGTGCAACAATTTCAAATTTGAAATTGTTTGAATTTTTAAATGAAAACCAGCCCAAACAGCCCAAAAACCCTTGAACATCATGATGGCAAAAAAAAATTTCCATTTGTAAAAGGGACATCTGCTATTGACTTTTATATGACTTCGACAGGATTTGGTTGGAGAATTTTCGGATTTGGAATTTACAGCTGAATAAATCTCAAAAAATTTAGGGTTTTCCCCTAAAATAGACCCCTTAATTTAGCTAAAATCAGGGGCGTAATTATAACAATATAACAAAAATAATCAATTGAATTTTCTCTGTGACCCAGTAACATCTAGTTACATCACTGGCTGAAATTTAAATATAGCAGGCAGTATCCATTCCACCCTATTCCATTTTTAAGATACCAGTCTAATAGGTAGACCTATCTCTGCAGGAGAAATTAAAACTGAATATGCAGTAATCCAAAACTTTCCATTGTTTCTGTCTAAGGTTTTTTTTTTGCATCCAGTGGACAAAGTAGACCTTCTACACATTCACCACATCTGTATTGGGCATGCATCAAGAACCAATCACCAATGCAGCAAGGTCAAGCATAGCCAAGAGTACTGCTTTCAACACTTTACAACACTACAGTAATAGATAGTAAATATCCATGTAGTTCTAACAATCCCTATTGATAGCCCTGTGACACTCACTTGCTCATGTTGACTCTTAAAACCCCAGCCGCTTTGTATGCTGCATTGAAATTATCATTATTTTACACTTGGAATCTTAACATTTTCTAGTGTATTTCTAGTACACAATATTGCATTCTATTTGCACCAGACATTAAAATTTATGGAGGCATTCTGATAATGTATGTAACAGTAATATTTTCAGACAGAGGTGATTATGATGGGGATGCTTCATAAAGTGGAGATGAAAAGAACATGAGTCCTTGAATAAGTAATGTTGAGAAACTTTACATTGCAGACATCTATTGTATAAGTGATGATTGACACCAAGCAAGTGTGTCCTTTTATGATGGCAGTTCTCATGGCAGTAAATAGGAAATACTCATTCTTCACCCTTGGGAGCAGATTTACTAAGGATCGAATTTCGAAGTTGATAAACTTCGAAATTCGACCGTCAAAAATTTTTTAAGGGCATTTTCTATTGAAAATGGACCGAATTGGTCTGTTTTCGATTGAATAAAAATTGTTTGAATGCATTGTTCGATTTCAATGATTCAAACGATTTTGGGAAAAATCCTTTGATTTTTTTTAAAACTTTGAAAAAATCACTGTAAAGGTTCAAGGAGGTCCCCCATAGGCTTAAATTGCAATTGGGCAGTTTTAAAAGAATCCTGTCATGGGAAATTATTTTTTTTCAAAATGCATCAGTTAATAGTGCTGTTCCAGAAGAATTCTGCATTGAAATTAATTTCTCAAAAGAGCAAACAGATTTTTATATATTTAATTTTGAAATCTGATATGGGGCTAGACATATTGTCAATTTCTCAGCTGCCCCAAGTCATGTGACTTGTGCTCTGATAAATAGTGATGGGCAAATCTGTTAATATAAGTGCGCGTCAACTTGGGCGCGCGACAAAACATCAGCGCGACTCGTTTCGCGAATTTTTTCACCATTTCGCTGAAAATTTTTGAATTTTTCAAACGCTGAAAAATTCTCAAATTTTCAGCGAAATAATTTGCGCGCCCAAGTTGACGCACGCTTATATTAACGCGCGTCAGAATAGTTTTGATGCACAGTGCAATGTGATAAAACTTCCATGGGAAATGCATACCCCCAACGATCCCTTTTTTTGGAGGGACATTCCCTCTTTTGACAGCGCAACCTGCAGTCCCTCATTTAATTTGTATTGGAAAGTCCCTCTTTTCTCTGCATGGAATAGCCAGAAAAAGAAACAAAGTTTCTAACTTAATTGGCTTTTGGCAGAGAGCCTAGAAGAACAGCTAACAGGTGCAAAAAAGATGCTTTTTAACAATTTTGATATAATAAAATAAGTAATTGATGTATTTGTAACAGTTTAGATAAGGAGAAATATTTTCAAACTTTCATAACCTGCCAAATTTGGTAAAACGAACTTGTTAATTAGTGGGTGTGACCACAAAAATGGGTGTGGTCAAAATGTTGCAGCGCTACGTATGGAAAAAAAAAATTCCGTCCCTCTTTTTACTTCCAAAATGTTAGGAGGTATGGAAATGTGAAAAAAATTGTAAAAAATGGCAGTTTTTGCTTTTTGTCTGAATGTACTGAATAGCATTGGAGTCAATGAGAAGAGCAATTTACACGCGTGTTTCATTTAGTATACACACATGCCCTGCATTGTTAGTGGACTCATCTTTTCAAAAGAAAAATAGGCCTCCCATTTTTCCAGCTTCTTCAAAACATCTGTGATTATTTAAAATAGTGAAAAATTTAAAAGGCATATTTTAATATATATTAATTTATTTTTAAAAATATTTTTCACTGCACAGATTGTGCTGTTTTGAAGTGAAGCGGCGAACTCGACACGCAGCGAACTCGACGCGCGACGAAAAGAGATGCGCGGCGAAACGAAACACACTGCAAATTTTTGTGAGCGTTTTGCCGAAACTTTCGCCATCAGCGAATGTCGGAAATTCGCCGCTAATTCGCCTAGGGCGAATTTATTCGCCCATTACTACTGATAAACTTCAGTCTCTCTTTACTGCTGTACTGCAAGTTGAAGTAATATCACCCCCTCCCTTCCCCCACCCAGCAGCCTAACAAAAGAACAATGGGAAGGTAACCAGATAACAGCTGCCTAACACAAGATAACAGCTGCCTGGTAGATCTAAGAACAGCACTCAATAGTAAAACCCATGTCCCACTGCATTCACTTTAGAAGGAAAAACAACAGCCTGCCAGAAAGCAGTTCCCTCCTAAAGTGATGGCACAAGTCACATGACCTTGGAGGCAGCTGGGAAATTGACAAAATGGATAAACCCATGTCAGATTTCTGAACTGAATATAAAAAAAGCTGTTTGCTCTTTTGAGAAATGGATTTCAATTAGGGATGCACCGAATCCACTTTTTGATTTGGCCGAACCCTCAAATCCATTGTGAAAGATTTGGCCGAATACAGAACCGAATCGGAACCCAAATTTGCATATGCAAATTAGCGAGGGGAAGGGCAAAATTTTTTTTACTTCCTTGTTTTCTGACGAAAAGTCACATGATTTTTTGGATTTGGTTCGGCCAGGCACAAGGATTCGTCCGAATCCAAATCCTTCTGAAAACTGCCTAATCCTGGCCGAATACCGAACCGAATCCTGGATTCGGTGCATCCCTTATTTCAATGCAGAAGTCTACTGGAGCAGCACTATTAACTGATGAGTTTTTTTTTTTTTTTTTAAACTTTTACCATGACAGTTTCCCTTTAAGGTGGCAAAGTGTCAAATTAATTTTTTATTAAAGAGACAGTACTTTGAAATTCGAATTTTTAAATTTTTTAAATTTACATCAAATTTTGGGCTATTCCATAGTCGAAGTAGTAAAAAAATGACTTCAAAATTCTACATTTTTAAATTCAAATTTAATTTGAATTTTCACTTTGAAAATGTGTCCCCTGATGAAGAATCATGAACAAAAACGTCTGCAAAATTTTCACTGCAATGAAAGGACTGTGGTGTCAGATTAGAAAATGATGTTGTGAAAGATAACTATGGTAATGAAATAGATATCTGGGTATATGGGGGTATCATTTATTTACATGTGTTTATTTTTATATGTTTTGTATGTCGCGAGTCAATTTGGAGCAATTCCACAAATCGCGCCGCTGCGTGTGAATAGGCGCAGGCGTTTTCAAGTAACGCCGGTGCGCCCCAGGACCTGTCTATTCGGGGAGGTTCGGGGGCTACAAGTCGCGGCTACAAGTCGCCAGGCGACAAAATGCCCCCGAATCTCCCCGTCTGCTCTAGCCCTAAATGGAAATTCCAATCTTCTGCTTATTTTTGTTAGAGAGCGTTAAAATAAAATTATATTATCTGTATATGTTACTGTTAGTTTTATGAAGTTTTTAAGATCATTTCTACACATATCAAAAGCAAGGATAAGGTTCTAGATTGACTTATGTTTCCAACCCATTGGTTTATGGACTTTGTGAGTTGTGGCATATGAATAGGGCCTCTTTACCTTTTATCTTTCACATATCCAAACTTAAATACCTATGGCTAATACCTGCTTAAAGAAGAACTAAATCTTAACTAAATAAGTAGGCTAGAAATGCTGCACATGTTTTGGGCTTGTCATTTTTTGTACCAGCAAACACAGCCCTTTAGTAGGGAAGATCTTTGCCTCCAAAGATGCCCCAGTAGCTCCCAATCTTTTCTGCTGATTTACTGCACATGCTCTGTGTTGCTGTCACTTACTGATAGTGATGGGCTATCCTGTTTCGCTTCTCCGAAAAAATGTGCAAATTTCCAGGGAAATTCGTGAATTGGCGAAGGAATTCGCGTAAAAAGTCGCGGCACGTTTTTTACGTGCACCTTTTTGACACGTGTCACGTCATTTTCAACGCGTCATGTCATTTTCGGTGCACAACTCGAATTTTTGCTGGCATTTTGCAAATTTATTCGCCGGCAGCGAATCGCGAGAATTTGCTGCAAATTTGTGCCTGAATAAATTCGCCCATCACTACTTACTGATCTTAGGCACCCAATCAAAATATACAGTACACAGTACACATTCGGGGAATGTAATATGTTTCGCTAGTGCTAAAAACGTTCACAAAGACGCTTGCGAATGTTAGCAACCACGTTTGTGAAATATTTGACTAAATAAAGACATCAATTTTTTTTTATTTTAAATGTATGTAGGCTATGCCTTTCAAGAACAGTGACCACAGGAGGACTAGAAAATACAGCTTGCTCTCACACAACCCTTCAAATAAATCAGATATGTCTGGTGTGTCTGGTGTGTACCCGAAATGTTGCATTCACTGCATTAAATGTGTAAGATGTTCCTTGCTTCCAGCAGTCTGTGTGCCTTCAATTTTTTTGCCTGACTCAGTAGGACTAGAGCAGGGCTGCCCAACTGGTTGCCCCCTAATGTAGCCCCCACTTGAAAATCTGTGATATCCCTGCAGTGAGCACCAGTCATTTGGTTTTTTGGTGTTCCACCACCATTAATGTGGACATGGTCTTGTGGCAACATGGGTGGGGCTAGAAGTGTGTGCGACTTAAAAACAGGGAGTGGTCAGCACTGGCTTCCATTATTGGTCCTCCACTGTGTAGGCCAAAATAATTCCGGCCCTCACAACAACAGCACTGATCTAGAGGATACCCTCCATTCTCCATCCCCTGGGAACAATCAAACCCCCCTTTACCTGAGCATACCACCTTTTGGTGCAGGCCATTCCAGGACTCACCTATGAACAATACTTATAATTTACTAATCTCAATATAAGATAGAGTCATACAGTACATAGTCCTCACCAGATTTACATAACTCCCATCAAATTGACACAATTTGGTAGGAGACAGGATGACTTTTGCCCACTATGCAAATCTCCATACAAGAATTCTGGTCTAAAATAATGAAGACTCTATAGCAAACAAACTGTGAACAGTGGACACAGCAGTCTGTGTGCTAGTGGTAATAGACGAGGTATTGACTACCAATGTCAGAGTTCAGTTATGCACGCTCATGTTCTATGTTAAGAATGTTATGATTATGCACTTATTGGAGGAAACCCTCCACTCCCTAACCTTCTGGAGACAGATGGTAGACAAAACCCTTTCCCTTAAAAAATTTACTTATAAAAGAAGGGGGGCATACGATAAGTTCAACAAGATTTGGGGGAACTGTTGTGATCAGGACCCTCAGCTAGCCTATCCTCTTAAACTTGATGTGACCTGCTGTAGACTACCAACTACACTCCCATGTATACAGACAACTGTAACTTTTAGTGTTTGTATTCTCCTGTTTATGCCTGCACATGATCCGAAATCACTGCCAAGCAAAACAAGTCAAATTTGTCCATTCCTAGTGAAGAGCCTGTGTATGTGTCACTCAACACCTTTGCTAATCGTTTCCTTTTAAAAAGTCCTTCTGTGTTTCTTCCTATGTACAAAATGCTTTCAAATCTTTGCAAAACAATCTTTTTTTTTTTTAAGTTTGAACTTTTAGTTTTTTTTTTTCCTGCCAACCTGTTTCAACTGTACAAATGACACTCTCAGCCACACATCATATCCTTGACAGTTGTGCTAATTTAATAATTATATGTTTCGGTTTTGAATGTGGATTAATCCCAGAATAGCATGATTTGGCCTCACTGTCCTATTGCTTTCATTTTTATTTGGACTTGTTCTTGAGACAGCATTTGTAATTTGAATTCAGGGAATTTTTTTTTGTATGGTATATTAGTTGCAGATGTAATTTTTTTATAACGAAAATTATCTTTTGGACATTTTTGTATCATGGGAATTTCTAGTTGGTCTAACAATCATCTTCAGCTATTTTTCACATTCTCTTTAATGTTGTGGTTATAAGAGGTGCATGAAATGACCACACTAGGGACACTATCCACATAAATAGAAAAATGCTGGCTAGATTCCTTTAATTGGGTAGAACAGCTCTGCAAGTGACCTCAGACTGGATTTCACAGCAATTTATAAATTGATTTGAAGGATGTATTGCCAGCTACAATCCAATAAATAAGTTTGTGTGCGTTTCTCAGATTCAATGCTTTGGACCTGGTGTTTTCCGGATGAGGGATCTTTCCTTAATTGGCTCAACATACCCTTACAGTCAACCATAAACATTCTTTAAAAATAGAATTGTTTGCTTAAAATAGACTTTTAAAATTAAATGTAAGGATTTGCCACAGGGTCAGCCCAGACCCGCTACCCGATCAGCCGGAACTTAAAGAGAAATACATTTCGGATTTCGGTTATGCTCGCAGTGCGCAGCATATCACACATGTGTATGGGTGCGCTGATATTTATGCATGTTCATAGAGCACCTGTTTTTGAGCATGAGCATGGGGCCCCTAATGTTTGGAACCCAGTGGGCCCCAGATGCACCAGTCTGACCCTGATTCTAGATAGCAGCTTTCCGAATAAAAGATACCTGCAGTAAAGCTATTCATGCTCTTGTGCAGCAAGAAATTGCATAACAAACGCCTGAAGTTCCAGTGGTTACTATGTTACTCCTATAAGGATAATCAGAGGCCCCATAAGAGTCTTCTAATGTAGTAGTACTCTATATGTAGGAAAAGGATATCATTTTATTAGTCTAGATCAGGGATCCACAACCTTTTGAACCCGTGAGCAACATTCAGAAGTAAAAGGAGTTGGGGAGCAAAAATGTTCTTGGGGTACCAAATAAGTGCTGTGATTGGCCATTTTGTAGCCCCTATGTGGATTGTCAACCTACATTGAGGCTCTGTTTGGTAGTGCACCTGGTTTTTATGTAACCAAAACTTGCTTCCAAGCCTGGCATTCAAAAATAAGCTCCTGTTTTGAGGCCACTGGGAGCAACATCCAAGGGGTTTGTAGAGCAACATGTTGCTCGCGAGCTACTGGTTGGGGATCACTGGTCTAGAGGATGTGGACCCTTAAAAAAGCATTTTGATGTGGGGTTGAGTAGTTTTTTTTGTAAAGTTACTGATGAACCAGTCTAGGTCACCCTTCATTAAAACATGGATATTGTTTTTTCACACAACTCAGAGTTGTGGTTTACAATAGCAAGCAAATTGATAAAAATGTAAGTCTCAATTCAGTCAACATTTCAATTCAGACACATTTTTTCCTGTATCGTGGGTATCAGGGTGTGATAGGGTTGGATGCTTCTTGTCTTCAGATAAAATAATAAACTTTTAAATAAGTCGTTTCAGCAAAGTTCCTAAATTTCTACCAACATTCTTCTTCACACCAATAATGCTCTCAGAGATATCTACAGAACTTCCTGCTTGTGTTTTGTTTATACAAAGTTGTTTCTGTAAAATTACTTTCTGCTATATTTCTCAAAACAGGGAGGTAATATTACATCTAACATTACCAGAAATCTGCTGATAATTCTTTGTAATTTAAATGTAAGTATCCTAGATTTACAGAGGGCTTAAAATACAAATTTCTGTGATCAGAACCACAATTTAGACATACTGTGGAACTAAATAGAATGGAATGTTGCAATAATGAAACCATTCAAACCCACATTTTATAAAAGTAAACCATTAGCAATCAATGAGCAGGGTTTACTCTAAATACATTTTGTGTGTATAGATATACGACTTATCCAAAATGATAGGGATCTGAGATTTTTCAGATAATGGGTCTCCCAATAACATAAAACACCATTCCTTTGGGCAAAGGATTGTTTTGCTAGCTTAGTTAACATAAAGTTGTAAGATACTAGTTGTCAGGAGCCAAGAAAACGGCTGCTGACATGAATCAGACTTTTTCAAAAGTGGGAAAGCCCAACCAGGTCTTCACTGACAATCTAATGGGGCCCCAGACTTTCTGCTGCGGTTCTACTAGGGATCCCACTAACTTCAGAGACTAGAATTCTATCACACAGTACAGGCAAGGATCAGGCAAGAGCATAGTCCAAAACAGGCTAATGATCGAGGGCAGGAGGTTGAGAATCATAGTCAGACAGGCAGAGTTAATGAACCACAACGACACAATGGAAAAGGCTTAAGCAGGTTCTGTATACAACCAGAAGCCATCTTGGGCAAGGAATGAAGGATTGGTCAGTTTTAAATAGTGATATTTGGCACCAGAAAACAGGAAGTAAGTGCAAAACATAGCCCAAAACAAAAATGGTGGTGCCAGCTTCAATAATGCGGAACTGCTCATGTCATCACATCATCGCGCATGACCATATGTGCATGATGACGTGCATAGCACCTGCCGGCCAGAGCACAAGGGGATAAGAGAGCACAATGGTCTGGCAGGGCACCACACAAAAGTACAATGTACTTATTGTTTTAGAGCAACTTAAAGTATGGATCCTGCAATGCATAGATTCCCACACATCTTGGGGTTACCATTCCAGGCAGAGATACCCAGACAGTCAGAGCTGACTTTTAGGGGACCACCCAAAAGTGTTAAATTTGGATAAGACTCCTGCTTAATGCTTTAGATATTCCTGGAAGTCCAGTCTGGAAGCCCTGGAACTTTTTATTCCTGAAAAGCCACCCTAAATGGTCAGTTAAGGTGACATTTGGGTTGAACACTTTTTTTTTGCTGTTTTTTATACTATTGGAACTATAATAATATTACATTTCCATTGTTTCATTGCTAATTGTAAGATGGGGTCCATGGGCAAATATTGGTCCTCAATAACAAGTACATTTTCTATGCATTTCTATGGGAATTTTAGAGTTGTTTTTATGAAATAGTGAACTCTATCTTTCACTCATTGATAGTGAGGAGCAAATCTATTTAATTTCACTTTGCCAAAAAATTTGAGAAACTGCGAAAATTTTGCAAAAACTCCAAATGCAATAAAGTTTCTTTCACTGCATATTTTTGCCCAAGTTTCACACAAAAAAATTGCAGATAGCAAAATGCAGAATTTTGCCAAGAATCCATGCTTGGTGAAAAAATTTGCTCATAACTACCCATTGATAAATAAGATTCTAAAAATCACATATTGATGAATAGAAAATAAGTAAAATTTGGTGAGCTTCAATTTCACACTTTGAGAAATGTGCCCTTTAGTGATGAATTTCTAGGTAATGCCCTTTTTACAGATATCTGAGATATAGTAATGTGCATATATATTTTGAAGAATGAGAGACATAATTGTACTCAATCTAACCTTAAAAACTTAAAGGTTATGTTGCACATTCATATATAATTGCCTCATCGCCTCATCTTATATCATATTTTAACTTGTGGAACAATGGTTAGCAGACCATTCATGGTGGCATGGTAGTTGAGTTTGAAAATGACACAAATCCATCAAGCAATTTCTGCCTCCAACATGCTTCAGGAAGAAAAATTCCTTCTTACAAATCAACAGGACCAGGAGGAGAAATGTATAAAGATAGATAGAGAGGGAGCTAGAAAACATAGATATAGCACTTTTATACGCAATGGGAAAGCATGATCATCATAAAATATTTCTAATAAAATGCTAGAGGAAGTGTTCAATATAAAAAGAAAAACTAGGTAAACAGGTAGGCTGTGAAATATTTTTTTTTCTAATATAGTTATCCAAAAATGTAATGTATAAAGGCTGGAGCGACTGGATGTCTAACACAATAGCCAGAACACTACTTCCTGCTTTTCAGCTCTCTTTGTTTCCTCTGGTTACCAGGCAGTAACCAATCAGTAACTTGAATGTGAGCTGCATGTCAAGGATTAATTGCAAACTCACTGAATAGTTCTGTCCCATGTGGCCGCGCTTCAAATCACTAACTGATTAGTTAGAGTTAGACAGCTGAAAAGTAGGTAGTAGTGCTCGGTTATGTTAGACATCCAGTCACTCCACCCTTTATAGATTAAGTACAGTATGTATCTATTTTTTATTTATAACCCACTTTTTATTTTTCCACTGAACTGTTCCTTTGAAACTAAAAATATACATTAACATTTTCTATAATTTTACATTTGTAGGCCTATATCAAGCATGGAATTTTCTCAAAATAATAACTGTTACAAAGTGCTAGGAATTTTTCTACATGCAATACCTAATTCATATTGGCTTTTATAATACATAGAGTCCTATTTTTCAAAAAACTGTCTTTGTGAGTTCTTTTTATATTGTAATGGTCTAAATTTCACCAAATTCAAATGCTTGTTATTAAAAGCATTGGTTATTAAAAACTTGATAATAAAATCATGAAAAAAAGCAACAAATTTGATTTGCCTGGCCTAGGGTGGCAGAATTTTAGGGGGGGCATGCCACCCAGCCACACCCACATTGGTTCAGAAGCACCGGGGATTCACAATAGTTTGTGAGATGGGGTGATGAACCCCTAGGGGCATCTTCTATGTAAATCTGTCTCTGATAAAAGTTTTGGAAACCCTTATTTTAGTTCATAAGTTTTAAATAAAAAAAATTTAAATTGCAGTATAACTTTGAATTTGAATGTTTGCTTTCTCCATGGACATATGTGCTTTGCAACACATCAGTTTGCTTTAGGTATGCTATTGTAACTACTTAGATCAACAGATCTCTGCTCAAAATATAGTTAGGCAAGAAATATACCAGTTTGCCATAGATCAGGTGAGCAGAAAAATTAATTTGACATATTTCCAAAATTCAACGGCTAAAATTGATGAGCATTTTCTTGTAGAGGTTTTCTGTTTCTCAGGTTGAATTCCTTAAGTGTTTTTTTTTCCCCTGGAAAGTTTGCTTTTGGACTCACTTCAGAAAATGATCATGTAAAACCTATTTTCTTTTCCCGGGAGAATTTTTACTCTTTATTATGTATTTTTGAGTGCATTAAACAAAAACATCAATGAGTAAAACAAAAGTGGTATTGACAGCTAAACAAAGGAATGATCCATTATATTTTGTCACCAACCAGAACATGACTTTTGCCTCTCTGGTATGTCTAGATGATCCAGGTGCTAATAGCCAGGAGCAAAATGTCTACTGAGAATCAGCATACTCGCTGGTTCCCAGCTAGATCTATGTATTTTCATTAGAGGCAACATATTTTAATTAAAATGCCACAAAAGTCAATTTATTATATAAATAAGAATATCTCCTCCATGGACCATACATTGGCATGCGTAGATTCGGTGATGGGAACTACTTAGCTCTGCTAACATTGAACATTCTGGTTACTTTAACTAAATTTGCCATCAATTCAACCTGTGTATCTATTTATCTATAAAACCCAATATTTCCATGGAATTAAACAAGGCTTAAGCAGCTTATTTGCTGTCAATTAAATATAAATATAAGACACCAGTGAGTACTCATCTCCAGGGCCTCTGAGGAAATTGCAGGACGAAACGAGTAAGGCAGGTGGAAGGTGCCCCATTCCATGCATGAGGAAAGGATGCTACAGGTCAATTAAATACCTTATCTAAGTGTTTGGCTTTTGGGATCTTGTATGGACATTTCACAGGGGGAACTTCCAGGAGTCACAGCTATACTATTTATTAGCAACTGCCATGTGAGTGCATTTCAATAATTTCTTTTTAAAAAAATAAAAAGGTATTTTGACACTATTTGCTGCTGCATGTCATTTTACAGTCTATACCAGGAGAAGTGCTCCACAATTTTTTATAAGCCAGTTGAAAATATAAATAAAAAAAATTGAACAGTTGCATGAAAAAATTTGCCAAGTGAAATTTGAATAGTAAAAGCTCAATAGAAAGTGTCTCAAACAATGTTATTTATTTATTTCCCTGTTTATTAAAACATTTAAGATATGAGATATAATAATAAGAGCAGAATAAGAAAAATAGTGTAACCGATCCCAAAGGAATAACATCTTTAGATTATTTTTCAGTTTATTATTCAAGTAATTTGTTGTAACTATTCATTGCTATTTTGTAAAACCAGTGTAATTTAATCAGAGATATTGCAATACATTACAATTTAAACAAGTTATAATCCAATGTAGTAATGGGGTGTTATCTATGCTATAATTATTTAATTGTGACATTGTTTAAATAATTACCCTAACCCCCTTTTTCCTTTCTGCACTCCTTTATTTCCGACATATACAAAAATAAAAACCAAAATTTAAAAAATTCAGCCTCAATGAAAATTAATGGAACAATGTGATTTTACCCGTTTACTGTGCAAGTTGTTTCTGCCAAATAATGCAATTACAAATTTTCAGTCCTGTAAGATAAGTTGCTTGAATTTTGTTACATTTTTTATGCAAACTCCATTCATTGATAATTTGAAAAATAATTGAAAAGCATTCTAAAAGCAACATGATTAAAAAATTATTCCTTTAAGTCCTCCAAGGTCAGTGGTCCAGTTGATATAAAGGGATCCTATAACCATAACACACAGTTTTATATGTTTCCTAGCTTTCAGTTGATCCCAACCGGCATCAAGTTGCCAGGAAAATAGCTGAAAAAGGTTGAAACAGCAAAGTGCTAGGAAACTTTCAGAATTCTCTTGTTTGATAATTGATAACTCTGCTCGCTTCTCCTCATAAGTGATCTTTGAATAATTTTGTATAGATTTTGTACAAAAGTTCCATGCAAGTTGCTTTTCTCCAGGACGTATAGGCTAGTCATTTTTTGTATGTTCTTAAAGTGATTCTGACACTAAAAACCGAATTTTAACATATGAATGTACATGTGGTGTTTATACAAATGGCCTGCAGGTGGCACTGTGCATACATAGGACTTTCTGTACAACTTGAAAGTGAAAGTAAAACTTAATGCTGTTATGTAAGGGCTGCATGACTTGCTAATAAAGCACTGTTATACTCTCCTCATCCTCGGAGTTCTGAAAATTTTTCCTCTATGTGTGGCAAGGGATGATTATCAATAACTACTGCTTTATTAGGTTCACGGAGATCAACACACAGTCTAATACCTCCAGTTTTCTTCTTTGTTACAACAATTGGTGAAACCCATTCAGAGGATTCTGATTTTTCAATCACATCTTGCTCTACCAGTTTCTTTTGTTCCTGTGAGACAGTCTCCCTTATAGAGTAGGGCAATCGCCTCAATTTCTGGCGTACTGGTTTTACATCTGGCCTCAACTTAACTTTGTATACAAAGTTCTTTGCACAGCCCAGTGATGTGTTGCTTTGAGATACATACGGTTTAATTGTTACTGTTTATATATTTGTCTAAATGCTTTCTACTATAGGGGGAATAAGTGGTGTTTATACAAATGGCCTGCAGGTGGCACTGTGCATACATAGGACTTTCTGTAAAACTTGAAAGTGAAACTTAATGATGTTATGTAAGGGCTGCATGACTTGCTAATAAAGCACTGTTATACTCTCCTCATCCTCGGCTACCAAACACAACAGTACATTACATGTTACCTATAGGTCATGCTGATCATTTTTTGCTGAGAGGTTTATTTTTGTACAGTATATAACTGTTAGCTGAAATGTCTAAAAATATAGTGCCTGCACACTAATAATATCAATAACCCACATTGTATTTCTTAAAAAAACTTTAATGGATTACAAACAATCATAAAAAGTTTTCAATCATATACATGAAAGTTTAAACAGGTCAGCATATACAACAACAGTACATACCACTCAAAGTACTAGTACATTACCTATATCAAGGATCAGAATGCGGATACACTTGCCCTGAAAAAGTGAGAATTACCCAGACTTTTCGGCTGAACACCTTTCTCAAGGGGAATTCTATTTTCTGCTTTGAAGTTAAGCGCTTTTTAAGTCCATGCTCTGGATGAACCCCCCAAAAAACAAGGTAAATGGTTGAGTGACACAAACGGAATGTACATATGTGGAAGATGTGTCAATTGTAATTTTACCATATGAGCTAGCACATTTTATCATCCGATGACAGGCAAGGGATTCAAAATAACAGGTTTTATCAAATGTCAGTCCAACTTTATAATCTACATATTGAAATGTCTCTGTGGGAAATTGTATGTAGGCGAAACCACGACTACAAGAATTGGGGAGCATAGAAGTGATATAAGGCTAAATAAAAACACTTCACCGGTAGCCAGACATTTTGCGCAAGAACATCAAGTAAGCCAACTGCGGTTTATGGGAATCGAGAGGATAAAAAGACCTAGAAGGGGAGGTGACAGGCAGTTAATACTGATACAGAATGAACTAAAATCGATTTACAGACTAAATACACTGTCGCCCAATGGCCTTAATAAAGACAGAGAATTGTCTCTATTCCTGTGACTCTGTATATGGATGTGTCATTGCCTCAGCCTGCGTAAAGAGTGGGACTTATTTTTCGATATTTTTGTTTTTAAGTGTTTTTATTTTTTGTCCTTACAGTGATTTCATTGATATTACATTACAGTTTACAAGAATTAAGTTATAAGAATGATGCATGAAATGATGGAACATTGGATCATGCTTTAAGAATACATTGATATTGATGTTTATCCATCCTGTACACTATGATGAATTTTTTTTTATTTATTTATATACAAATGGTGAAGAGATTAATTTTAGTATTGAGAGTTTGTTATCACCATATTTCTGGATATCACCATATTTTCTGTATTGCACTTGCACTTTAAATTAATAGATATTGAATGGTATTTAGGCCTTGTATGCACTCATGCTTTTAATTAATAGTAATGGAATGATATGCACATGTCCAATGAGAGACAAAATAAGCAGAAATAACTAGTGCTAGATCACTAATATTTTTAACACATATAATTTTTATTGTCACTATGATTATATTTAATGAAAAAAACATTTTTTTTGGCCATTTGTACTTTATTTTTAGATAATTTATATATGGTAATCAATATACATTTGGCAATGAATTTAATTACATTTAATTGGCACTGTGCACTTTTAGGATGGTAATTAATTTATTTTATTAATGAATTAAATGAAGATCAATTCATTCTTCTTTAGATAAAGATTTTCTTTAGAATAAGGTAAGAACTGTATTTTTGATGTATTAAAGACTAATGAGTCAATTCTGTATGTGGAATATGTGCAAACGTACATAAATTATCTTTAGATTGACAAGAGAAATGTCTTTTTGAATTGTTACAATGTGGTTGCTAAGTTACGGACGCTGGTCACAGAATGCGTCTATACGCACCTGTGTTCCAAGGTGGGAAATAGGAGCCTTGTCACAGAGGCAAAGTTGATGTTGTATCCGGTGACATAGGCGGAAGTGACATCACTAATAGGAAGCGCTGTAGCACGTGAAGGTGAAACCAATACAGCATCATCAAACAGGGTATTTATAGCGCTTAAATTAAAAGCAGAAACTAGAATTCCCCTTGAGAAAGGCGTTCAGCCGAAATGTTGGGGTAATTCTCACTTTTTCAGGGCAAGTGTATCCGCATTCTGATCCTTGATATAGGTAATGTACTAGTACTTTGAGTGGTATGTACTGTTGTTGTATATGCTGACCTGTTTAAACTTTCATGTATATGATTAAAAACTTTTTATGATTGTTTGTAATCCACTAAAGTTTTTTAAGAAATACCATGTGGGTTATTCATATTATTGGTGTGCAGGCCCTATATTTGTAGCCATCAATGTAGAATTGTGACCTCTATGGGGTCTATTTATGGGCTTTTCTATGCACCCGTCTTGCTTCCAATATATGGTAAACTCTGTACAGAAGTGTGCCCTCCATTTTTGAATTTTAGCTTAAATGTCTAAGCCTGACTGTCTGACACTCTGATTTTACCAACCTAACTGTCCCATCTCAATCTGTTAGTTACAGTTTCTAATGATAACGGACTCCTGCTGCACAAATATGGCAGCCCCCTCATACAGGAACATGGGGATCAGACAGGTAATGTAAAAGCATCATGCAAATACTTTATGGCAAATTTAGAAGTAGCTTTCAAAGCCAGTTATTATAATAGATGTAAAAAAGAGTTTAATTTCAGGTGTCAGTAGCTCTTTAATGCCATTGAGCCATGTTATTAAGCTCATCTGAATTGGTGAATAAATGAAACAAGACATTCACAATTCTTGAAAGTAGGCCATATATTTATATAAATATACTATCAAGAAAAGAATGGATTTCATGTGGAAGATTATTTGTTGCTTGTAAAAGCACAATATTACTTATCCTGTGTAGTAGAGCGATGGCTGGGCTCCAGTGAATCAAGGTTTCCTTTTTTTATTATTTTTATTTTGTTTTGGTATGATCAGCATCCAAATACAGCAAAATGAAAAGAGCTTCAGCATAATCAGCAAAATAGAGTGTCTTTCAGCCAGCAGGGATATGTCACAGCTTCAGGCTGAGATACCATGGGTCAGAAAGAAGGTCATGGAAAAAAAAAAGTCTCTCCTAAGGATACTTTACATAGTATAGCATATCTTTTCATTTGCCAAAATCATATTTCAGTTTTTTTACACATATAATTTGCCCCTTCCATCTGCAATAATTAAAAAATGGACATCGCCTGAAAGTAATTGAAGGTGGCAATTGGCTGACTAGCACCTGTTTTAAGCTAAATATCATTTGAAAACTTTAAATCAGTGGTTCTCAACCTGGGGGTCAAACGACCCTTTCACAGGGGTCACTTAAGGGGTTCCAGGAGCAGGTTCATCTCTCTCCCCACTAGCCCTGGGGCAAGGTTGTAGCTCTCCGGCTGTTGGTGCTGGGAGTTGTAGTACAGTAACCTGTGTAGGGAAGCCAGTTGCACTACAACTTTCAATATCCCCTTAGTAAGGACTGCCATACAACTCTCCCTGCCCATTTAAAATTTGTAAAATTAAATGGTAATTTTTTAATTTGTTAAATGCCAACCTGTGATCTTCCAGTTAAACTTCCCAGCACTCTCGGCTTTGAGTTATCTTTAGTGGATTGCATTGTTGTTCTACAACTGCTCAATGAGACCAGGCCAGGTCCTGTGTCAGACATTTACTTCATAAGCATCCTCCAGAGACCCTTTGCCTACAATAGCATTGTGCAAGACTGAGCAATCTGGATTTACTGGCATTTTACTGCTTGTTTTTTTACAGAAGACTATACCAAGATAAAGCAGCTAATTGCTCACAATTAGCAGTTTATTGAATTAGCTAACATGATAATGGGAATAAGTTCAATTTCGACAAATTGTACTGCAGACATTCCAAATAATCAAAAGGTTATTTTTCTTTTGCTGCAGTTTGCTGAAGTGTAGGCCATATTTTAAAGGGCCAGTAACAACTTTAATGTCCACTTAAATAGCAAAGTACAGTTAACTTGCTCTTTCAACAATTATGTGTTTGCACAAAATGTTAACTGGTATTACAGATAACAGAGAAACCTGCAGAATACAATGGTTTTGTGGATAAAAGAGGTGAAATTCATAGAACTTACTGTATAAGTAGTGATGGGCGAATTTATTCGCCTAGGTCGAATTCGCGGCGAATTCCCGCGATTCGCCGCTGGCAAATAAATTCGCGAATCACCAGCGAAATTTCGCTTGGCGAAAATTCGCTGAAAACGAGTCGCGCGTCAGTCGCGCGTAGTTTTTGACGCGACGCGACGAAAATGACGCGACGCGCGCCGAAAACGACGCGACGCGCGCCGAAAACGACGCGACGTGTCAAAGTTGACGCGACGCGCGACAGACGCGCGACAAAATTGACGCGACGCGCGACAAAATCGTCCCACGACTCGTTTCGCGAATCTTTCGCCGTTTCGCGAATTTCGCTAGAAATTCGCGAAAAATTCGGCGAAGCGAATCTCGGGAGATTCGCCCATCACTATGTATAAGGGGCCCTTGTTCAACATTAGTGCATTGAGTAGGGCTTAGACTGAACATACTTTTTGCCTATTGTTTTAATCATGAAAAATCTATGGTTTTTGTTATTTGTTGAGCTAAATGGGAAGACTGAAGCTACTCCAAGTTTGGTCCTGGGGAGGCAGATAAATAGATTACCAGTGCAGAGATTGTCTCCTCCATAATGGACTTCTCCTTCTCTTGCTAGCTCCAAAATGATCTGAAGAGCTGCCCCAGACTAAGACAGAAATTCTCAAATTGTTGTGTTATATATGATAAAGGCTTTGTCCTAAAAACCATTTAGGATGACATTTGCAGCCAATTATTGTTTGTTAGTATAGAAATGCATGAAAATCCAGTCTGAAGGCCTTGTAGGGTAACATTTGAGACAATTGCTTACTTTACATCCTAGACAGTGTTGGAATTATAGAACATATGGATAGATGACATGATAATGCTATTTATAAGCATGGAGTTATAAGAACTGAGTTTTTAAATTACTCAGTTTTTTTACACATATAATTTGCCCCTTCCATCTGCAATAATTAAAAAATGGACATCGCCTGAAAGTAATTGAAGGTGGCAATTGGCTGACTAGCACCTGTTTTAAGCTAAATATCATTTGAAAACTTTAAATCAGTGGTTCTCAACCTGGGGGTCAAACGACCCTTTCACAGGGGTCACTTAAGGGGTTCCAGGAGCAGGTTCATCTCTCTCCCCACTAGCCCTGGGGCAAGGTTGTAGCTCTCCGGCTGTTGGTGCTGGGAGTTGTAGTACAGTAACCTGTGTAGGGAAGCCAGTTGCACTACAACTTTCAATATCCCCTTAGTAAGGACTGCCATACAACTCTCCCTGCCCATTTAAAATTTGTAAAATTAACATGGTAATTGGGGTGTGGCCACAAAATGGGTGTGGCAAAAAATAATGCTGCCACACTGTTTCCTGTACTTTCCTAACAATCCGCTCTGGACTGGCAATGAAAATATTTTTATATTTTATGGTTGGGGGTCACCACAACATGAGGAACTGTATTAAAGGGTCGCAGAATTACTAAGGTTGAGAACCACTGCTTTTAATAAATTATTTAAATAATGCATTAACATGTATTTAAATATATATTATATATATTTTAAAACTATTATGATGATATTATCAGAATTTTGAAACTCTTGATCTTGATCTATTATATAACCATTGTATCTATCCCAGAAAAATATGTATACTGTGTTTATGTTTATATCAGTTTATATCAGAACAAGGTGCTTCTAGACAACTTCTTCTTTAGAAGCGAGTTGATAGCATAGGTAGCAAAAAAGCTGATACTGGTGATTTTTGTTGGGATAATGCTGGTAAGAAATGTAAACTAACTTTTTTCTTAAATCGCTGCAAATTTTCCCAAGGGGACTGGGGCATCTGCAATGTACATAGGACTAACATTTTGGTATAGTCATCTCATTCCAAGGAATACATGATTACTATATAACAAGAGTCAAAAGGGTTTAACAGTTATTATAGACAGAGATCTACCTTTAATTCTACATACACTAATACAAAGTGTAAAGCAATAGCCAAGGATATAGAAATAATTCCAAATGCTCAAAAAAAAACAAAATCCATCAAGTTTCCAGTTTGCATATCAGCAGAACAAAATAGCACAATTTTATTGCTACTTGTTTCTGCAATTGTACCTTCAGCATGAACACAATGCGCATGATTTTGAATTTCACCATTATAGGGGCAGATTTACTAAATTCACATATATTCACATGAGGGATTCGAATATTCGATCGAATTTTCAAAATGATTCGAATATTCAAATTTAATTTTATTCCAATATTCGAAAATTCGATGGTTGAATACTTCCCCTCTAAATTTAAATTCGATCACCTACTTCGCCAGATTAAATCTACCGAAATGGGGATCATTCTCTAAGATTGAATTTGAAAAATTTGATCGATCGCTAAAAATCGTTTGAATATTCTATTTGAATTCTATCCGAATATTCAATCGATCGAATTTTCTCTATTTGATCGTTCGTTCGATCGATTGAATTGCGCTAAAAAAAATTCGAATTCGATATTCAAATTTTTTAAAATTCCCCACTATTCCCCCACTATTCCCTGGTCGAATTTTGAATTTTTTTTGTCATTCCAAATTCAACCCTTAGTAAATCTGCCCCTTAATGTAAATTATCAGTGACATTTTGTCATTTGTATAGAAGCCAGAAGCTAATAAATAAAAAATCACCAAAATCTACAAAATTCTATCTATACAAAATTCTACATTGAGTCTTATGGGGATAGGGAACAGCAACAGTTGCTTAATACATTCCAACTTCTGATAAGTGGTAAAGACATTTATTTGTTGACCTTTTGTAAAATCTAAACAATAGACTGACTTACCAAAGCTTGCATTATGAGCACAATACAAAACATGGTTGCTACTTCTAGTTTCGCTGAGCGGGCTCAAATTTCACATTGCATTCCAAGATTTTACAGCTGCATTTTATTTTCAAATGTTTGCTAATGAAGAATATTTGTGGGCAATACACAGGATGAAATAAAATTTTATCAGTAAAGTTTTGAGTTAGTGTAAGGTCATGAGATTTGGCAAAAAAATAAACATACACACAAGGAAAATTTCACATATAAAACACCAGTTGATTTTACTCATGTGATCTTGTTGAATAAAATCCATAGTACAATGCGACTCATTCATGTCAGAGCAGCCCTTTTAGGAACATTATTTAATGTTCCAATTGTTCTGCAAAATAATGCCTCCACCATCTGTGCTAGCTGTCTGTAAACAGAAGAAATACTATTACATTTTCAAATGAAAGGCTAAAAATCTGATTTATTACAGGCAAAAAAGTAAATGTCACAGTGTACGCAAAGAATATTACTTTTGATGACAACAGATCATATTTCTTCTTGGGGGTAATAATAAAATGAGTACTGTACACACTAAACAATTAGCTTGAAAACAAGAGTTTCTTGTAAAAAAATAAAAGGCATATTCTTCATGGCGAAAAAGCAAATATTCTATATGGAGAAGGTTTCCTAACCTTATACCTTATGCAGAATGGTTGTCTATAAATAAAATAAAATGAATAGTGATGGGCGAATTTATTCACCAGGGGCGAATTCGCGGCGAACTCCCGCGATTCACCGCTGGCGAATAAATTCGCGAATCGCCAGCTAAATTTCTCTTAGCGAAAATTCGCTGTAAAAAACGAGACGCGAATAAAACGAGACGTGACGTGACGAAAACGATGTGACGCGTCGAAAACGATGCGACGTGTGCCGAAAACGACACGACGCGCGTAGGAAACGACGCGCCAAAGTTGACGGGACGCACGTCAAAAGCCTCCCGCGACTCATTTCACCAATTCGCGAATTTCTCTGGAAATTCGCTAATTTTTCGTCGAAGCGAATCTCGGGAGATTCGCCCATCACTAGAAATGAAATGTGAATAAAATGCCTTTATTATTTACTATTTTACTATTTATTGAAGGAGCTATTTACTATATATATATATATATATATACAGTATATATATATATATATATATAAATATATATATAAACTCAAATTATTCAAAATTTTATAAAGCCCAATGCTACAAAAAGCCTCAATCTGACAACTCAGACCTGCTGAGGTTGTGTATAAGTCAATGGCAGAAACCTGTTGGGAACCCCACCAAAATGTATGATTTGGGTTTTTGCTTGATTTTATCAGGTTTTTACCCAAACCGATTAAATCGAGCTTTAATAATAAATAAGTTAAAATCAGGTATTGGTGTTTCGTTGTAGTTGTAATTTGTAAATTTGTAATTTATAATTTCATGAAAAGCCTATCCTAGGGTATTTTTGTCAGATGGAATTAAATCAGATTAAAAATAAAAAAATCAGATGAAGTTTTCTTAAATAGTGCTAAAAACCATAACATGGTTAATGAATATATATTCTAACTTGGGTAATTTAATATAAAGCAAAAACGTTGAATTCCAACAATACTAAACACAAATTAAAGTATATTTGACGCTAAAGGGGGTATATATTAAAACTCATTTACTTCACCTCTTTATTTAAATTTTTTTAGATCAAACTCCCAACCATGGATGCCTTTAATTTATTAAAAAAAAATCTGAATGTAAAAAAGCAAGTTTTGGAAAAATCTCAACAACAATCATGCATCAGTATGAATCGTGACTTTTTGGAATTTGTCACTCAAAAACCACAACTTTTTGCGATTGTAGCACAAAAACCAGCATCACCAGCATTGACTTGTACATGACAAGACTAAGGGGCAGATTTATCAAGGGTCGAATGCGAATTTTGGTCGAATTGCAATCCTTCGAATTCGAATATCGAATTCGAAGGATTTTAGATCAATTCGATTAAATGACCGATCGAATAAAAAACTATTCAGACGATTTTAACCATTTGATTGAATTTTTTTTATTTGATCTAAAAATGCTGAAATAACCCCATAGGAGCTTCCCATAGGGCTATGCAGCAATTTGGTAGATTAATCTGGTGAACTAGACAATCACATTTTTTTTTAAAGGGCAAGTACAAGTAGATTTTTATCCGAATCGATCCGATTTAAATTTTTTTAAATTCGATGGTCGACGTGCCCAAAAAATTCAATTTTTTTTAAAAATTCAATCGAATTCCGAATCCTTCACACAAATTTAGTAAATCTGCCCCTAAGTTCTAGCTGGAGCATTTTGTTGCAGTTCTGTCACATAATAAATCTCCAAAAAAGTTGCACCACAGACATTTTTTTTTCAAATCTTTTGCAACAAAAAGCCAAATTTGACCTTTACTAAGTGTGCCCCTAAAAATCATTTTCTGGTTGTCCAGATACTGTGATTATTACAGAATTTGGCCCCCAAGAATATTGTTTCCCAGAATTTTACTATTGCATGAGTATTATGCGAGAAATCCTATTCATTGTTTGAAACATCAATGAACATGCAACTGCACAAATTTACATATGAATGCAGGAGGTGGTAACAAATACTAATTCATACACCACAAAGAAAATTACATCACATAGGTCAAATGATGGGGGAACAGCAAAGAATTTTGCCCTAACTAAGATGTGGGAGCGCCCTTTATTTAGCATGATAATCCAGAAGCTATTTCTGTAATGCTTTGCACATTAAAACAGGCTGCAAGTGTTTCCCTCTGTCCAGTTCTAAAGGTACATTTTGCCTTGTAAAATTTCATTAGTAAATTCTGGGGATGAACAAGATTTATAGATTTCAATGCCGAATCCAGTGAGAACTAGTAAGGCTGTTGGCAGATTTATTATCCTTATGTATTTTGTATACTCCTGGTAAGATTAGTTAACATTTCTTTAAAAAATATGTGTCCATATCCTTAATCTCTTCTTAATTTGTATCAATGGTTTGCTGTCACTTAGCTTTAACACATAGGATAATCACTCTATTATTAAATATGAATTTAAAACCATGTACATATAAAAATATAAGTAAATGTTTGTGTGTAAAATTTGCCTGCACAATGTCCCGATAAATATTTTTGCAAAACATCAACTTTTTAAAACTTTTTCAGACATAAAACCTTCACAACAACTCATTCCTGTGCAGGATAAGACCTTAAAATCTTTCTAGACTTTTGAAGCAAATGACCAACTTTTAGGAGGCCATGTATCAATATTTAGTGGTTTTTGAAACCTTGAATAAAATCATTTATTCTAGAACCATAAATGCCATGTAATTTATAAAAGATCCAAGTAATCATAGATAAAAATGCTTAATGATTTGAATAAAAATACAAAAACATAACAATTGATAGAGTTTTGGAGTTTTTTAAGGTGATTACAAGAGAAAAAACCTAGAAAACTTCTAAAGGTCCAAATTGATTAAAAATGGACAACTTTTACACTGCAAAGTTTTGTATTAGAGATTTTTGTGGTTTTTAAACTTAAAATTAGTGATGGGCGAATCTACCCCGTTTTGCTTCGCCGAAAAATTTGCGAATTTCCAGAAAACTCGCGAATTGGCAAAAACATTTGCGAAACAAGTCATGGCAAATTTTCTTCGCGTTGTTTTCGACGCTCATTGCGTCGTTTTCGTTGTGTTGCGTCAATAACACAAGACACGCGACTCATTTTTTTTGCAAATTTATTTGCCAGCGGCGAATCGCGGGAATTCGCCCCTGGTGAATAAATTCGCCCATCACTACTTAAAATCTTACTTTTTTGAGTTTTAGATAAATAAATATAAAATACATTTTAGAGAACAATTTGTTAGAAAAATAGAACTTTGAATGTTAGTAAATGGTCTACTAGGTCTTTTCATATACTAAACAAATATACTGGAGCATCTGTCTATAGATACCAATCACTCTTTTCTGAAATAAATATTGAACAGTTAGGGGAAGATTTACTATTGGTCGAATTTCGAGTTAAAAAAAATAAATTTTTTGGGGGGTAATTTTCGATTGAAAATAGACCTGTTTCAATAGTATAGGTCTGTTTTTGAGCTAGTCGAACAATTTTTTTAAAAAAAATTTGATTTTCCAGGACTTAGGAAATTTCTTAATAAAGCTTCCAGGAGGTTCCCCCATAGGCTACAATTGGCAATTCGGCAGCTTTGTGGCGAATAGTCAAATTCTAATTTTTTTAAAGCAACAGTACTTCGAAATTCTAATTTTTTCTAGTTAAATCGGATTTTGGGCTGTTCGATAGTCAAAGTAGCCCAAAATTGCTTTGAAATTAAAATTTTATCTGAAAATTCACTTTTCCTTAGAAAATGTGCCCCTTACAATAACTTTTCCAACATCTGCTTCTGTCTCATGCTTATAACTATAATCCATTTTGAAGAATGAGCCTAAATTACATTTTGCAACGGTGGCATGAATTCCTGTATTGAGTTGACAATTTTTTGTCATCTCTAATAATGACCAGTTGGCTTGAAGAATATTTCATATAGGAAATATTATTAGGGGGCTTATTTACTAAAACCTGAATATTTCTCATAATTTTATTAAAAATACTTCAGCCAAACTCCCATCCACATTTTAATCTTATTTGTCAATATATTAATTGGAAAAAAGTTAGTGTGGGAAAAAACTTGATAAAAATCAGAATCATTTTATTTTTTCAGAGTTGATGACCGAAAACTCATAAAAAAATTATGATTTGACATTTTAAATAAATTTTAAAACAGTTCTGTAATTTCAGGTTTCCCAGTTGATAATACAATGCAATTTTGGTATTTTGCATTGATTTCATATGTATATAATAACCATAGGTTTGGCTGAAAATAATCTGCTATGTTTTCACTCTCTTACAGTGCAATAATATTTTTGTATATGAACTTTTATGGTAAAAATAACATTGGAAGATTTTTTAAACCAATAAAAAAATTTAAAAGACCACAACACCTGCTGTGAAGAAACCTGCACATCTTTTAAACAAAGTGTGTTCCCCTTATTGCAGAATGTTTCTGGATATGTTAAATTTGTCTCATTACTACTAGCAGGTCCAATTTCAGGCTACCTCCATGTTCATTATACTCTGCATGTATCAGTATATGGAATAAGTTAGTGCTTTACACGTTGAAAATATTAAATGGCTACAGGAAACACACAAGCCCTGCAGCATTTCTTAAGCAATTTATTTATCTAAAACTCGGCACTAAAGGAAGGAACCTGTCACCTTATTAATACAATCGTTATGTGTAACATGCAGTAAAATTAACCCTATGGGCACACAACTGCTCCTTGTTCATGAATCATTTCTAAGGTAGAACTGCGGTTACTCATAAGTTACTTATCACTCCATTCATCAGATGTATTTTTTAATGAGCCAGAATTCCAGTCAATAATTTTAAAGTGCTGGAAGCAGATCTGGAGTTTAGCTAAATAAAATACAGTATAATCTGCAAGTTAAATGAAGGCAAGCATATATGGTACGCATCTGGGAAAAATTAAATGCCTTTTGTAAAATACCAAAAATGTAAGGCCATAATAAAAATGAAATATATTTATTCCCCCCCCCCACATAAAATTGTTGTTCCCAAAATATTTTTCTTGCATAAATATAAAAAGAAATGGCTTGCTTTCATCAGTAATTTATTTTATTGCACTCTGGATCTGAATACAATAACAGCTCCAAATGCTACATGCTGATTGGTTGCTATGGTTTACTAGACCTATAGAAAACCCTTTGTTGCAATACCCTGATTTATTTTACAAAAAATTTCTTTAACTAGTAAGCAAGTTACACAAAAATGTCCACAGTCATATAATAAAAACATTGTTTATAACTACCTTAATATAAAAAATTAGAGCTGTTTTGAGGCTTGTGTAAATTTAGATTTATATTAAATACTGTTAAATAAGAAAAGAATGATTTTTTTTATAAATGATCATTTCAGGAGGAATTTGCCTAAGAGAAAGAAAATTCATGTTTTTGCATTGACTTTACATTACTGTAGGTCCTTGGAAATGATTTGGCATGGAGGTTTAACCCCTAAAAATGATATGGATTGAGCTCTCGGATATTAAAATGCATATATTCCTCCTCTCTAATATCTTGGCAGGACAGAGGATCTTATTTAGGGAACAAGACCACTGAGTAGCTATGTGTGCCTCCTTTCATCTGCATATTATGTTTCCAGATTCTCGATTTTTTAGAGAACCAAAGAATTTGTTTTCGGATTCCAAAAATTACTAAAACTTGATGATTTTTTTCCAATTCCAATAATATTTTTTGTAAAAGGAATCCCTTATCTGGAAACACATTGTCCAGTACAACTCTGAATTACTGGAAGCCCATTTACAATTTTAGGCAAATAATTTCAATTTTAAAAAATATTTCCTTTTTGCAATAATAAAACAGTACCTGGTAACTCTGCTGCATGAGTCTATTTTGATAGAAAAACAATCCTGTAGGGTTTATTTACTGTTTAAATTAATTTTAGTAGACCAAAGGTATGGTGATCCAAATAATAGAACAATCCCTTATCTAGAAACCCCAGGTCCCATGCAAATATCCCCAGAATGTTGATAACAGTTCATTTGTATTTAAATGTCTTACAGTTCTATAGGGGCACCTGCTGGTATTTTGATCTAACCACAGTGGTGCTGTCAGTGACATAGTAATGTAGTACTAAATAAATAAACTTACTTGAAACTTACAAAATTTGCAGTGAGTTACAGAGATTATATATTTTTCCCATTAGTCCCTACCCCAGAGGAGATAAAACAGAGTGATGCAACATTTATCAAGGAATATATCATTTGATAAAATACACAGCAGTCCATGGGCATGAAGAGCTTCTGTTATATAAAAAGTATAGATAGACAGATAGATAGCTAGATAGATCGATAGATCGATATGCCTATGGCTTTAATTGCTTATCCATTTTCCCTAGTTACTGGGCAAAAGCTCATGTATCTAGTTTCAGTATTTGCATATTCAATGCTATTGGCCAGGAGGCACTGTGACCACATCCTGTCACACTCTGGTGTAATAAGGGGTGGATCCTCCTCTTTGGCTGGATATAGCTTATGCAACAGAGCATGCCATCCAGTAAAATCTATACTTAAATTTGTTACTCACATCAGAGAGACACAGATGTGAGCAGCAAACATTCCAAACTCTTTAATCTGAATGGCGTTTTTCAAAACAGCCCTTCATCTCCCCAGATAACAACTGCCGGTACTGTAATTGTCATGTACTCCTTTTTTCATGCATCACCTGCTAAAATCTGTCTGGCCAAAAAAGCATCTCCACGAAAGCCACAGCATAATTCCCATAAAATAAATATATAAACAGTGAAGTCCAGAATGCAGTAACAAAACTATAAAGAACAGAAGGCATTAATACAACAAAGACAAATATAGGTTAATGGAGGGCACTCCCAGAATTAGAAAAAGAAAGAAATTCAATTTTTTACCCAATAAGAGGTGCATATACCCCAGAATAACCTCACAGTTGGTTACATCAGTGTGCATCCCCTTTTCATTTCCATTAATACAATGTAAAGAAAATAAATCATCCAACCATTCCATAATTCCTTCCATATTTATTATTTTTGTATTATAATAATGAATTAGTTATAATAAAATATTCTCAATGACGCACAAATATAATGCACAAATATCATATGTACTCAAATTGTGTGTGTTCCACTTCTGTATTTATAAAGTGTCTTGCAAGAGCTAATGATAAGGAATAAAGATAGAGCAGATATTGGCAAGTAGAAGTGGTCAAGGTTCTGCAGAAGTCAGCGGGAGGTGCACTGATCCTATTGGACCATATTTAATCCAATCATAATTTTATAGGTTTTCTGATTTTTTTTCACAAATTTTTTTGGCGTTTTAGAGGTATTAGTATGGCCATTAGCCACCCCAAAACAATTTTATTAAGTCTGTTTCAATGTGAGGAATTTCTAGATTAACAAAATCAAACTAAGAATGAATTTTGTTCAAGTTCTTTTGTTCTTGGCTCATTAATTTTTTGTAGCATATTCAGGAAAAGAATTAAGGATTTATGGGTGAATCACGCTTTTTTATATTTTAAATTCGCAATGATGTAGCTAAGGGAACATTCTACTTTGCATCTGCAAGTAACCAAAGCAACAAATCAGATATTATTAATATTAACATGTATTTTTAAAGCATCAATATATTTAGCAGTGCTGTAAAATAAATGCTTTTATACAAGGAACATACAGAATTACATACATATTGACCAATAATTGATACAAAGGTAAAGTGTAAGGGTTCCTGTTAAT
This sequence comes from Xenopus borealis, assembly GCA_024363595.1. Taxonomy (NCBI): domain Eukaryota; kingdom Metazoa; phylum Chordata; class Amphibia; order Anura; family Pipidae; genus Xenopus; species Xenopus borealis. Next base: position 124,595,209 of record CM044440.1, on the reverse strand, counting down.
CGCTGCCGGCGTCAAAGTCGGCCGCACGTCAAAGTCGGCGTGCGTCAAAGTTGATGCGTCGGAAGTTGCGCATCTTGACGTCATCACGCCGGCGTCTATTTCGGCGCCAATTGGGGCCTATTTAAGGAAGCTCTGGACTCTGACTGGTGCCCGATTATAGGTTCTCGTTCTCGGTTCCTGGGTGCGCCTGTTATTTCTTCTGCTACTGATCGTGTATGATCCTGCTTTGTTTCCGGACTTTCGACTCTTCTCTGCCTGCATTTGACCATTGCCTGGATTTCGACTACTCCTTTCTTCCTGATCCTTGTCTGCACCTTGTACCTCGGACTGGTCTACGGACTGTTGTTTCCTCCTTGGTCCGTTACTTCACCAAGAGCCTTTGGCCCTTACATAAAGGCCCTGTGCATAAGAGCTTACAATCTAAAAGGGGAAGAGATTGAGACACAAGGGGGCAGATTTATCAAGGGTTAAAAACCCTTGAATTTGCCCCTCAACTTTTTTCCCAAATTAAAATCCTCCAAATATCGAATTCATAGGATTTTACCGCTAGTCTACACATTGAACATTCGAATAGAAATCATCCGATTTCTCTAATTCGATTCTTGATTCGAACAATTTTAAGCATTCGATCGAATGATTTCTATTTGATCTAAAAAACTTAGAAATAGCCTATGGGAGCTTCCCATAGGCAAACATAGCAACTCGGTAGGTTTAATCTGGCGATGTAGGCAATCAAAGGAATTTTTAAAGGGCAAGTACTTCGACCATCGAAGGATCGCCGCCGAGGGTGAAGAAATTCACGAAACGCCAGGTTAAAATCCGCCTGATGAAAATGACACGCGTTGAAAAGCGACGCGCCAAAAACGACACGACACTGGAAATTTGCTAATTTTTCGGCAAAGCGAACGGGATAGATTCGTCCATCACTAGTTGTTAATGAGGCAGGACAAGGTAATGGAGCTGCAAGAAACATGATTATAAGTCTGTTCAGGGCAGTGTCCAGCATAAGCACTAAGACCCCCCCCCCCCCCAGTGGCTAACCAGAATAGTACCGGAGTGTCCAAACACTAGATTCTCTACAATACACTTTGGCCTACTCCTATCCTTCAGGTGGTGGCTGTTGGTTGGTCTCTTTTTTTGCATGTGATACTATGTACATCATATAAAAAAATTTCTGCTAAAATATACGTACATCTCAGTTACATTTCTCCTGGGGAACAGGAAAAAAAGTCCTTATTTCTAACATGAAACAGTACAGATGCAGGTGCATCCATGTTTGATGTTGGATTAGATCCAACTGCTTCCAAAATGAGCTTCAGATTTTGAGTTACTGTCTTTTACTTTATAATAATAAGCTTTGGGATTTTACAGACTCTGTATTATTTTTAGGTAAAAAAACATTGTAAAGTTCATGTTTTATTGTTTCTTGCAGTTGTATAAATTGCATTTGGCTAGGACAAATGTGATTCCTACTGTGTGAACTAAGATCCCGGAATGTTGATTTTTGTTCAGTTATAAACAATGAGAAGATATGTTATACAGGGTCACCATTTTCCACTACAGATTAAAATGTAGACCTCACCTTTAATAACAAAATGACATATATCTTACAAGCTTCATTCAGCATGAAGCACGGATTTAGTTACACGGAACAGCAAGGGATATCCTTTTAATATGCCACAGGCACTAATATACAGCTTGAAAGTGTTCCGGCAGTCTATTGGTCATGGAGCTGCTACTGGGAAAAAAATGCTGATATTTCAAACTTGACCATTTAATATCCACACAGTTATCAGTTATTCCTCTGATGCCAGAGCTTTCAAAAAAGTTGCTCTTTAGAAATTCAGTTCATTTGCAAATTTTAGGGATTTTTTTAAATTAGAATAAGCTCAAAATGTTACCAAAATTGAATGTTTGCTTATTCATTGAGAAATCTGAATTGATAAAATAAGACCTTTAAAAAACTCGAATGTATCCAACTCATTATCTTCAAAGGGTCCACAGCCCTCAAAAATGTGAAAAACCTGAATTAAATTTTTTTTATCAATTATTGCCTGGGACTTCCCCGTCTTTTAGATTCTGAAATTTGACATTTGAATTTTTCAAATGTCTTAATAATGTGCTTAATAAATATTGAATGGAAACTCTTATTTGGTAAAAATTTTTTAATTCAAACATACATTAAATGCCCAAAGATTAAATGAATAACTACAATGAATGTAGGACTACATCATTCTGATAGGCCTATGAAGAATTTAATTAATACACATCTTGACATATATATATATATATATATATATATATATATATA
>CM044440.1:124555693-124592641 GCA_024363595.1 Xenopus borealis | reverse complement strand
ATATATATATATATATATATATATATATATATATATATATATATATAACCATCAGAACCCATGTATACAAAAAAAAAATTCTAAAATGTTTAGTAATTGCTTTTTACCTCAACTTTCAAAGATAGGTAATGGGTAACACTGAATATAATTACAAATTTTAATTATATTCAATATTACTTATTAAATATCTAATTGTCTGCCTTTTGTGGGAAGAAGACCTGTTGTGTTTTTATATTATGGTAATTTAAGTAGTGACACCCTCTAATATAGCCAATTATCTTTGCTCAGTAATTTTTGTTATTTTAGTTCCTTTGCCACTTGCAAATTGGAATAGGGGAATTACATTTAAAAAACCTGTAAAGGGTTCCTGATATTCCTTATTGACATGTAAAGCTGGAGAATCGGGTAGTGCAAACTTCTTTTCGTGGTGATCCAGTATCCTTGCACACACACAAAAAGAGAGTTGTTAGCATTGGTCTGGCCAAGATAGTTACAGAAATAAAAAAGAAATAAACTTTATCAATGTAAATTCCCTTGTCCCCTGTCCAGGGATGACCCTGGGGCTGCTACTGTCTGAAGTTATGATTATAAAACTGATAAGCTGCCATACCATATCGAGGTAGACCCCATATGATGGTCCTAACTATTTGGCTCTGGTCAAATTTTTCATAGGTTGGCACCTCCCTGAGTGGAGGCATGTGTTGGGATAAGTGTCTTCTGACCGAGTTACTGGTCTAACTTGGCTTGATCCTCCCCCATACCCTTAGCATGTATAAGGGGAGTGATGGCCATGACCAAAGTATTGATTTTTACAGGCTTACTCCTTGCACACACACTCTCTGTAGATAGGAACACAAACCTTGCTGCTCCCTCCATGCAATATCCCCTGTGATACTCAAAGAAGTAATCTGGATCCCCACTGCATAACAACAACCTGCCCAGTACAGCAAACTACTCCATGCATTGATATATATTGCAGCATGATTGAACAATGGGCCTCACTACTATATACAATGGAATCAAAACTTGGATATTTACTTCAACCAACGTCAATATTGCACAATGAATATTTTGCCAATATGACAAATACATTGGCCCTAGAAAATTGTGTTTGTATCTTAGTGTTAAATGTGGGTATACTGTAAATCTACTGTGATGTTGCTTGGTCCATTACATAAGGTAGCTAAACAGGGGAGAAAATGTTCTTTTATGTTTTTATACCACTGTTTTGAAATAACATGTGGTTAATTATATCACTGCATTTAAATCCCTGCTGGGCATGTCAAATGAAGCACTTCAGTTTATACGCTTTGGGGCCTACTGTGTGCTCTTGTTGACATTAGGAGATTTAAAGCAGATATATGTAGTGATGGGCGAATTTATTGCCAGGGGCGAATTCGCGGCGAATTCCCGTGATTCGCCGCTGGCGAATAAATTCGCGAAACTCCCAAAAAAATTCGCCCAAAAAAATTCGGCGCGCAGAAACGAGTCGCGCGGCGTTTTTGACGCGACGCGCCGAAAACGACGCCCGCCGAAAACGACGTGACGCGTCAGAAAAACGACGCGCGACTCGTTTCGCGAATCGGCGAAAAATTCGTGAATTTCTCTGGAAATTCGCGAATTTTTCAACGAAGCGAAACGCGGCCGTTTCGCCCATCACTAGATATATGAAATCACAGTCCATCAAGTTCAACCCCTCCAAATGAAAAACCAGCATCCACACACACACCTCCATACCTTCACATAAATGATATATGGCAATATACTAACTATATAGTTTAGTATCACAATAGCCTTTGATATTATGTCTGTCCAATAAATCATCCAAGCCCCTCTTAAAAGCATAAACAATATCAGCCATCACAACATCACCTGGCAGTGCATTCCACAACCTCACTGTTCCTGCAGAAAAAAAATCACTTACATAGCAACAAAAGTAAGGGGATATGTGTTTATGGATGTAGGGGTGTACAGCTGGACTATGTGTAAGTATGTGTATTATGTTAAGCTCCTGGTGGTCAGGCAGGTAGGAGACAGGTGGCAGGTGCAGGATGGTTCCAGGCTCTGGATCAACAGCATAGAGTGAGGGTGCAGTCATAGGGACAGCAGTTTAAAGCCTCAAAATTGGATACATTTGTGTGCGGCCCTGTACATGTCCTTCACAGTTTATAAGAGATGCTGGTGATGCACAAACTCAGAAGTGCTGTGCTGTCTAAGTGCTAGCCCTGCACTCACTTATCCTCACTCACAGGGCACACTATTTCATCTTAACCTCCTTGACAAGGGCTCTTCAGCCTAGCTTTGGGACATGTTTTCACCAGTAAGGAGCACAGCCATAAGCTCCCTGATTCAAACTCAGTAGAGTTCAGTCAAATTCAGTAGAGTAGAGTTGGCCATACACTTTGAGATCCACTCATCTGGTGGACCTCTGCCTGATTGGACACCAGTAAGATCTTACTGACACTTATCAGGCAAGGACAGCTGATGTGATCTGCCATCTGTGTATGGCGGAGCTTAATTAGCAGCCTTTATTGCATATTTCTGGCTCATGTGTATTATACAAATGTTCCTAATATAAAATTTTAATTGTAACATTTTTTCACTCTCACAAAGGGACTTTGGTGCCAGAATTTCTTTTCTTGAACAGTTGATTTATTTAATAAAATGTTACTTCTTTAGTACATCAAATATTGCAGGACATAATATCACATTACACATCACGTTCCCAGAGGGTATTACTCCTACCACAGGTCTCTGCTCCTAGTGTACCAACATCTCCAAAAGATTAATTTAGGATTTTCTTACCCATTTGAGTCTCCATAACTTGATGAGTGTCACCTAGGGAACCACCCACAGTACAATCTCGTTGGTGGAGCTCAAAGCTGCTATTATAGTTAATCCTATTTATCTTACATTCATCCAGTGCTCTATAATAAGAGCTATCTGCCACTAGCTTTACCTAATTTGAAGATCCTTCAACCCCATATTCACTAAGACCTAGCTTACTTTATAGGTTTCTTTCTACTCAAGGCTACTACCTCATGCTTTCAAGTATCATCCATTCGACACAAGATGTAGTCTAAAGATACAGAAACTTATGCTCCTATCACTTATCTAGCATAGGAAACTAAAATTGGGCCCAAGGGAACATTGGACCAAACCATAGCAAACTGTACTGGAGTTTCAAAGCACACTTTGTGGGCACAGGTATTTTAAATAATATGAAAATGCAAAACCAAATGGTTCTAGGAGTAAACAACTCAACTCAAGGTACTCCACCAATTCCTGTCCATTAACAACTCTCTGCAATCCATCCTTCAACTGGTTTTCAATCCAAACACACCCATTTTGTTCTAAATGGACTAATGTGCAAACATTACTTAGAAATCAGGTCTTGAAACACATTAAGGTGCATTTACTTTCTAATAGTGATGGCGCGAACCGCCGAAAAAAAGTTCGCGAACATGTTCGCGAACTTCCGGAAATTTGCGAACGGTTCGCGAACGGTTCGCAAACCCCACAGACTTCAATGGGAAGGCGAACTTTAACAGCTAAAAAAGATATTTCTGGCCAGAAAAATGATTTTAAAGTTGTTTAAAGGGTGCAACGACCTGGACAGTGGCATGCCAGAGGGGGATCAAGGGCAAAAATGTATCTGAAAAATCCATTGTTGACACAGCGCTGCGTTTTGTGCTGTAAAGGGAAAAAAGTCACTATTATTGATATTTAGACAGAATGTGAACAAGCTCACACAGCTAGATGGCAGTTGTTTGAAGTACAGTAGATTACTAGCCAGCAAACTTACTATCCACTGTCCCTGAAATCACTAACAGGCAGCTCTCTCCCTACACTATCTCTTCAGCACACACAGGCAGAGTGAAAAAACACTGCAGGGCTTCGGTTTTTATAGGGAAGGGGAGTGGTCCAGGGGGTGTGGGGGTGGTCCAGGAGGGAGAGCTTACTGATTGGCTGCCATGTATCTGCTGGTCTGGGGGAGAAATGGCAAAAAAAAAGCGCCAACTAAGGCGAACCCAAATTGGCGAACGTCGTGCGACGTTCGCGAACTTCCGGCGAGCGCGAACACCCGATGTTCGCGCGAACAAGTTCGCCGGCGAACAGTTCGCGCCATCCCTACTTTCTAATATCTAACTTTACTCTGACATGTGTTTTCACTAAACATGACAAGTTTTATTCACCCTTTACCACAAATATTTGTGCCCATATTCATGAGGGCTGACATTGAAGAGGTAATTAATTTTAGAATTAACTTTTAGTATGATATTGGCATTTGTCTTCTGAGTAATTTTTCCATTGTTTTTATGTTATTTGATTTGAATGGTTCATGAATTAATTTCTTTCTCTGACTCTTTAACTTGCAAGTCTTAATAGACAGGACTAAGCCAATGGACCAAGGTGGTCAGTGGGATAATAGCTCAGGCCCATTGGGGGAAGCAGCTTGACAAATAAGTCGGATGGGACCTCCATGGTGTCTGATGGTGGTATGTGGTGAGCCTTCTTTGAAGAGCAGAGGCTAGTGCAAGACCATAATAGGTTGGTCCTGTGAGTGCAGAGCTACCCTGCCACATCTAACAACCTCATAAAATAGAATATGAACTTTTGTCTACTTGCGAATCTATATTTAGTAGTCAGCATGACTGACCATACAAAAAATGGGTCCTCAATTTTTAAAAAAATATCATGATTGACAATGTCCCTGATCTTGTGTAGATCACTCCTTTTCCACCAAAACACAACCACATCCAGCCAAACCTATTCCCTATGCAAGTCCTATATTGGTCTAAAAATTGGAGCATTACATCTGTGTTGACCTCCACTGCCATGGTTGCTGGATAGGAATCCCACCTGTCTCCCCACTTAAAGGAGAAGGAACGTTCCAATCCAATGAGGGTGCCAAATGTTAGGGCACCCCTCAAGGATTTTAATTACTTACCTGATGGCCTGAGCCAGGGGCCAGGCCTAGGGTGGAGCTCACATGGGGGGGGGTAAAGGAGGGTGCGCAACAAAGATGGCAAGCTCTAGGACCTGGTGGCCTAGGGTTGCTATACAAGAAAACCAGGGCCTTGGGATGTCCTAACATTTGGTACCCTCCTTGGATTGGAACTTTCATTCTCCTTTAATGGAGGGGTGGACAGCAATAGCCACTGAGCTCAGGCTGTGGAGGGGTGAAAAATACACCAAATAGGCTTAACCAATAGTAGCATCAAGTTAACCCCAAATAGGGCTCTGTATTAGTAAATATGCATACATATGATTTGGCAATGCAATTTATTATTTCATGGCATATGGCAGAAACAAAAAATTGTAAAACAATTATATTAGACCAAGTCGTAAAGTAGTAACCAAACAAAGCATTTCTTAATAAAGGGATGCAGCCATTAATATATCTAGTCACATTAAACTGTAAATGGGCTTTAGATGGAATATTCTTCATTTTAGAGGCCAAGAATTTAATGCAGATAAAGTAGAAGCAGCAGCACAGATTATAGCTTTATATGTATTTCCAAATTCTTATTCAAATCCTGAGATGGGAGCAGGCAGCAAAAACAAAGAACTAGTGGACAGTGTGCAGAAATTTGCAGTATGAATTACTTGCTCTTCAGCCTATTTAAGAATCAGAAAATGTTAACACCACAGTTGAAAATTGCCAGCATTAGTTTGTATTTCCTTTGCCAGAAGTGAAACTGATATACACAATCTTCTGGCGTTAAGGATTTTCATCTCGCCTATGTGCCCATTTTAGCAGAAGTTTATATAAACATTGTTTAATACAGGGAAAGTGAATTCAGTTCCATATTTTAGGATCCTTGCACTTACCATACAGAAAACATACATAGTAATTTCATTCCCATTTCTTAAAGGGTGACTGAAAAATATTCGTATTACATTATATGTCTGACACTTGATGTACTGTATTTATTTTATTGGACTTAATTTGCTGGTTTCTTTAGCTAAAACCACTTCAAATCTTATCAGGGCTAGTCATTTTTTCACCAGGAATCGATTTGCGAAAAAATTCTGCACTTTGCCATCTGGAAATTTTCTCATGAAACTGCAGCAAAAACCAACCGTAAAACATTTTGCAGTGGCAAAAAAATCACCAAATCAAAATTGTCGCTGAGACAAAAAATCGCCACAAGAAAAATGCCCATTGACAATAATACATTTGATGTCATGCCTATGATGCCCCATAGGCTAAAACAGCAATTCAACAGGTTTAAGGTGGTGAAGGGTCGAATTCAAATTTTTTTAAAGAGACAATACTTCGATTTTCGAATGGTCGAATTTTTCAATTTGAATTAAATTTTTTTCAATTCAAATCGAATTTTGGCCTAGTCGACGTACCCGAAAATAATTTTGAAATTTTCACTTCGACCTTTGATAAATCTGCCCCAGAGTGATGTTGTCCCATTATGATCTACATCCATAAATGCATTTTTAGCATTCTGTTCCATGGAAAACATTACTATATTATATTGATATATGAGATCATTTTTATTTAACTTTCACATAAACATCTGCATGAAATAGGAGTGTGATTTACACAAGCTGTTTGTTTACAGTATCTTGAAGTCTACTGATCACCAGCTAAAGATCTGCTGGTAGATCCTGATCTACGACGCGACGCGCATCAAAAGCGTCCTGTGACTCGTTTCGCGAATTTCTCTGGAAATTCGCGAATTTTTCGGCGAAGCGAATCTCAGGAGATTCGCCCATCACTAACAGCATAGGCCTGCACACATAAACACTAGAGTGATGCTCATCAAAATTACCAGTAGGAAACCAATGCAAGTACATGCAGGACATCCACATTCCAGCCAGTGAGCCACAAGAGCAGAAACAATGGGAAGTATGCCAAACACTATGTCACCATATTATGCAATCCACTAGGATCATAAGCTGCATTATGGAGAAATTGGATAAATGCAGAATTGGAGCACCCCCTTCTGTTGTGTAGAAAAACAGGTCATAGGGGGGGAAATATCAATATTTATATAATACAAGTCAAAATGATATAGACAATGATATTCTTAGAAACAGTGCTTAATGATTCATTATTGATACTTTATTGAGTGTTTCGTAATAGCTCAGTGGGTAGTCCTTCTGTCTTACAGAGCTGGAGTCCTGAGTTGAAATATGCCCTGGGCACTATTAGCACTTTGTATGTTCTCTGTGTGGCTGCTTTCCTCTTAAATTGCAAAAACATGTGGTCAGTTTAATTGGCTTTTGTGTGACTAGATTGTAAGCTGCACCAGGGTAAGGAATGATTTACATCTGCAGAGTTATAAAATCCAATTTTTTTTTTAAATTTTGTGATATTTTTATACCCAGAGGATGGAAAAAGTCAAAATCCAAAAAAAAAAAAATTATTCTGTGGTCTGTGCTGGAATTAATGAAGAATTTGGTAAAATTCAGGAAAAAACTTCTTCACAATTTTTTTTGTGTTTGCTCCTGATCCCATTAAATCATGCTTTTTAAATAATAAATAAGCTCCAATGGTGAATTCTTGTTTGGTAGGACTTTTTTTTTTTTTAAAACATTAAAAAATTAAGATTTTGCTAAATATGCAACATGATGCGATTTGTCACATGAAATGTGTATTATGATAATTACATATGCTAATAATACAGAGCCCAAAATGTTAGCAGCCCTACTAATAAAGTATAGTTAACTTTAACCCTGGGCTTAATACTTGTCCTTTACATGTTTGCTCGATCAAGATGTTCTGAATTAATTAACACATTTTGAATAATATCTGATTTTGTTCCAAGAATTGGGACAAAAGAATCCCAAGGAAATGTTCCCATATAAGGTTCTTTAATTGTTCCTCTGATGACATGTCTATGCAATTAATTTCAAATGGGTTTTGTGCTGTGAAGCTGAATGAGTGAATCAAGACTGAGTGAATCAAGACACATCCAGAGAACTGGCTGAGAATTAACAGGGACATTCTGTTTTGCTTATTAAAAATATGTTAAGATTAGAAACAAAAAATATTTTCCAAAGCGGGTGCTTTTTATGTGGGATGCATTCTATGTTTTGCTTTTGGATACCAGAAGTGAAATTCTTCAGGAAGAAGTACTTTTGGCAATGAGATAAACATCAGTAGTCAAACTGTTTAAGAAATGGGAAACTGGATGGAGAAAAGAGAAATCCGAAAGGCAATATGTTTCTCAAATACATATTAGATGAAGCATCCTTTTGGATATGGTAAAAACAGAAGTTAGAAGATATAAAAATGGGTGCTGTCTACTTTGGTGATGGAGCACAACTGGAAACATCAAGCAGCCAAAGGTCCGGGTCAAGAGTATTAGAATCCTGGCACTGTGAACTAGTTTATCTTCTGCATGATGAACTCCTGCCAAACAATATATGCACAATGTAGTGAAAAGGGAAAATGTGTCTGATGCATCTCCAGAGTATTTATGAGGGCTTCTGTTTTGAAGATAGTTGCTTAGGTAACAGAAAAATAACATGTTAAGAGTATTTCTCATTTAACACTCAATTTGGCTGATTTGTGGTATGAAACTTTGTCGATGACGTTTGAAAGAATCGCAATAATCCCAAAGGCATTTACTGGTAGGATTTAAACACATTAAAAGACTACTATGTTGTAGAAATGAGGGAAGGGAAGTGAAAGCTCAATTTAGAGAATGCACCAGAGATGTTTTGGAATAACAATGAGACAGTTGCTCCAAGGTCAAAAGAATATTTAGAAAAAAAAGAAAACTTCCAATGGGCCAATTTCCTATCATGGTACCATGCTTAATTGTAATTAAAACATCACAATGATTTTAACGATATTATAAATTATTGCACTAAAAAACATAGGAACGTAAATAAAAGCAGTTTCTGGTCACACATTTTTAAAATGAAATTGAAAAATGTGCCTTGGGTAAGGGAAGGGGGCACCATGATTTAACCAAATTTGAAATACAGTACCTAATTGTATAGGCAGCCATACATACAGTAGGCAGTTATTTAGGTTTGATTGGTGCAGATGGTTTCTTTTCAGTTTTTCCCTGCATAAGTGCTATTTATTGTGAAGCCTTAGATAGGATGTGTCAGGAATTGAACAAAGCTAGACATGCACGCTCACAACTTTAATATATTTTTTATCCAAGTCCTATATGTGCATGTTTAAGTAAAATCATTTACACTAATTTTAACCAATCACTAGTGATGGGCGAATTTATTCGCCAGGGGCGAATTCGCGGCGAATTCTCGCGATTCGCCGCTGGCGAATAAATTCGCGAAACTGCCCAAAAAATTCGCCCAAAAAAATTCGCCACTCAAAAACGAGTCGCGCGTCGTTTTTGACGCGACGCGCCGAAAATGACGCGACGCGCACCGTAAATGATGCGACGCGTCGGAAACGACGCGACGCGCGTCAAAAACGACGCGGCGCGTCGCGTTTGACGCGTCGCGCGTCAAAAATGACGCGCGACTCGTTTCGCGAATCGGTGAAAAATTCGCGAATTTCTCTGGAAATTCGCAAATTTTTCGGCGAAGTGAAATGCGCCCGTTTCGCCCATCACTACCAATCACATAAAAGAGGCATTTTAGTTGTAACCAATCATGGTTTCTTGACAGGACATTGGGGAGTAAGTCATTTAGACAGTGTACCCATTAGAAGGTTTATTTTTTTTTTGTATTTGGCCAGCCCAGTATGAAACCTCATTCCTGCAAAGTCAATCCAGATGACACCCAACTGATGTTGACTTGCCATTGTCATAATATTCCTCCTGTCAGTAGCTAAAGGAGGTGCTGGTAACTGAAATCTAACAACAGTTGGAGATGCAAATGATTGGCATCACTAATTAAAACCTTGTGGATCTAGCCCATAACCTTGGCTTTTTTTTAACCATAGGCCTACATGATTTACATTTTGACCTCCTCAAACTAAAAGCAGAGGAATGCAGGAATTTGGTATCAGTGTATCGTCTTCTCCTTTTGTTTTAATCTTATATTTTCTTAAAATGTTTAAAAAAAGCTAAGAAAAATGAGGCTTGATTGACACATCATATTCTTTCCAAAGTAAAGCACCACTGTCTATATTAAAAAAAAAGAAAAAGAAAATGCAAATATGAGTGTGAGAGTTGCTGGAACTATAATGCCAGGAATCAGTTTAATGTTCAAAATTGGGGGATAGAGTGATAGTCTGAAAAATAGTAAAATTTTTTTGGGGGTTACCCTCTTCCCTCCCCTACATTTCCTAACATGTGGCAACTCAACTATACAGGGGGCACATGTTTAGGGCAATAGGACAACTTTATTTTAATTATTAAAGGTTTCCTGGGCTTGTGTAGTTTAACACACATATACTTCTATGATAGGTTTAACTTTGCGCCATTTGCAAAATTAGGCAACGCTAGCATAAATGCGCTTTTTCTGGCGAAGTAACAGTAGCGCAACTTCGCTAACGTTCGCTGCCCTAAGCACAAATTCACATTTTAGTGAATTAGCAACAGGCTGACGAAAGTTCACCTGGTGAAGTGCGGCGAATTGTGGCGATGCCATCAATTGCGCATTTTCGCCGCTTAGTGAAGTTGCCCCATGGAGCAGGTAATATTGCAGTGGGCACTTTGTTGAAGGCCTTAGAACATTAGCATATTTTCCATTTGGTATTATATAATTGTCACCCTCTGTTTATTCATCCATAACAAATATTGTGATGCTTTCTTGTTTCACAGATGCTGAAGACAATGATCCTTGTGAGCTGAGAATGCAAAAATATGTATGCACACATACACAGTTCAGCATGTGTGTGCACAAAAGAGCTTTTTTGTGCCAAAAGTCCAGACAAAATCTAAAGCTTTGGACAAGTGGTTAGTTTGGGGAGTGAAATGGACAGTAGCATCGGCCTTAGGCATATTTAAAGCTGGGAATACCTTGCAGAGCTAATTTAGACTGTGTGTATATTTGGTTGATCTCGTGAGAACTTGAGCTAAGTTCGATATTTAAATCAACAGTAAAGGGAAAGCGGATATTTCGAAAGAAGCAGTTGGAATTATAATTTCTTATTTTTCAATACTCGAATTCAGGATGATCGAATGGACATTCTTGAACAGTTTGTCTTCCAAAAATAAAGTAAAAAAGACCCCTTAGAAATGTTAATAGTAAGGAGAGAAAAAATAACAGAAGAATGCAGTTTTTTAAATTCCTGGGTAATTGATACATTCAATGAAGCAATAAATAACCCTCCACAAGAAATACAATATTAATAAAATATATATTGTTCTCTGAGAACTATTTATAGGTTCCTGGGGCAAAATACCTAACTTTTGTGGTCAGCATGTTTTAATTGTAAATGCTAATTGATTTCCTTCTTAGTTTTGTATGTATAGATTGTTTCCACCTCGGCACCAAGGTCATTCTGAATGCAGTATTGGTGTGGAACTTCATATATGAAGAAGCTAAGCCCCCCAACCCCCCCACCCCCCCCCCGTCTGGAATTTACCAATATTGTTTTAAGAACCCTTGGATTAATGTGATTTATGTTGTCAGAATAAACCAAAAGGGATATGGACAGGGCCCAAAGGAACAATTTATGTTCTATATAAAAAGTATTTACTTGTGACTGGTGATTTCAAGCATCCAAACTACTTACTTCACAACCTTAAATTATTTACTTTGAAAGTACTAAAACTGCATTACTGCAATATTTAGAAGACTAATCTGAAGGATACATATCATTTTAGTACCATATTAACTGACTTTAGGCTCCTGTTGTCGTTCCCAAGGGAAGATTTCATGTCTGGTAATTAAAGAAAAATTAATTACATGGAATGATGTATAGAGTTTGGTTTTTAACAATCATAATTACTCAGTCATAACCATTATCTGAAGCCTAACAAAATTTGTTAAAGGAGAAGGAAAGCGACCAAGGCAGTTTATTGGCCACAACAGTGCAAGCTAGAATGCAATTTCTATTCTTTAGAATGCTTTTCCATACCTGAGTAAACAGCTCTAGACACTGTCTCTGTTTGTGTGGGATAGCAGCTGCCATTTTAACTTGTTATGATATCACTTCCTGTCTGAGTCTCTTCTTGCTCCGTCATAGCTCTGAACTCAGATTACTTCAGCAAAGGGAGGAGAGCAAACTGAGCATGCTCAAGCCCAAGCCCTGGAGGTTTAAGCTGGAAACAGGAAGTCTGACAGTTGTGTCGTGTTGGATCAACACTGTGACTTCATCCCACATTTCCATCTCTTACCTTTTTTCCATCGCATCTGACACAACGCCTGTGTTTTTTTGCAGAGCATCGGATTGCGCCAATATCGCCCGTGGAGTTCTAAAATTTCTGGAATTCAATAATAAGCCATTGCTTTGAATCCACTAAGGGTAGTCGATCTTTCCATGGTGCTCACTGTTAAACACCAGGCCGGTGTAGTTTTCTGCTTATAGGAGCACTGGCCTGGGGTTTCGGGTAACTCAGTACAAATGCGTCTAGACTTTCCTTCTCCTTTAATGTCAATTAAATTCCTGGTAAAAATTTGCTCACTGATAAGATGCAAAGGCCTTGTTTCTCCAGCTATAAATAATACATTTGCCACAGCTTCTAGTTACTGGAAGTTAGAAGTAATCCCCAGCTAAAATGGACAAAATAAAGCTAGTAATGACCCGTGGGTCCTGTTAAAAAAACAGCCCTTTTTGTGTCATATATAAAGTATATATATATATCCAGGATCCAGTCCTCATGCAGATTGCTGGTTAGTAGGTTAACATGAATTTACACAATGTACTAAACCCCCTCTGTTTAAAAAAAAACTACAAAAACATTTTGTTCTCCTTTAAGAAAAATGATCTTTGGAACTAGAGAGTCAGAATAAACAAAGTTACAAGAAATTAATAATTTCCTGCAATTGGCATGATAGAGTATCCCCCCCCCCGCACCAGAAACAGAGCTGTTAGGCATCATGGGCTCAGCCTAATGAAACAATGTGATTTTTAAACAAAGTGGGATCATTAGGCATTAATTCAATACATATGAACACTATTATAAACATATTAAGGGCAGAACAAGTAAACTATTAAGTCAGTTAGCACAAAACGTGTATGCAATGTAAACATCAGAAGTTTCATGTTGGCAAGAAACTACTGAAAGAGCAATTCATAGATGGGAATAAGTCATGTGTATTCTGTAGTGTTCTACAGTCAAGTACACATTAGCAGTGTATTGTTTTGTCTGTACAAAAAAGGGGTAATTTGCACACACATCTCCTTACAACTGAGGGTACTGTTGCATATAGACACAACTCATTAAGGTAAAAGTGTCCAAACACACTACTGAACTTTCACATGGTAGCCAATGGATTCATCATGCCTCTTCGAACGAATGGTGTGCAACTAAACCTACACACACACACTGGGGAACACTAGCACTACCTTCACCTGGGATCTGATGGTAGCTCCAGGGTTCCCACAGTGGAATGCAACAAAAGGCTCACCAGAGAGACCAGAGCATTTCCACTGGCAAAAAGCATCACACATCACTCCATCAGCATCACCATCCAGATAGCAGAACAAACAGTCCAGGGAGCACCAGAGCTCTGAGGAAATAGTAAGATGTCACGAAACGTGTAAACACTAGTGCTATTTGGATATATGCTCTGGTATGTTTAATGAGTTGTAATAATAGTAATTAACTTTAATAATCCATCTTTAAGTCTGGTGCTCTGTTGACTATTTGTTCTGCTATCTAGAAGCTATGTGAACCCAGTTTGCAGAAAAGTGCAAGCACAATGGTATTTGTTTTGATGTCTTGAGTGCAAATGCAGTGAACACAACTTTGTGAAGGGTCATAATTACAATGGATTTATGCAAAAATGTTAAATGATTAAAAAATAACACTTTACATCTGAAATTGCATTTTTGCACACTGCACTGTGTTCCGAGATGACTCCTAAAGTCATACAACAATATATGTACACTATTCTGTGTATAAATGGGTTTCCAATTTGGCCAGTTTCAATTGAACTTTTTACCCATACATATCTCCAACAGAGCTGCCATATTTTAGATTTGCATGAATTTGAGAAAGATTAAATTCAGGTTCAAAATGACAATGAACAGTAGAACACAGAGGTCCTGTAGTAAGCACAAAGCACAAAGGAGCAGCTGCTGTGCAAGTATATCCATATTTTGCCAGGTTTATTGCTTATCATACTAAACCAGTATCCTAGTGCCTTTGTTGCATGGTTGAACTAATAGAGTGACACAGAATTAACAGGGGAAACAGCTATAGAGCTGAGCCAAACATCTTTAGCACCCATGGCAGACTTGAATTCTATCCACATCCACCTGCTCATAATCCCACCTGTCTGGAAGAGTTAATAACATATTCAAACCCCTCCTTCATTTAATGAGAGCCTGACTGAGCAGATTATCAAGAAGAGTGTCCACGTGATGTTGTAGGCAGATGATAAGCACCATGGGTTCTGAAGTCTTGAATGTACAGTTAACAGGCTTTGGGAAAAGTGCAATAACCATGTTTTTAGGAATTGGTTCCAATCCTATTTTCCACAAAATGATTTTGTCCTAAGAAGGTGTCTTCTGCTTAGTCCTAGCCTCATCCTGACATTTCCTTTTTATTTTGAGATCATCTAAACTGATCTGTGCACTAAACATGAAGTTCTGGCCAATAAGTGTGTGGTCAAGTCACCCATGATCTGCAGGAAACTGTTGTTGGTATAGCCAACTAAAAAGAGTTCAAAACTATTAACAATTTCTGGCACAACTAAGAAATACCAGCATATATAGAGCTTAAAATATAATATTTATTATGAAAATATAAGAGTTGTAAGATATATATGTTTTCAGTTATATTAGAATCAAGTCGAAGGGAAACAGATCTCTTTAGTGAATTATTTAATTCTCCTGGGTGAGTGCAGCAATGTTTCTAGCTCTTTGAAGTAACTTTCTGAAAATGTATATATTGTCCAGAAATAATTCTGAACATTTTTTTATGGCTTCTGGTTCTCTGTCACATATCACTTTGCCATTGCCCTTGAGTTACTTCAGAATGTGGCTTCCAGCAAGAAGACACAGAAGCTCTGCTTTCATATTACTCCTATTACAAAGCCATCTGTATATCAACTTTATTGTTACAATGAAAAATGATTACAACATTCCCTTCAAACAACAACCACATGTGAGCTGCAAGTTTTCATTTTGTCCTTCTTGTTTCAAAATGATGACAAAAGCAATTTCTAGAATACTTTAAGCTGAAAACAAATATGTTTGTATAAAAGAGCTACTATTGTTCACATATATGTTTTTTTATCCGAGAACACACCTGAAATATTAGTGAACACAAATATACAAGCCACAATATTCTGATATCTAACCAAAACAGCTACATTCTCTTGAAGAAAGAAAGATTTATTAGAAAGATAGTCATAGTGTAGAGGGTTTATTTTCCACACACACTGAGCAAAATGCCAATTCACTTTTAATGTATTTACATTAGCAAGAGATCATAAAACTGAGTGGATTTGTTTTCATCAATAGCTGCTGTTTGATCTTCCAAGAGTAACAATCCTTTCAGGACAACAATGGGCTTCAGAACACGGCAGTTTTATGTTGAAAGATTTATCCCACTCTTAATTGACAGCTCAGTTTCTGATGCACCCAACAATGACATAAATCAGGAAGGTTTAAAATGCTGCACAAGGTCTCCCAGGTTACATTCTCAAGGAAAAAAAAACCCTAGGTGGTCACATAATTCAAGGCTTTATGTTAAAGTTTATTTTAAAGAACTTTTACACTCTATGGTCTCTGGAATATATTACCAAACATTTTGTTCTACAAGACAAATTAGTTAAATAAAACATGACATTAACCATAATTGAACATTCAATGGTTTAATGCAGTTGCAGGTCAAGGACAAATGGACTGGACTTTTTATTGTTTGTTTTATTTAATTGAAATAAAATATATAGCTGCAGTCAACTTTTTCAATAACAGAATGTCTAGTTGATAGCTAAAAGCACAGAGGTTATCTGTCTTGGACACACACACACACACACACACACGCGCATATATATATATATATCCCCAACAAAGAAGGTCCGTACTCTCAGGTCTTAGGCGAAATAAAAAATGTTTTATTCACATGAAAGACTAACATTTCAGCCTTTCTCAAAGTATAGACAAGCACTATGAGAATGTCTTAAATACACATAATGGCAAGAGACGTTAATTGGCTGACATATCATCATC
Source organism: Xenopus borealis (assembly GCA_024363595.1). Classification (NCBI taxonomy): domain Eukaryota; kingdom Metazoa; phylum Chordata; class Amphibia; order Anura; family Pipidae; genus Xenopus; species Xenopus borealis. Next base: position 124,576,401 of record CM044440.1, on the reverse strand, counting down.
ATCAAAGTGCGTCAAATAGTTAAACTTCACTTATAAATCATATTTACAAAAAATAAAATACATACTACTTAAATTATTGCAATTCAAAGCTTCCTATTTTATATTAAAATATCCCTATTTGGCTAAATAAGAAATTAAAAACAATACTATGTAACAGTTGTTAAATCCAATCATTTCAACCCTCATGGTGACATCTCCCTCCTATATACGTTTGTTACAAATAACTTGTTATTTACAGGTTAACATTAAAGTGAACGACATCTCTTGAAAGGGAGGGATATTGCCGCATTAGTTAATTTATGCTACAGACATCTAACCTGGTCTGAGGATCACACTAACCATTTGCTCTTATCGCTTATGGGGGATCATCAGCACAGACCTTACATATGTACTAATTTTTTGTTACTGTGTAACATAGAAAGTATAGTCAGTTGCTACGGTGCACTACACATGATGAAATGATCAGGTTTAACAACTGTTACATTGTATTGTTTTTAATTCCTTATTAAGCCAAATAGGGGTATTTTAAAATAAAACAGGCAGTTTTGAATTGCAACAATTTAAGTAGTATCTATTTAATTTTTTTGTAAATATGTTTTATAAGCGAAGTTTAACTATTTGACGCTCTTTGATGATGATGATGATATGTTATGTAGTATGTATTTTATTTTTTGTTAGATAAAAAGAAACCAGATCCTTTGAAAATTAGGAATACTTCTAATACAAATTCAAGCTCTTACCCAAAATGATAGGAATCAACCATTTGTCACACTCAACATGGAGCTCTCACTGATCTCGGCTATGGGCAAAACTGCCGCCTTCCAAATTCAAAGAGATGATACAACCCATGATTTAAATGTGTGGTGCAACAAGAACCATACTTCTGCTCTGGCTCTCATCAGTCTCAGTTATAGTCTCATTAAAAATCTGAAAAATTCTGATTAAAGTGCTGATGTAATCCTTTAAGGAACATATCCATCACAAGGCAGACTTTAGGCAAAGTACAGTAGAGAGAGGGAAGTTACATCATGGCCTTAGCAAGCAATGAGGACAGGATACATTATACAAACTCAGTTCAGCAGTTGCATTGTACTGCATCCTGCGGAAGGAAATAAACAAAATAATGTTTCATGTCTAATACTGCTCCCCTGTAATTCACTACCAAAGCTGTTTAATATGTGTTAATCAAGCAAGAGTTTGGGCTATTTAGAAACATCCAGTAAAATACAGATTTATTCATAATAATAATTGTATAATTAATTAACAATTAATGTGAAAAAAAGTGTATGCTTTTTATAAACAATCTGGCCAGTTTAATTATGGTCATGATTCAATGTTTTTCTTGATGATTCTGTCTATTTTCATGTGTAAGAGGTCTATGGGTTTACAGATGGGAAAAAAAACTTTATCCAGACAACCCCAATGTTCTGTTATGTCACTCCATTTAAGTTAATTATAATAATTGTTTTTATTGAAATGATTTGTTCACCTTCCAAAAACATTTTTCAGTTCAGTTGTTTTCAGATTGTTCAACATAAACAAAGACTTTTTTTTCAATGCTTTCCTCAAGGTTAAAGTCATTTTTTGAACTGTATGTAGGTGCAAAGTCTTTGCACTTCTGATGTTTGCATTTTCATTTTCAGTTATGCTTTTGGGAGAAAATGCTGCAAGTTTATATAACCGTCTGGTACAGGAGTGCCTGATAACTTATTTATTTTCTGGTTTGACTACAATGGACAGATATGGACCATCTGATTTTCTGTGCATTTTCCATTCTTTCATCTTTGATCTAAAGTGAAATGAAGGTCCAATAAAGTGAGTCCTGAAGCAACGAGTTTACAAATGCAAATGTTGTTTGCAAACAGTTTGGGTCACAAATTTCCATATTTTTTGCCCATAATTGTGGTGCAATTGTGGCCACACTTCTGAGTTTATTACTAAAACTTGACTTTTTCTCACTTTTTTATTTAAAAAAAAAATTAATTTACCAATAACTATTCCCAATAAAATTGGTGAGGCAAACTGTTGTGACAACAGAGTGTCAATTCAAATCAAATTGTCACTCCAAAAACTCAAGTTATTCAAGTTATCAAATGAAAATCAGTGTAAATAACCTGAAGTTATTGAGAACCCTGAAGGTAAAACACATGTTCCAATTATAAAAGGGACCATCTGCCTTTGACTTCTACTGTAAATTATCTCCACAGGTTTTATCTGGAGTATTTTCAGACTTTAGCAGCTTAGGAACATTAGTTGTACTTGTATCTTTGTATGCACAAACTTCAGTGTGTAACTTCTTTTCTCACTTCATCTGTACAGTCCATCTACATTGTGTATTGCCCCACTGTGTAAGAAGCCACCTACCTCCATCCAGCACTGAGACCTGTAAATCTACTTTGGCTCCTATTTCTATTGTGTTTATACAGACATAACACATAAGTAAAATTTAATCCATTACACGGTCTTCACAATCAATATTTATGCACATTAATCTAAATCCAAGCTTAAACCAGAAAAGGAAACAATAGTGAGACCACTAAACTACACACTATACAACAAATATGATTGCAAAACATTTGTCACACTCAACATGGAGTGCTTACTGATCTCGGCTATGGGCAAAACTGCCACCTTCCTAATTCAAAGAGATTCTACATCCATGATTTAAATGTGTGACGCAACAAGAACCATACTTCTGTTCTGGCTCTCATCAGTCTCAGTTATAGTCTCACTAAAAATAACCATCTGCCAAATTGCCAAAGAACCAAATGACCATCTGCCATTGACTTCTACTGTACATGATTTCCACAGGTTTTATATGGAGTATTTTCAGATTCAGATTTTAGCAGTTTAGGAACATTAGTTGCACTTGTGGTTTGACACAGATCCGTGCAAGTTACAGGTAGCATTTTCAGACTAGGAGGGGTTACCTTACTTTTGGAGCACACATTAAAAGTGGCATTTGCATCCAATTTACCAGGTGTAAATATGATGTGCCTATTGGCCCAATCTGCTTTGGTAACCCTGGATAAATTGCAAAGTCAGTGGTGGTGGTAATTCCAGGGTTCCCCAAGTGTAGAAGGAGCCATTGTGCACCATTCATCAGATGAGGTGGGATGACTATAAAATGGAAGTGCAAGAGCTTATTAACAGTCACGATTCTTACTTAGCTTAAATTTAAAAAGCATTTAACCCACAGATCACAATTTGCGAATGTGTAAAATATTTCCTTTCGTCTGCTCACTGTTGTTTTCTTGCCCAAACATTTCAGGATCATTAGTGGCGACATCAGCATGAGTTTTCAGAAATATTTCTAGAGAAATTCAACATATTTCAATTAACTCTTGAAAATGTAAATAGAATTTTTTCTTTAGAACTGGCAACAAATTGTTCTTCTTCCTGTTTGACTTCATTGTACTAAGCCATCAATGTAGCAATTATTTAGTCACTGGTAAATAGATATTTCTATTAGACAAAATATGTCAGGGTGCAAAATTCGATTTTATTTCTATTGTCACTTCATGAAAAGGGTCCACGGTATTACTTGTTTTTCTTTACTGTACAATAAGCTGCATCATGACATGGACCCAGCACTGCAAACAACATGGAACACAATAGGCCTTTTCAAATATGATATGCTACAGGTATCTGCCTTGGCCCTGCTTCTAACACCAGTTGACCTCCTTTTTCTTTTACAAGTATTGCATTATGGGTATGAAGTATTAATAATATTAATATGAGTTTGTTTAATTTGTTAGAGTTGTTTTTAAGATATGTTCTGTTCATTTTTTTAAGGCATCCAATCGCTGAAAGTAATTAAACAGCACTTAGTCACTATGTGTTATTTCCAGTTTAAACCACTGGAGAGATTTTTTGTAAGATATTTCCTCTTTTATTATACGATATTATTTTATGAGCGCTCAAAAGAAAACAGAACTTAAAGTGTTTTCTCTTTAAACTAAAAAAGTAAGACCACTGGCACCTATCACATTTTTATCATGATATCATGAGACAAGGTCAAATTACAGCACATATTTCTTCACTCATTTTCATTCTAAAAATATTTTAGTTTGGCTTATATTTTATTGCCTCGCTCGTTGACCGGGGAATGTTCTTTGTGTTAACTGATAACTTATTGATTAGTGAAAATACCTGCTGCAACGTATGTACTATTAGGATGACTGCCAAAGCACGTTTTAATATAACTGAACTCTTTTCAACCCCCAGGATTGTCTTTAGGGAATCCATACTGTATATGGGGTGATTGGCCAGGGCCTTGCAGTGCAAGACTGATGGGATTGCAGGTTAAGTAGTACAAGATGGCAGCAGTAGAACAATATGATGAAAGTAACATTAAGGGCGCTGGTTAATTTAACACCCTCACTTAATATCCTCCAGCACAGGCAGCAAAACATCCAAAGTTAACGGCATTAATGTAAAACATATTCATTGTGTAGTAGCCTGAAACCTGATACCCCCCAAACAATGTAGGTCTCTATAAAAAGATTATGCTCACATGTAAAACCCTGCTTTGTGTAAATAAACCATTTTCATAACAATATACTTTTTTAGTAGTATGTTCCATTGGGTAATCACAAATAGAAAACTGCTATTTTAAAAAATAAGGGCCGCCCCCTGGGATTGTATGAATCATTAGGTCACATAAGCCAATTAGCAGACAGAATTCTGTCTTTTGCTTCCACACTTCTTCCTGTTACAGTTAGAGCTGCATTATTTATGGCCAGGTGATCTCTGAGGCAGCACACAGACCATCACAAAATGGTGGTTCAAGGCAAGAGATGTAAAAGGGCAATGTTTACTGAAATATATATACCAGTTTGGTAAGATTCTTTAATATGCCACTTAATATGATATAAACTATATGTTGCTAAAGTATTTATTTTGGGGGTATAGTTTTCCTTTAAGGCTGAATAGCACCAGTGTTGGCAAGTATATCACATTCAACTCAATGCAAAGTAAAGTGGAAGGACTCACCCCCCTGTTCTGTCTGCATTATTTTCTTGCCAACTCCTGTGGCTTAGCCACCTCTGCTTGTGACATCATCCTACTCAGTAAGAGACAGAGGGAGCAATCTGATGGGAGACAGGAGGAGGACACAAATGAACAGAGATCTAAAGTAGTCCTTAAGTCATGTGTATTAGTCATTGATTGGCTATGAGGAGTCAAAGAGAGTGTAGAAGCAAGTATCAACCTCAAGGCACTCGACCTCAAGGCTGAGGGAGATGGGTTGATTAAGGGCCTATTTATGAAGCCTCAATTTTTTTGGGTCTGGTTTGTTAGGGGGAAAACTCAAAGTTTTCGAGGAATAAAAACCTCAAATATTTCAAAATTTATTATTTTCCAAAGCTGCCAAAAATCCAAAAATATCATATACAGTAGAAGTCAATGGCAGATGTTCCCTTTAACAACTGTAACAGATTTTATAACCTTCAAAACTCTCAACAGGCTTGGGTTGTTTTTGCACTGGTTTTTGTTCAATAAATGGATACATTCAAGTTTTTCATTCAATAATCTAAATACTTTCTTGCATCAAACTCAATTTTATTGCAACTTTTTCTTGTAAATTAAGGGGAATTGGGTTTGGGAATTTTGTCAAATTTAAAAAAAAAAAGTTGAGTTTTAGAGAACCATTCTGTCTTAGACAGAATTTAAGGTAGTGTTGGTACATCCAAGACAAAAGGCTTGCAAACAAGAAGAGAGAAATTAAAAGAGCTGTACATGTTCAAATTCAAAAGTATATACAAGGAAATACTTTTATAGCATAGCATATTGCTCTCTCTCTCAACATATTACCAAATATAACAAATTCTTTATGTAAATTCTATGACAGTATTAGTCCTTCTTTGGCCATGTCTTTCTGGAGATGCCTACAAAAACCATCATGCCACCCTCTTGGACACTAGACATTGGTCCTTCTTTTGATATCTTGTTATAGAATATTACATAACTGCAGGAGTATAGGCGTGTAACAATGAAATTTAAAATTTCAATTAGTGATGGACGAATGTATCCTGTTTCGCTTCGGCAAAAAATTTACGAAATGAAGAATTTTTGGCGCATCACGTCATTTGTGTCATGTGTCGCATTATTTTCGTAGTGTCGCGTCATTTGCGTCGCGTCATTTTCGGCACATGTCTCTTTTTTTTTCCATGCCAGGCGAATTTTTGTTGGCGTTTCGTGAATTTATCGTCGGGGGCAAATCGTGAGAATTCACTGCGAATTGGCGTCTGACGAATAAATTTGCCTATCACTAATTTCAATGTCTGAATACAGAGAAAGGAAGACATATTGAAAATGCCATAAAACATGTTTAAAAACCCTTCTGTTGTTTCTGTCTTCATTTACCAAAAACATCTATTCAGGTTTCTTTTTGCTGGTGGACGTTAGTATGAAACACAACATGTAAAACTGCGCCAATAAATTATCCCAATGATTTTTAATTTATAAGAAACTGTTTCTGGTTTCATTCCTGCTTCTGACTTGAAGATACTATTCTGGAGGCAATTCAGAAGAAAATTAATTCCAGTTAACAGGTCATCCAAGTTTAAAAATTCATCCATGTGCATCCAAAATGATGTCACAATTCTTAATAAAGCCTGAATAAAAATGTATTGTTTGCTTATATTAGCAAGCCAAGTCTTCTTGGCACATCATCCCATGTCCCCTGTAAACTCTACTGATTGCAGTGATTTATTCAAAGGGAAAGTGCTTCAGGTCCCTATATAAACTGAACATTCCATTCCACTATGACTGTCGTTGAGCGGCAGTTTACATTTTAACACATTTTACAAGCAACAAATATTTGTATGAATTTGAATCAGCACAGAATGATCCTTAGCAGTGTGTAAAACATTTACAGCAGGCAGTTTTGGCAGCACTTAATCCATGTCAGAACATACTGTATCTGCTAATTGCTCTGAATTAAGATGTGTTCTTTCATAAATTAACCTTTCTCCTAAATTAGCCTAAGTTTGGAAGCAATACAGTTCCTTTTGGTGGAGAATTCAGGAACCCATCTGCACATGTTGAACAAGTAAATTGGACAAGGGACAACAATAACTGCATATTAAACAGAAATTCAGTGGCAATGGATCATGGTCACTTCTTCCCAACTATGTAACAAATGTCCTCATTGTGATTAATAAACATAAAGGGGCAAATTCACTAAAGCGCGAAGTGTCTAATGCTAGCGCTAATTCACCAGCGGGACATCAATTCGTAACTTCACAAATTCACTAACACTAACTAAAACTGGTGAATTTTCGCTAGCGAAGTAGATAGACTAGTGCAACTTCGCACCCTAACGCCAGGCGAAGTTGCGCACTGACGAAAGATCGCAATTAAGCTAATTCACTAAGATGAAATTTTTTGTGAATGTTACCACTTATGCTAGATGTTACTTCGCCAGGTCAGACCTGGCGAAGTAACATCTAGCATAAGAAATTTTTTCTAAGTCCCAAAAACCGCTGGCGTGTTTTACCTTTTGTAGGGTGATAGTCTAAAAAAGAGCGAAATTCTTTTGGGGGGTTACTCTCCATCCCCCCTACATTTCCTAACTTATGGCAACACAACTATACAGGGGGCACATGTTTAGGGCAAAAGGACAACTTTATTTTATTTATTAAAGGTTTCCTGGGCTTGTTAATGGAATGTAGTGGCTGTAACATATACGTATATTACACTTTGAAATTCGCACCGTATGCAAATGAGGCATCACTAGCGTAAATGCGCTTTGCCTGTTCACTGACCTGAGCGTAACTTCGCACTTTAGTGAATTTGCGTAGCGCTGGCGAAAATTCGCCTGGCAAAGTGCGGCGAACGTTAGCAAAGGCAACGCCAGCGTTTTTTCGCTGCTTAGTGAATTTGCCCCAAAGCATCAAGAGACTGAAATTAAAAAAAATGGGCATTAAAATATTAGTTCAGCTGGTGTTCCTTAAGACTATTTATAGAAAACATTATAAGTCACAGACACAGCATCATGCGATTAAAATACTATTTAATTTAATAAAATTTTTACAAATTATTTACATTTTTCCATTAATTAAAACTGAAATAGACGTTTACATCTACAGAACTTTACATATATAATGAAATGTTTAAAATGTGGTGTTAATATTATTATTTACTGAAGAAGTTAAAGCTACTTGACTTCCCGATTAGACATAACGTCAGACACCAAGGTCAAAGCCAGCACTGACTAAGAAGCTCAGCTTAGCACATCATAAATCTTGCTCTGGCTGCATAAGAGTCAATTTAGGGATTAATAAATAGTCCATAAGTGTTTGGAACAGTTCATATCATTCTATAAAGTCAACACAGTTGACATATGAAAGTCAGTGAAGACTATACAGGAGCTACACAGGAAAAAAGCTCATAACTTGGATATGTGTACACAATTATGGACTCACTAGCATTAGGCATGAAGGAATTAATTCATATTCTAATTGTTATCTAATTTACTCTTCTAGACACTCCAACCCAACTGATGTAAGATTATACTTAATCATATTACTTCTAAGAAGGAATTAGAGCAGAGTTATTTGTAAACTTTGGAACTCCCAAAGACAAATCTGCATGGAGGGGTAAGTAAAAAATTTCAGGCATTTGCTCAGGGGTGCAGCTAGATGGGGGGGGGTATGGGAGGGAGGTCGTTCTACATAGGGTATGGGGAATTGGGGTTTTTCTATAGTGTGGGTTGAATTCTCCTTTAATTATTCAGTTCTTAATTATTTTCCCCATATCCATGAAACTTCAAAATGCATCAGTTAATAGTGACTGAAATCCATTTCTCAAAAGAGCAAACAGATTTTTTTATATTTCATTTTGAAATCTGACATGGGGCTAGACATATTGTCAATTTCCCAGCAGCCCCAATGTGAATTGTACTCTGATAAACTTCAATCACTATTTACTGCTGTACTGCAAGTTGGAGTGATATCACCCCCTCCCCCCCAGCAGCCTAACAAGAGAACAATGAGAAGGTAACCAGGTAGAAGCTCCTTAACACAAGATAACAGCTTCTTGGTAGATCTAAGAACAGCACTCAGTAGTAAAAACCCATGTCCCACTGCTTACCATTCAGTTACATTGAGAAGGAAAAACAAAAGCCTGCCAGAAAGCAGTGCTGGCAACAGTCACATGACATGGGGCAGCTGGGAAAATGACAAAATATCTAGACCCATGTCAGATTTCAAAACTGAATATAAAAATATCTGTTTGCTCTTTTGAGAAATGGATTTCAGTTCAGAATTCTGCTGGAGCAGCACTATTAACTGATGTGTTTTGAAAAAAATATTTTTTTTCCCATGACAGTATCTCTTTAACAAGGAAATATAAAGAACATAGCCAGGATTAATGTATTACTGAAATCACAGCCACACTTACTTAAATAAAACAGCTCAATGTGCGGCAGAAACTAAGACAATCCAGAGACATTAAAGGATGGAGGCAAGTCCAACAAGTGCGTAGAAGTCACTATGGCTGCACAAATATTAACAATATTAAACATGGTAGTTTTGGTTTAAGATACCTGGTTTCATAACAATGAAGTATATGGCACTGGGAACATGTTTTAAGAGTAGACAAATGAATGATATCCATTATTTGCACCCAAACATGTTCCTTGCACTTCCATATAGTTACTCTGATGACACTGTATGTGTGTGTATGTCCTGCCTCTTCTGATGAATAGTGTGCAAGTGCACCTACTGACACTCAGAAGCTCTGGAGCTGCCATCACCCTTAAGTGTGGAGGTAATTCCACTGACCCCAGAAGAGTTTGTATCATTAGACATACCAGAATTATGGTCAGTGAATACATATGCAGTTAAATGTCTATAGTACAGGTTTAAAAATGCAGTTGGGATGAGGACTGTATCAGTGTGGTGTTTATACAAATGGCCTGCAGGTGGCACTGTGCATTAGCAGATGCAGTCCAGATTGTCTGCACAGGAACCTATGTCTGATTGTTTGGCGCAAGTTTGAAACAATCTAATCAGTTTGATATTGGTCATTGCAAGGTTGCCATACTGGGTAAAGATTTTCTTGTTAGGAGGCACTTGAGATGCCATCTCAACTAAATCGTGCCATACATAGTCAGATTTAAGCTGCTGTGTTGGCTCCTTCAGACTGAGTTGTCAACTTTTCTTCCTGTGTATGGGCCCTTCCTAAAAATTGGCCATATATCTATACGGCAGGTTTAAAAACCCCATTGGGTAGGGACTAAATATGTGTCTTTATGCCTTCCTCACCCAACAGCCTGCATAAGCACAAGTTTTGATCCAATAGTTGGCCAAGAATTTCTAAAATACTGTGTTACATAAATAATAATAATTAACAAGGTCATCCTAAACATAACAGATTTATATAAATCTTGATGCCCAAGATTGCATAGTAAAAAAATTAGACTAGAAAGTTCAGTGTCACCTCTGTGACAGATCCAGTTCAACTCAAACTACAAATAAATTAACATCTTAATGTAAGTAGGAAAGTTCCTGAGACAGCAGTACATTCTAAATGCATATTCTTTTTTTCACCTAAAAGGCCTTTCAAATGTGCATGTCTTTGTGGAGTGTATGGTGGACTAATATGCTATTTAATATGCTATTTATCAGGTTACGTCACTCAATGAGACGCTACATTCCCTCCTACCCCTTTGCTCTTCTACTTTGTTCTTCTCACTCCGCTGCCTACAGCAGTCTGATAAAAGAGTTAAAAAAGGTTTTTAATCAATAACACGACTTCCCACTTGCAGTATTCCTCTCCAACCCACATTAATAAGCTTTCTGAGAGATAAGGAGGATGAGTTCACTTTGATCTCCCACTGTGAAAAATCTGCTATACAGGAACGTCGGACTAGATAAAGAATCATCTACTGACAATCAAACTTTATTTTCAGTATCCAAGTAAATCTATCTGTTTCAAGAACTCTTTGTAGAAGAAAATATCAGCAAAACGGGGCAGTTTCACAGCGAAAAGTAAATACAGATGGAGGGAATTTTGTTTTGACATTACACGGTTTATATGACTCGCCATAGCACAATACATCTTGACTTCAATTTCAAAGAAAGTCTTCCCTTAGCACTAGCAGACACCAGTCAGCCTTCACCTTAGATCTACTTTAGAATTAATATACTGTAAGTCATGTTTTGCTTTTCGAAAGACAGGATATTTAAAGACATGGTGTATCTTTCTTCAATTTTTTTAAGCAATATTGAAGCATTAAGTATACATTAAGTATATAGGGTCATATTTAACAAATGGTAAAAATAAAGCTCATTATAGTTCACCAGTAGTAGTACGTAGTTCTCTGTTCATTTATATGTATTTTACACTTCACTCTTTGATACACTGTATATATTCTTAAAAATTCTGTACAAGCTAACAGCAAGGCCTAACGTTTCCTTGTGATAAACTACAAGCTCTGTTTTAAAGGAGAACTTAAGCTAATCAAAGAAGTAGGGTAGACATGCTGAACATTATGTTTTGGGCTTCTGTAGCATCTCAACCATAGCTTTTTAGGAGTAGCTCCCCATCTTCTTTTTTACTGATGCAAAGCACATGGTCTGTGCTGCTGCCACTTACCTGAGCTCAGTAACAGACTCATAATATTCTGCATATGCAGAATATAAAAGTCACAATTAAAGGTCCTCTTTGTAACATAAATATGCTGTTAAAACATCACAGGCTATTGAAAACACAGCTGTGAGATCTGACTAATATTAGGCTTTTGCTTAAAATTCCATAGAAAATTTTATGGTCAAAACTTCTCCTATGTGTAGTTGGTGAGCTTCCATTGCTAAGCTTTTACTATATTAAGGGAAATTATTCCTTGTAAAGACAGGATTTATGTGAATATTGTCCAGCATGATGGCACTGAAAACTTGGCACCATCAGACATGTTGATGTAACATAGGATTGTGTTTTAATTAATATTTCTGCATCTTTTTATTTAGGTTTTCTTCATTGTAACAGGCAGTTGCTAGGTTTTTGGTTTCAGCAAACAAAACAGGAGATTATTTAAAACTTTTCTGCTGTGTAATGAATGTGTTTTTAATACACATTTTACACTATAAAGTTCTTCCTTTTTAATGCAATCAATGTAGCCATCACAGGTAGGCTAAATATGTTAGGATGCTACAAGCAATTAATTTATGGGTTCAAGAAAATGCCAAGCTCGGGTTTCTAATCTGAGAGCCAATGTCATCGACAGATTAAGTTGACCATACACAGACAGATTTAACATGGCAATTTGGCTCCTTAAGAGTTGACGTAAGCTTATCAGCCTATTTACATTATAGTACTGTGCATGGCAAGCTTTACTTAACCTGTATACCAATTCCTCTCTCCACTATACCTGTTGAACTAAGGAATTCAATAAAATACAGTAGAATATCATTTTCTATCAAAGGCTAAACATATTAATAGCAGACCTTTCTCTTAACAGACATGGTAAGAGAACATAATCTATGATTCTACATAAAGCAGAGTCTGGTTAAAGAGAAAATGGCATATATGTTATGTTCAAGTGTGTTTTTCTATCTCACCCTATAGATCAGGGATGTCCAACCTGCGGCCCAGGATGGATATGAATACTGCCCAGCTTGAAACCCTTGGTTCCCAAGGAAACATCATGCAGCAAAGGATATAGGAGTAGCAGTAGGGGGGACTCTGCCCATTGCCTAGTTAGCAGTAATAATAATATAATAAGTCTATTTAATATCCATTTGGCCCAGGGAAGCCAAAAGGTTGGACACCCCTGCTATAGATCATACAATCTGATACATTAGCATGTTTCTCCTCCTGGTTATTATCATTTCTTCAAATTCTTTGTATTCTGTATCACACAATAGAGATGATGTTTGTTTCAGCATCAGTTTTCCACCATCACTCCTTGTAATTGTCCCTCGCATGACAATGCTATTGTTCCTCTCATGATTCCTGCCATGACTTCTCCTTGCACAGTACATTTGCTGTGCTTGAAACCCAGCCAGCATAGCTACTCCCTCAATTACTACCACATGCTACTGATTTTATGGCTAGCACGTGGTTGAAAATGACATAAGCTGTTTTAGTTCACTCCATGTATCCAAGTTCTTCAGCCTGCTGCTACAGAAACAGATACAATAGCATTTGGAAAATAGCTGTAGCACAAAAAAATTCAGCTCTTGCTGTGTTAGGTAGTTTGGATTAAAAATACGGAAATTCATTTTACAGTAAATAAAGTCAATCTGTGATTTGCCACCTGTCATCAAACTAAGACTCATTAAAGAAAATTCCCAGTGGGAGACAAGTTTTCCTTTAAATGCCTGGGAGGGAAGAGCAATTCTGCCCACACATGTGGAATGGGAGACACAGCCTTTCCAGGAGGTGTATGGGATATATTTTTGAATTTATGGTTCTTTTAGAAGACTCTCCTAGACAAATGATGAGCTGTGCCTGATACAGAGTGCATACGGATCTTATTTATGTCTGCAGGAGAATCTGTTTAAGGTCTAAGGAACTCCCATCTCAGGCTAGACATAGTAACACTGTCTGTTGCTTTGCAAAGGGCAATGGAGGTTTAGAATCATCAACAATATACAATTCGATGAATTTCTGATTAAATATAAATCTACAGATATGGAGTAATAACTGATATTTTGTGGCCAGATGTATTTCATTACATTTCAAATTCTGCATCTTAGAATGAAAATGTTACTGGTTGATTCTTGTTTAAGCCCACCTGGGGGTAGGAAGGTTTGTATCACCACTATATTATATATATTAACCTCAGAGGGTTATTTGTTCAAAAGTAAAACTAGGGCTAACCACTATCCATCAAAGTAAAACTCTTCTTCTCTCTCTCTCTCTCTCTCTCTCTCTCTCTATCTATCTCTCTCTGATTTATGTGTATTTTTAGGAACCTATTTCTCAAAGGGAGAGGGTTCATGACAATCAATATATCCTGTAAGTGATTCACCATAGCTACAGTAAAAAGGTGTTTTGCCTTGAACCTCTTCACAGTAGGGATTTCAGTTCCAAAGAAGGTGTAATTAAACTTGGAATAGTTCAAACAATCTTGCCATTGGGTCCTAGGAGTAGTAGTATTTTGAAAGTACTGTATAGAGTTACCACCCTTTTTTGGCAGTAATATCAGCCTTTAGGCTAGAGGGTGGGGTGATGATGTCACATGATGGAGGGCTGGGCAGTGAAATGGGTTTATGGGGCTGGGAAATGGGTATGCTAGGTGGAGAAATGAATGGGGTACAAACAGGCCTCTTCTTTATAAGGGGTGGTCTGCAGTGGAGGCAGTCAGGGTAGGGATGTATTTATAAGGTTTAACAAATTTACATGGCAGGTTCATTGCCAGTAAATTTGTATTACTAGCCAAATTCCTAGCTGGTGATTTGCCGGCTAAGCATGTCCAATACCAGCTAGAAGGGAACCCTAGTACTAGACAGGCTACTGCCCCAGCTCAAATATTTAAGTTCATTCTCCATAGAAATGTTCTCCTATGGAAAGAGCAGGACATAGGGAATGAAGACTAATTTCTGTGGATGGAACTCCCAGAGGCGTCAGGGTGCTGTCTGAATGTAACGATCGGCACCCTAATCCAGAACCAAAGCTAAGCAACCTGTTCTAGGCTCTTGCTTCTGCCTACAACAGCCGCCTTTCATCTCGGGAGGAACCTTTGGCTAATCGGATGCCGCCAGGTCTTACTATGAGAGGTACAAAGCAAAAGGTTCTGGACAAGCAAAGGGGCACAAATGTAAATGCAAAGTCTTTGGGTACAAGGCTTCAGACAGAATCGTAGTCAGATCAGGCCAAGTTTAGGCAGGCAGAGAGTAAACGTGGTCAGGCAGGCAAGGGTCAAGCCAGGAAGTCAATCAGAGGGTTAAGCAGAATCAGAATCGGTAATCAGGCAAGGGGTCAGGATACAGAAAGTAGAATCATCAAAAGCCAGGCAGGGATCAAAACAGGTAATCAGAATCGGGTTCAGAACAGAATAGCAACAGCTAACAGCACCAGTGCCCATCCTATAGTGGGTGAGTTATAAGGTGAGTTATCACAATGAAACAGTAAAGAATGCTAAAAGATTGCCCAAGCAAATAAACATGGCCATAAAGGGTTTGAAAATCAAATCTACTCATTTGTCAGCCCTAAGAGTCTACCAGTAAAGCCAGGAGCATGATTAATCCCCTCCCCCTGAAGAATTGGCAGCATGAGTACATGGGTGAGCTTCCATAGCTGAATGGTTGTAGTCCACAAGGGGCCCAGGTCATAGAGATAATTCACAAATATGATATTTTGAATGTTGAGTTGGCCACCTCTGTGTTTTAATAAACTGCCATAACATGGAAGAAAATTAATCCCGCAAGCTTACAGTCGTGAATTTCTCTTTGACAAATATGAAAATATGAACTATGAACTAAATTCATTACTGCAGAAATGTTTGCTACCTTCTGTCTTTGCTAACATGCTCAAAACACCTTGCAAAATACCTATAGGTGTGACAAACAGCTACAGCATTCCAGTGGAATCATGACTTTTTCCTACAAATGTAGAGTAAAGCAGTGGTACACCAACAGAAGCTTTTCTGGATAATAATATCTGATATTTATGGATATCTCTGCATTATCAGTAACAATTTCAGTTTTCATTTCAGTTTTCATACACATAATTCTATCTGACACAGCTGTTTGTTGATTCCTGGTTTAGGAAGCCCTTGACAACTTCATTCCCATTCTCAAGCTACAGAGCATGTTTCTTGATACAAATCCAGAACTGAATACTGTACATTGACCCAACCACAAGTTAAAAACATACTAAAACTCAAATAAATAGAACATTTGTTACTTGGCTTCAGAGAAACTGGCTATGTAACTGAAGAGCACTTTAAATGTAAAGAATTTTTTTCTTATTCCATGCTCAAGCTAAGAGAGGGAATATACACTCTCTACATACATGTGCTGGAATAACAACATGGAATATTATACAGGAAAATGCACAGAGCAAAAAAGAAAATGCCAAATGGTGACACATCCAATCTCATTCCAGTGATGAATGTTAAAGTGTTCCATTACTTTATGAGATCTTGGATAACAAGATCAGCTGTTTTCTGCTTCTGCCAGGACCCCACATGGTATAACCACTTCATCAGGGAACAGCTGTATGACATCATCTTATGTGGGTACTTGGAACCAATCAGTTGTTTGTCAGGGTGGTGAACTTTCTGAATCTGGGGTTAAGAAATTAAGACCTATGGAACTTCTCTCTCTCTCTTCTCAGCATTTTACTTGCATCTGTGTGTTTTAATCCAAAATTTACTAAAAGTGTGCCATATATTGTACATACAGCAAGTTTGGACATAACTACAAGTATAGGATCTGTTATCCGTAAAACCATTTTCCAGAAATCTCATAAATTCAGGAAGGCAAGTTCCCATAGACTTCATTTTATTCAAATAATTAAAAATTTCAAAACATATTTTCTTTTACTCTTTAATGGTAAAATTAAGTAAAACAGTACCTTGTACTTAATCCCGGCTAATATAAAATTAATTAGTGGAGGCAAAACAATTCTATTGGGTTTGATACATGTTTGAATTATTTTTTTGTAGATTTAAAGGAACAGTTCAGTGTAAAAATAAAAACTGGATAAATATATAAAAAATGTTTCTAATATAGTTAGTTAGCCAAAAATGTAATGTATAAAGGCTGGAGTGACTGGATATCTAACATAATATCCAGAATCCAACTTCCTGCTTTACAGCACTTTAACTATGAGTTAGTCAGCGACTTGAAGGGGAACCACATGGGACATAACTGTTCAGTGAGTTTGCAATTGATCCTCAGCATTCAGCTCAGATTCAAAAGCAACAGTTATAGCCCATGTGACCCTCCCTTAAGTCACTGATTGGTTACTGCCTGGTCACCAGGTAACAAGTCAGTAGAAACCAAGAGAGCTAAAAAGCAGGAAGTAGTGTTCTGGCTATTATGTTAGACATCCAGTCACTCCAGCCTTTATACATTACATTTTTGCCTATCTAACTATATTAGAAACATTATTTTATTTTGCACAGCCTATCTATTTGCAGAGACAAATTACAGAAACACTTCTTGTTTGGAAAACTCCAGGTTCCATACCTGTATAATGTGTAATGCAGGGCATCCCAAAGTCAGAACAGACCCCAAGGACCTGGTTGCAGCCCACTCTTCTGCTGGTTGCAGCCCACTCTTCTGCCTTACTGTGAGAAGTCCAAGGAGAGTGTTCTCAACAAGCAAGGGAACCAAACATGAAGTAGTAGAATGGGGAACAATAAGTGGTAGTCGAAAGCCAAGCTGGGTTGGTAACAGTCATACAATGTGGTACAATGAGAAACACCTCTATAGTTTACGTGTCAAACACACCAAAATGCATTACAGAACAGGATCCGAGAGAATAGTCAAGCAAGGCAGAAGTCGGGACAGGCAGCAGTCTAAACGAAGGACAGGCAGTGTCAAAAGGAGATCAGGAACACTCAATAAATGCACCCAGGAACTAAGAAATAGACCTTACATTGGGCAATGAGTTAGAAGATGAGTGCCAGGAACAGGCAATAGGTCAAACACAGGAATCAGTTCATTAGATTTCAATAGCTAGGTAAATCAGGAGAACCACGATAACCAGGCACAGTTTATAACAAGACATAAGTTTAAATACCTTAGTGTTGGCGCCAATTCTCCGGCGTAGGAACGTCTGCGCAAACACAACGTGACCTGCACACGCGCCTGCGCAAACACGCCAGCGTCATGACGCTCAGCACCGTGACCCGCACATGCGCCTGCGTCGGGACGTCGGACGAGAGCTGCGGCGGAAGGGAATCTCACACAGGAACAGAAAATGAGACAGAAATCACACAAGAAATCATCAGGAAATAGACCTATGTTGGGCAATGAGTCACTGCAGGGGTTTTTATAGGCTTATACTGATCACCTGTGGCCAGATTGACAACAGGTGAAACAAGTCAAACCTACTTGCTATTAGATGGAAATAGATAGTTGCATCTTCCTGTTTTGAACAAGATGTGTCATGCAATTATGCTTGCATTACAATGCAAATTGGGTGCACCTTTCCAGAGTGGAGGTTGCACCCATCACTTTTAGAGTGGGCATTGGCACTGGCCACAAATTAGTTGTGCCTATCAACAAAACCCAAGATGAACTGAAGTAGAGGTCCTGAAACAAAGTATAGTAATCAGTCACCACATTTAGGAAGTGGCCCAGGTGCACTACCCTAAACCCTCTGCATGGGGAGCAGACAAACTGAAATTTTCAAGGAGCAGGCACACCAGCACCAGATTGTTGAAACAAAGTTGAAAATATTTATTTTGTTCACAGCCTTACATGTTTCGTGTAACAAACACTTATGTCATAGGCTCAACACAACCCACTCTGGACAGTAGCTCCAGGAATCCCTGGATTTTTCAAAACATTCATCAGTAGAGGCAGGGTGGGTGCACTGGCTACCATGTGGCAGTGCAGGAGCATGTTTGGACACAATTACCGGAGCTAGATGGATCTGGTTTTACAATGCAATCAGATCTAATTCCATTTCAAAAATCAGGAGGAGTGCTTCAGCTTTGTATAACTCATCCAGATGGGCAAGAAAATGAATCCCAACTTATTTATGTGTAGTTATATAAAATATAGGGTGGGATGTATATTATACCCATTAAAGCCTGGCGTTTGAACACCTCCTATGTCTACAATCAATATAGTTACCATTTCTTACTCAACATAATAAACCATCTATACTTGCATCTACTGTACATTGCTTTTATTTATGTTCATAAGAACCTTTAGCCTTGCTTGTTGTAGTGATTCGTCATCCTGAATTATTAACGCCACTTTGCACTAAATAAATACTAGAGTAACAAATGTCGTGCATGCTCGCCCAGGCTTTTGACTGAATGGAGGGTTTGTTATAATAAAATGCAGAAAATCTCGATGATGTGGAAACATTTCTCTAAGTGGAATAATGTGTTCTCTTACCCTATACATAACAACAGAGAATAAACAATTGTTACAGGGAAAAAGTTCTTACTGCTCACTAAGCCTTACCTCAAACTCATCTGGGCTGTGCTGGAGCCATTTATCTACAGAACACTGTAGATGCTTTTGGCCAAGGTTCCAAATGAATCATATACTTATGATCTCTCATTACTCTCTGCGTTGAACTTTAAGGGAACGGTTTCAACTGGACCTCTGTCAAGGGTAGCTCATAATGTTGCAACACACACTTGTGAATTTTAAAGCTTATATTAGAAAGAATTTACTTCTGGAGGAACAAGAAAGGTAACCAAGCAGGGCAAAACAAACATCACGTTCTATAATAGCTGATCTAAGGAAATCCATACAGTCACATGAGAGAACCTGTTATTAAACACATGGCATACCATAAAATTGTTGGGAAAACATTTTACTATTAATAACACATATAAATTATTGAAAACAATGAGAACGTTGACGTACACAGTGCATGCTGCCAATATTGAAGCCAATGCCTATTTCTGGCACATAGGCAATATGGCACCAATTCAAAAATATATATTTTCTTAAAGAAAGAAAGGGCATTAGCTAAATAGTGTGCTTTTTAAACAGGTTTTCTTTTAAATACAAGAACTGAAACCTGTTTCAAATTTTTTTTTTCTGGGAATGTAATTTTTCACCAAAGCTTTTTTTATTTTCTTCTTTTAAAAAAAAATTAATAAATTTTAAACACAACAAGGCTACAAAGTGTTCATTTTACTGCACTTTCACAAAGTTTTTTAATTCATTTTGAAAAAAAATCTCTCTATTTACATTTATATGTTACCACGAAATGTCCATTGGGATAATTAGAAACAGAAGGTTTGGGTTGCACTAATCTAACTTTCTGTATTTGGGGGATTTTGAAGATTTAAAGTAAGCCTCTAAGGAGATTAACTACTAACAGGGCTGATATTGCACAAACTAAGACATCAGGGAAGCAAACATGAAGTCAATAATTGAGTTACCCCAGGGTAAATTGCTACATAAGCCATGCAATGCTCAGTGCTTTCACATAGCAATCATTCTAAGGTTAACTGAATACATCAATCTATTGGTATGATTGTGCTTGTTCTTGCTCTCTGTGATCTGCACCTTTGTGTCAGTTGGTCTTTTTACTGCACAAAAAATCCTGAACATAATACCTGAATTGTTTTCATGGGTGCTTCATCTGGCTTCTAATGAACAGGGAGTGGACATCAATTGCCCCCAATAGTCCATAACTTATGGGCTAGGAGAAGACTTTCCATCTGTAACCTGATTTGCTAAAGCACATGAACCATACTGACAACAGTGGCTCCTGGGAGAA
The DNA here is from genome assembly GCA_024363595.1 of Xenopus borealis. NCBI lineage: Eukaryota > Metazoa > Chordata > Amphibia > Anura > Pipidae > Xenopus > Xenopus borealis. The sequence goes on along the minus strand of CM044440.1, from coordinate 124,556,022 downwards.
CCAAGGTGTATTAAATTCCTTATCACCTCTACTTATAGAAGAACCTGGTGGTGACAGGCTGGGACCCAACAAACTGACTGTAACTGAGCAGCGCCCAACTAACTTTGTCAATGTCTGCTATAGGCAGATGGTTTCCTTTGGTTTTCTACAGGAAGCAAGGGGGAAAATGCCAGTGCACACATCTGATTGCTTGGGTGAGCATTGCATGGGGATGTTGCACTAAATAAAAACCTTTTAAAAAAGAAGGTATACACATACCTTAAAGGGAACCTGTCATGGGAAAAAAAAATTTTTTTCAAAACACATCAGTTAATGGTGCTGCTCCAGAA
>CM044440.1:124397791-124554276 GCA_024363595.1 Xenopus borealis | reverse complement strand
CTATTAACTGATGCGTTTTAAAAAAAACATGTTTTCCCATGACAGTTTCCCTTTAAAATGTATAACTTGCATACATCTCTTTTAGTCTAGTTACTGTATGTGAATGAGATATTGGGGCAGATTTAATAAAGGGTGAATAGGCAGTCGCTAGTAACAATTTGCCAGAAATCCCATCCACAGGGACATGGGGCAAATTCATTATTGAGCGAAGCATCTAACGCTAGCGCTAATTCGCCAGCGTGATGTCAATTCGTAACTTCGGAATTTCACTAACACCGGCTCTGATGAATTTACGCTAGTGAAGTAGATAGACTTGTGCAACGTCGCACCCTTACGCCAGGCGAAGTTGCGCACTGTTTAAGGATGGTGAATTCACAAATTCACTAAGATGAACATTTTCCTGAACGTTAGCACTTACGCTAGACATTACATCGCCTGGTCAGATGAGTCCCAAAAAAATTGCTGGCGTATTTTAGCATAGAAGGGTGATAGTCTGAAAAAGATCGATATTTTTTGGGGGGGTTACCCTCCTTCCCCCCTACATTTCCTAACATATGACAACACAACTATACAGGGGGCACATGTAGGCCAATAGGACAACTTTATTTTATTTATTAAAGGTTTCCTGGGCTTGTGTAGTGGAATGTAGTGGCTGTAACATACACTTCTATTATAAGTTCCTGCCGTATACAAATTAGGCTTCCCAAGCGTAACTGTGCTCTGCCTAGTGAAGTAACACTAGCGCAACTATGCTACCATTCAACGACCTGAGCGTAAATTTGTACTTTAGTGAAATAGCGTAGCGCTGGCGAAAATCCACCTGACGAAGTGCGGTGGACGCTAGCAAATTTTCGATCTTAGTGTATTTGCCCCATAGCCAATTTACTATAGGACAACTCGCTAGTGAAAGAGACTATCACTAGTGCAGTTTTGCGCCCTATTGCCAGGTGCATTTTTCGCTCAGGCAAACTATTGTTACTCTGCAAATTCACTAAAGTGAGAATTTTACAGAACATTACCTCTTTCCTTCATCACCTTAGATCTGGGGAACTGATCCTCCTCAATCTTATGTCAGTGACATCATATCCTGTATCCCAGAAAGTCATAAAAGTTTTTAAAAATTTTGGCGTTTTTTCATTTTTTAAACCATTTGAGGGGCATGCCACATTTGTTTTAGGGTGGGCTCATGTCTAGGGCACTAGAGGATCTTTTAAGTCTTGTTTTATTTTGCTTCTTTGGACATGTGTAACTTCAAGCATTTGCACCAACATATATAATAAAGACGGCCAATATGTACCCACCCTATTCAACTAATCTAGAGTACTATTGAAGTTATGCTTGGTAGAACTGAACTCTAGCGAAAAATAATGTAATGCTGAAAAATTAACGCTAGTGAAACTTTGCCAGAGTTCAGCTGCTGAGACTCAACTTTGTATTTTAGTGAATTAGTGTAGTGGTAGTGCATTTGCACCTGGTGAAGTGACGCGAATTGTAGCAGAGCCTTTGCTGGCGAAAATTCTACCTTTACTGAATTTGCCCCATAGTGCCTATATATATAAAATGTTTTCTATGAAATATGTCAATGTTATAAATAATGTAAACAAAGCATATATATATATATATATATATATATATATACAGATAGAGTCACTTGGATTTGTAAGTTAAATGCGTCGTGACTCAGCATTAATTGAAGAAACTGTGTTATCTAAAGTTATCTTAACTCATTTAATGCATTTAACCTTTTCATTAGCATACCAAAGCTCCATTGTTTTCAATGGTGAACTCTTTAATTGGATGAGATGCTGTGACACAATATTCTGTGATAAGTGGGATAAATGAGATAAATGAGTTAAGTCGCGACGCATTTAACTCACCATCCAAAGTGATTGCATCTGTATATATTAATATAATGGGACAGTGCCACATTAACTTTAAAATCTGAAATATGGCTTCTGAAGAAGTGGCTCTCTACTACAATACTAAGCTAAGCCTACACCGTTCCCATGGGAAACATAATAAAAGTAATTGATTTTAGGGGATGTGGGATCCAATACACCAATCAATTTTTCACATGTCAAGAGCCTGGACCTGTTTTGACACTAAAACTAGAAGCTGGAGGGATAAGGTGTAGCTGCAGAGCTAAACTCTAACAACCCTTGAAATTTTTAATCTACACTGCTAAATATTAATATTGTCATTTGGACAAAATCTTTTCTAAGCTGGAATGAATAGTTCCATGATGAAAAATAAGGAACGTTTAGTTGAAGCAGCATTGGCGGTTCTTCATGGTGAGGGCAGTGAGGTTGTGGAATTCCCTGTTGGGTGATGTGATGGCAATTTCTATAAATGCCTTTAAGACTGGCTTGGATAACTTCTTGAACACACCTACTATCCACAGTTACTAGGATCCTGTGCTCTACAGCTAGTTAGTATAGAGTTGAGAAATTTGGTTCAGGTAGCAGCAATCCGCAAATTTCCAGGGGCAGATAAAAGCTGCTCCTGATAACAGAAAAAGGCTAAATTCCAACTTTTTAAATTTGAATTGTGTCTCTTCTAGTGCAGATGGCACTATTATGGTCTCTACACTAGCGATGCTCCCCATTCACCAACAGAGACAGATTTACATAGCAGGCACCCCTAAGCCCAATGTCGTTCATCGTCCCGTCTCCTCTCTGTGCCTGTGCAAATTTTCAGCATCAGGCCCTTAATACTGGGGATTGGTGCACAGGAAATTTTAAAAACTATTCTATCTCCTGTGAATCCCCAGTGCTTCTGAACCAATTCAAGTGTAGTTGGGCTGCATTCCGACCCCCTAAAATTCTGTCGCCCTAGGCCCAGGACTTTGTGGCTGGACAAGGGGTGAGGCATTGAGTATGCTGACCATACTGAGTATATACAGTATGTACATGTACAATCCACTTAGACTGTAAGCTCAACAGGGCAGGGACCTCCTTCCCACTATGTCTCTTACCACATAGCACTTTGTCCTATGGTTCTGTATATATTTGTTATGTGATTTGTCTCCTCTTTGTATACTTTTATATATATATTGTATTTTTATGCACTGTTCAGCACTGCGGCTCTTTAATAGCGCTTTACAAATAAAGTTATACATACATACATGTATATATGTGCACTGGGGGTCATTTGGCGTGATTGAACTTGATGGATTTTGAGCTCTACCCTAAATCAGATCAATTCCTAACCGCCCCTTCACAGAACCCCGACTTGAGCTTTCACCAGCGTTTTTACAACTTTAATGCATTTTCGGCATACAGGATATGATGTAAGTGACATAAGATTGAGGAGGATGTGGCTTCATCAGTTTGCCACAAAAAAAGGCACCTGTCAATATTGTGTGAATTAACAATAGTGATGGTCTTGTTTGAAGGTATGCATCGAATCCAGGCCTTTTTTCATCCTTCTGCCCAGCTGAACAGAATCCGAACCCTAATTTGCATATTCAAATTGGGGCGGGGAGAAACAGTGCATGACTTTTTGTCACAAAACAAGGAAGTAAAAAAAGTTTTCCCCTTCCCACCCCTAAGTTGCATTTGCAAATTAGGGTTCGGATTCGGTTCAGTATTCAAACAAATCTTTCTTGAAGGGTTCAGGGGTTCGGCCGAATCCAAAATAGTGGATTTGGTGCATCCCTACTTGTTTGATAGTGAATTGTCCTCTATGCCTGTTAGTGAATTGGCAATTTCCCAGCAGATGGGATTTCTGGTAAATTGACGCGAGCGTTGGCCTTTATTTGCCCCAATGTGTTCAAGAGCAGCAGGCGGGGGGGGGGAGAAGCACATAGATGCCACCACCCCCCATCTGCCCCCTTCCTGTATACAAGCTTGCATGTCATTCAAATGCTTGACTTGAATAATGGGATATGAAGCACACCATCCACAGGCTTTGCCTTAATTCATTTTATTATTGCGGAAAGTGACACAAACCTTTCGGGGAATTTGGCTGACTGGGAGGCAGCTTGGGAGTGGATGTACCCTGGAAAACCTAAGTGGTGTGCTGAAGGTAAATTATATTAGACTGTATTCAAATGCTTCAGTTTGGTAATAGCAGAAGTTGGATGCAACTATGGGACCATGTCCTTACCTCTTGGCGAAGTTTGGGAAATAACCAGACAAGTATGTTCTGGTGCTACACATTTCACATTAATTCCTGTCTAAACAAGACCTAATCCCAACATTGCTGTACACTACTCACTTCCAGCTTTAAACAGACATATGGCAAGATACTCATATACTGAATGCCTGACACTTCTACTATAATAACTTAATTTCATTTTGTGGAACAAGTATGACCACTACCCATTGTGCATGCAGCTAATAATTGTGCAATAAAACTGCGCTTAACTTTCTGGTCTATAACCAAACATTCTATCACAGAAGGTCTGCCACCCAACTGATGCAGCTGCCAACAACCCATTCCTCTATAATTCAGTACCTACCTACCCTTCCGGTCTCATAATGGCAGGAAGTTTAACTACAAATAAATGGCTGCCCCTGCAGGCTGGGCACCACTGATATAAAATGATGCCACCACCTCCCCCACCCCCACACTGTCACCATCTTTTCCTACTGTTGGCATATTGCCTTACTTTACCTGAAACTGCTTTTCTCTTAAGTCAAATTACATTTGAGGCCTTAGACATCCTTGTCATCCTTATTTGGACCACTTTTACACGCTCTGACTGCACTGTATTGCACTAAAATTGGAGAAATAAATATATGCAATTCAATAAATTCTGTAAAATAAATTCTTAGAAATTGTGCTCAGCAATGTCATCATTTATAACTAGTACTTACTGGCACTTTACCAACAAAAAATGCATATTAGAATAAACTATTATGAACCTGGTTTTATAGTAGTTAAATCCTAGTTCCATGTATAAAAGCACTTGGCCTGCACCCACCATTCTCTATATGGTATGCTGTATATTAATTATATTTGAAAATAGTTGGGGTATTATACACAATTTTTTTTTTTTCAATTTCAAACTTACTACAGAAAACTGTTTAACAATCACCATCTCCATAGCTTTATCTCCTTGGCTTTTCCTTTGAGTTTATGACTTTATTTAAGATAAGGAAATATAGGCAGATGCCTGAATTAAGCAAATAATGTGTGAATGGCCCAAACTACTCTCCCTTGAGCTCATGTTTATTTACCCACTTTAGAGAGCAGAGGTGAAAAGTGCAACCAGAGCACTCCACCAAATGAATTCAATAAATAATCATGACAGATGAATGACTCTTCATGAAAAACAGTAAGCACTTGAGGAGTCAATTGATGATTTGCCATTCTAAAACAGGGTAAATATAAGTTTGAAATGCCCTAACTAGTGGTCCTTTTTCAAATATCACACAAAACCCTAAGTAAACTGCTGGTTGTGCACTAATTGTCCATTTAGTGTGACAAGATTTCACAGTCGAATATAAGAACTGTTGAATCAGAAGTAGCAAACAAAGGCAGCCATTTGTTGCTGGTCAGCATTCCACTTGAGCCATGCTTCAGAAATGACTGATGAGCAAGACACACAATGAATCAGCACGCCATTTTCCAGCCCCTGAGATTATTTCCTTGGACAGCTATTGTTGTCAAGTGGTCCTTTTCAAACTGGTGAATCAACAGACTGTGAAGATCGACATGCTCTTTAAAAAGGTACAGCTGATACCAGCAAGAAAGAAAGAATCTACATTAGCCTGGGCCCATCCCAGATGCAAAAGAATAAGAAGACAGAAAAAGAATAGGTCCAGGTGATAAAATGGAAGGTTTCTGAAGAACCCTTTGATCTGGAAAATAAATGGTGAAAAGGCATAAATTATATTGAACAAACAGAAAATGTACCTATAGTCAAATTAGAATAGGGAGATACCACAGATTTATCCATCGGAAAGAAGTGGAACTAAAAGGTTATAATGTAGCTAACAGAATTTGATATGTAAGTTTTTGGAACAGCATATGTAGTGATGGGCGAATTTATTTGCAAGGTGCAATTCACCACCTGAAAATGTAAAACGGCAGCGACGCACCGAAAATGAAGCAACGCGCGCCAAAAACAACGCGATGCGTAGGGGATGGAAGATAAGACCTTGAAGGTAGGATATGTAAGATTTTAAGGGTATGGTGTGGAATGTAAGTCCAAAAAGATAGGAGGTGGAAGGTAAGACCTAAAGGTAAGGGGGTGGAAGGAGAGACATGTGGTCCCTGAAGACACAATTAATCATAAAATAGTCTAACATATTAAAGTTAAACTAAAGTTAATCTATTGTAAAGTACACCATAATGACCAATTTGATTTTATGAATTGTTTTCATAGATTTTGTTTATCAGAATTTCACCACCCACACATTTATACTTCTGACTCTTTGGGGCTTATGAATAGTGATGGGCGAATCTACCCAGTTTCGCTTCGCCGAAAAATTGGCGAATTTCCAGAGAAATTCGTGAATTGTCGAGAAAATTTGCGCGACACGTTTTTTCTGTGAATTTTCGCCAGCCGAAATTTAGTTGGCGTTTATTCGCCAGCGGCGAATCGCGGGAATTCGCCGCAAATTTGCCCATCACTGCTTATGAATTGTGAGCAGTGCAAAATAATTATCACAGTGAACTCATTTGCCCTGCCTCAGTTTATATTTTTAAAGCTGGCCAAGATTGGTGTATTTAATGTGGAAGCATAATTGATCATTTTTATATGTGTTGCACAATTTTTTCTCCCAAAGATCTAAAATGACTTTTGCCATCATGGTGTAGCTACAATATGAAGATGGGCATACAATCCCCTACCTGGTCTGGCATTTTAGCCGATTTTGACCATACTTTCTAACCATTTGGGAAAGTATGTCACCTCAAAGGGGTCATTTTGGAGTGCAAGGGCATGTATCCATAGGTGCTTAAACCAGATTTTTGACTAAGAGGAGATTGACAAACGACTGATATGAACCTAATGAGATTTGGAAAAAGCGAAGAAATTACCCTTGCATACCCAGGCCGTCCAATATTTATGAGTCCTGATGATGGAGGCGTTGGTGACCCCGACATTAGACTGAGTAGGGTATTTCTTGCAGGTTTCCAAGGTTTCCCTCCCTGCTAGAAATACCCTGTGGAAATAAAAAGGTCACATGAGCAGCATGAAGTTGGTTCCTCCATGCAAGTGTAACAAAGTCCCAATAAGTGAACTAGAGAATGTGCACTTCTTTGCAGCTGTGTCACTGAAAAAAGCTTTGTGTCCATTTGATTTAGTCTCTTGGGAAGCTGAACACCAAATGGAATGTAAAGGATTTCTGTACAACAAATCTCATGTGAGGAAGTTACAAATTTGACAGACGCCGATATAAATCCCACTGTGGTTTTTCTAAGCAGATTTTTTACAGGAAGTAATTTTCAGTCGCACTAAGAGCAATTCTTCTACGTCTGTATATGGAAAGAGAAGCATGGATTTATGTGCCTGTGGAAGGAACAAGAAGGGACAGGCTCAAGAGTGTAAATTGTCAGCTTAAAATGCACTGACTGAGTCTTACAATAAAGAATCTGACCATTGATTCGACAACTACATCATTAAAGGAGAAGGAAACTTTAAAACCAAGTAAGCTTGATCAGTAAGCTCTATAAAATACACAAGTAAAGCCTCAGGGGCAGATTTACTAAGGGTCGAATTTTGAATTTAAAAAAAAAAAGAAATTCGTCCATGGAATTTTTTTGGGGGGGTCATTTTCGATCAAAATCCTTCGAATTCTCAGAAAAAATGTCAGGACAGGTTATAGGAGGTCCCCCATAGGCTAAGATGGCAATTCAGCAGCTTTAAGGTGGCAAAGTGTCAAGTGAGAAGGATTTTAAAGAGACAGTACTTCGAAATTTGAATTTTTGAATTTTCTAATTTTTCAAATCAACTTGAATTTTGGGCTATAGTCAAAGTAGCCCAAAATTACTGCAAAATGCAAATTTTTAAAATTAAAATTTTTATTAGAATTTTCACTTCGACCCTTAGTAAATGTGCCCCTCAAAGTAATGCTGCATGTATTTCCTTCTATTGTGTACACATGGGCTTCTGTATCAGACTTCCTGTTTTCAGCTTAACCCTCCAGGGCTAGGGTTTGAGCATGCTTAGTTTGCTACTCTCTCCCCTCCATTTTTGCTCATCCCCTCCTTGCTGAGCCAAGAGCTATGAGTGAGCAGGGAGAAATTCAGGCAGGAAGTGATGTCACACCAAGCTAATATGGCAGCTGTACCCTAAACAAACAGAGAGAGCTTCAAGAGCTGTTTACTCAGGTATGGTAAAGCATTCTACTGATTAAATATAGTGTTATAGCTTGCACTATTGTGGCTAATCTTTTGACAATAATCTGCCTCAGCAGCTTTCCTTCTCCTTTAAAGTTTTCGGGTTGAAAAAATTTTGAAGTTCCTGACCAGTAAAGCCGACACCTGTTTTGTCTTTACCCAACTAATGTGACTCTACACACAGAAGGTAAAGCTGAGAAATTTGTTCTTGGTTTTTATATCCAAATTCTGTCTCTATGTCATTGAGGTGTTGACTCAGTTCCTAATGATTACACAATCAAATTCTTCACTTTAAGTACTAGTATGGAACCTGTTATCCAGAATGCTCGGGACCTGGGTTTTTTTTCCAAATAATGGATCTTGCTGTAAATTCTTCATACATCTTCTTACTTTAAGGGGCAGATTTATCAAGGGTTGAATTTCAAAGTGAAAAAACTTCGAAATTCGACCATCTAATTTTTTTCAAAGTGTTTTTTTCAACTGTTTTTTTATCAAATACTGTAGGTCCATTTTCAATCGAATTAAAATCATTCGAATTGTTTGATTCTAACAATTTGAACAATTTCCATCAAAAAATTTGATTTCTCAAAATTTTCAAAAAGGCTCCTGAAAGGTTATGGGAGGACCCCCATAGGCTAAAACAGCAATTCGGGAGGTTTAAGGTGGCGAAGGGTCGAATATGAATTCTTTAAAGAGACAGTACTTCGATTTTCAAATGGTTGGATTTTTCAATTCTAATCAAATTTTTTCAAATTTTCAGATGGATGTTTCTAATTTTGGCCTATTCGATAGTCGAAGTACCCCAAAATTACTTTGAAATTCAAATTTTTTTATTCAAATTTTCACTTTGACCCTTGATAAATCTGCCCCATAGTCTACTAGAAAAACATTTAAACATAAACATATAATTAATCCAATAAGGATTAATTTTATCTTAGATTGGATTAAGTACAAGTTACTGTTTTATAATTACAGAGAAAAAGGAAGTTTTAATCATTAGGATAAAATGGAAGGAGTGGGACCTTTATTATCAGAGGGGGTCAGCTGGCTGATGAGAAAAAGCAAAAAGCTCAGATTTTGAATGCATACTTTTCATCTGTCTACACAAATAAGGAACCAGCTAATGAAGGTTTCCTTTTTAATAGTCCCAATTCTAATAATACATCTAATGATGCATGGTTCACACATGCTGAAATTCAAAAGAGACTAGAACATGTTAAGATAAACAAAGGTCCAGGGCAAGTTGGGATTCATCCCAGGGTACTTAGCGAGTTTAGCTCTGTGATTGCCAAACCTCTCTAATTGCTAATGTGGTGCTGCTATTCAAAAAGGGATCCCGTTCTCAGCCTCAAAACTATAGGCCCATTAGTCTGATGTCAGTGGTAGGAAAGCTTTTCGAAGGATTAATAAAGGATAGGATAGTGGACTTCATAGCAAATAACAATACTATGAGTTTTATGTGTAATAGATCTTGCCAGACTAACTAAATTTCTTTTTATGAGAAGGTAAGCAGGGACCTCGATTCTGAGACTTTGCTAAAGCATTTGATACAGTGCCACACAGAAGGTTACTGGTTAAATTAAGGAATGTTGGCCTGGAACATAGTATTTGTACCTGGATAGAGAACAGGCTAAAAGATAGACTACAAAGAGTGGTGGTAAATGGAACATTTTCGAAGTGTACCGCAGGGCTCTATACTGGGTCCCTTGCTTTTCAACTTGTTTATTAATGACCTGGATATTTTTTGCAGATGATACTAAATTGTGCAGAACTATAGGTTCCATGCAGGATGCTGCCACTCTGCAGTGTGATTATTCTAAGTTGGGAAACTGGGCAGCAAACTGGAAAATGAGGTTCAATGTTGATAAATGCAGGTTATGCACTTTGGCATAAATAATATAAATGCAAGTTATACACTAAATGTCAGTGTGTTGGGAGTTTCCTTAAGATAACAAGTTGTCTAATTCTGGGCAGTGTCATTCTGTAGCTACTAAAGCAAATAAAGTTCTGTCCTGCATAAAAAAGGGCATAAACTCAAGGGATGAAAACATAATTCTACCTCTTTATAGATCCCTAGTAAGGCCTCATCTGGAGTATGCAGTGCAGTTTTGGACTCCAGTCCTTAGGAGGGATGTAAATGAGCTGGAGAGAGTGCAGAGACTAAGTGCAACTAAACTGGTTAGAGGGATGGAAGACTTAAATTACAGTATGAGGGGAGACTGTCCAGGTTGGGGTTGTTTTCTCTCTAAAAAAGGCTCTTGCGAGGGGACATGATTACACTTTACGAATACATTAGAGGACATTATAGACAAATATCAGGGGACCTTTTTAACCATAAAGAGGATCACCAGAGGCCACCCCTTCAGACTAGAAGAAAAGGACTTTCATTTGAAGAAGCGTAGGTGGTTCTTCACAGTGAGGACAGTGAGGTTGTGGAATGCACTGCTGAGTGATGTTGTGATGCTGATTCTGTTGATTTTAAGAGGCGCTTGGATGATTTTTTGGACAGACAGAATATCAAAGGCTATTGTGAAACTAAACTCTACATGCTATGGGTATATATGGTTTGTGTGAAAGAATGGAGGGGTGTGTGTGGATACTGGGTTTTAATTTGGAGGGGTTGAACTTGATGGACTTTGTCTCTTTTTTTTACCCAATTTAACTATAAAACTGTGTAACTATGGGCGATGGCCATCCCATAATGTGTAGCTTACTGGATAACGGGTTTCCAGACAGAGGCGCTCCATCAATGAGGTGAGTTGAGCCACTCGCCTCAGGCGGCAGCATCCCCCTGGTCACCAGGGGCAGCAAAAATGCCACTCCTGGTAACTAAGACCAAATTTCCATTTTTTAATCTGCTAATTCAACACGTCATGGACCGCCCCAGACCCTCTCCGGCACTGAAAAGGTGAATTCTGTGGGGAGGAGTGGGGTGGCAAAAAGAAGACCGCCTCAGGCGACATGTTGCCCCTGTTTCCAGATTCCATTCCTTTAGTACAGTTATGGGACCTGTTATTCGGAATGCTTGGGACCTGGTGTTTTCTGGATAAGGGATATTTCCGTAATTTGGATCTTCATACTTCGACTAGAGAATCATGTAAACACTAAATAAACCCAATAGGCTCGTTTTGCTGCCTGTAAGGATTAATTATGTGTTAGTATGGATCAAAGGTACTGTTTTATTATTACCGAGAAAAAGAAAATTATTTTTAAAAATTAGGATTATCTGGATAAAAACAAGTTTCTGGATAACAGATCTCATACCTGTAATAGTCTATTCAAACACACACTCAGAGGCCTATTTATATACTGTCTAAAAGGATTAATGATCATAAAAATGGTGTAAACAGCTGTTTAAAATAAATGTAATTTAGCAAGGTGTGTGTTTTATTCTACACCATGTAACTGTAGACCTTACGTAATTTATTAAAGTCAATGGGGAAAATTTAATGGGTAAGTAAATTCTGAAGGAAGTTGCTTTGGGAAAAAATGCATTAGAAAACCATGATGGATGAACAGTGTATTTTCCCATAGCATTTACAAGCATCCGCTTAACTTTACATAGAGGTACACAATCACTGAAAATCAATACGCAACTTGATAAATATGCTTATTTTTTAGGCTCCTAAATGTAATTAATGCTAGGAGCTGACAAGGAAATGCTCATAACAGCACATAACTAATGAAACTAATAAATGAAAGCTCAGTCTGTGTACAATTGAATAAAAAAAGGGCATTGACTCAAGGGATGAAACCACAATCTTGCCTCTGACTGACCAGAATTAGTGATGAGCTAATTTTTTCCTGCAATTTGCCATCTGCAAAAATCCTCTGCGACTAATTATGCCGCGACATAAAAGTCTCCCAGGCAAAATTGTCGCAGAGACAAAAGAGATGCCATAAGAAAAAATGCCCATTGACTTCAATGTATTTGGACAAAAAAGTCCCTGAGCCAAAAAAGTCGCCACAAGAAAAACGCCTTTTACTTTAATGCATTAGGAGTGAGAAAAAAGAAAATTCTGCACGCATTAAAAGAAATTTGACGTCAAAGCTCTTCGCAAATTTTTCACAGTTTCACAATTTTTTCAGCCGTTTCATTAATTTTTTTGCAGAAGGGAAACAAAAGCATTAAAGATTTCTTCATCACTTGCCAGAATATCAGAGCGAGTTCTTGCCCTACGAGGCCCATCCTAACACTATAGTGTTGTCAGCTATAAGTGACCTTTTATCTTTCACATAAAGCAGTAGAGCGGGGTCACTGTTTTTGCACATAGAAATTATATAAATATATGTTAGATACAACGGACTTGGATATAAGTACAGACATCCATTCAGTTCAAACAAAAAACAAAAAAAAACGAATCCAAGTGACAAACCCACATTGTTGAAAACTACACTGCACCTCACTTTGTTTATTTCTTTTGGAAGAAAATTCAGTTGGTTTTCCGATCTTTTGTTTTAATATGCTCAGCACCCTCCGTGTTTCTCTTCTCACTGACAAACAGAATGACTTAAAGGAAAACTATACCCCGAAAATGAATTTTTGAGCAACAGATAGTTTATATCAAATTAAGTGACATATTAAAGAATCTTACCTACCTGGTATACATATTTAAGTAAATATTGCCCTTTTACATCTCTTACCTTGAACCACCATTTCATGATGGTCTGTGTGCTGCCTCAGAGATCACCTGACCAGAAATATTTAAACTCTAACTGTAAAGAGAAGAAGTGTTGAAGCAAAAGACAGAACTCTGTCTGTTAATTGGCTCATGTGACCTAACTTTATAGGTTTTTTGGCATGTTTGTGTGCACCGTTGGATCCTAGGATCCCAGGAGGCTGTCCTTATTTTTTAAAATGGCAATTTTCTATTTATGATTACCCAATGGCACATGCTACTAAAAAAGTATATTGTTATGCTAATGGTTTATTTACATGAAGCAGGATTTTACATATGAGTTGTATTATGCAATATCTGTTTATAGAGACCTACATTGTTCGGGGAGTATAGTTTTCCTTTAAAGTGACAGACTGACAGAAGAAAGTGCTGGGCTGGGACCAGTGTCAGGTCAGGGGCGTGACCCCGAAACGTTGCATCAGCAATAAACACGCAAAAGCACTTGTTTGCATGATCCTGTGTGCCATTGGATTTCTTTGCAGGTCCATTATACACTACATATGTATTCTTAGTACAGGTGTAAGACTTGTTATTCAGAATGCTCAGTATCTGGGGTTTTCTGGTTAAGGGATATTTCCATAATTTGGATCTTCATACCTTAAGTCTACTAGAAAATCATGTACAGTAAATAGACCCAATAATTTGGTTTTGTTTCCAGTAAGGATTAATTATATTTTAGTTGGGATCAAGTACAATGTACTGTTTTATTATTACAGAGAAAAAGAAAATATTTTTTACAAATTAGGATTATTTGGATAAAATGGAGTGTATGGGAAACAAGCTTTCCGTAATTCAGATTCCATCCCATACCTGTAAAGGGGAATACTGTACCTCTGTTGGCACAATTTTATTATATCTAAACTATACAGGCAATGAGAAAACAGGTAGAATTCAATATATGTTCCAGTTTGACCGGTTGTGTCCAAGTGATGTTGAAACCCACTATGCTAGGTTTCTTGACAGGGAATAGGCAGGCTATTGGAGGAAATACAAACCAGATGATCCTTCTTCTCTTTAGCCTGTAGGATGTGTTGCCCAACTGACCATGATTTAATAAATAGATTTTGATTTATTTTTTCACTTCAGCTCAGTCTATCGTCAAAGAGTTTGGGCTCAGAGAAGGCAACTGTTTCTGGATCATGTCTATTTATGGTTTCTTCTTTACTAGTGATGGGCGAATTTATTCGCCAGGGGCCAATTTGCGGCGAATTCCTGCGATTCGCCGCCAGCAAAAATTCGGCAAAAAAAACCGAGTCGCGCGTCGCGACGAAAAACGACGCAACGCGACGAAAACGACGCAACGTGCGTCGAAAATGGCATGTCGCAAACGACGCGACACGACGCGCTTCAAAAACGACACACGACTCATTTCGCAAATTATTTCGCCAATTCGCGAATTTCGCTGGAAATTCGAGAATTTTTCTGCGAAGCGAAACGGGTGAGATTCGCCCATCACTATTCTTTACATGAGTCTTAACTTGCATATGCAAATGCAGCAAAACACTGTGTTAACAGACAATGGTTTTGGAAGTATTCCTGAGCCCGTGCAGTGATTTCCATTACAGAACTGTGTCTGCTTTACATTCAGTTCAGCCTGAGGGTCCAAAGCTCACTGGCATTAAGGGGGGTTATTTATTAATGTCCGAATGCCAAAAACTCAAAACATTCTATTTTTTTATTCTATAAAATCTGAATTCTTAGTGGGGAAAAAACCTTGAATTTTTCATAAAGGTTCTAATAAAAAAAAGTACTATAACTCAGACCTGCCGAGTTTATGTAGAAGTGAATGGGGGAAGCCCCGAAGATATTTTGATTTGTGCTGGGTTTTGTGCGAATTTGGTCAGCCTATTTTACCAAAAATTATCAGAAAGTTTTGGATTTTGATACATAATCCCCTAAATATTGCCTTTCAACCTTGTGTACAGAGAATTCTCTGGATTCTCTGAATATTTACATTTTTTTTATTTACTGTAGATGATGCAATTTTACGTAGAGGGTTGGTATTGATACATTGTGGCAATTTTTGCCAGCCCTTTACAGAGTGGGTTACTCCTCCCCTTCTTTCCATCTGAGAACACCAAGCCTCTCTGGGGTGTTCTTTTTGGAATTACACAACTTTTCCAGTCTTCTGTTGCCATTATCCCAACTTTAAAAACACACTTCTGGCATTAAATTTAAAATCTGCATACAGTGTATTTTTTTCACTTTCAACATTTGATATGTCGTATTGTTCTACTTGCAATCTAATGGTTTAAATTATTCGCAAATCATGCCATGCCCTTCTTATTTACATTTTTCCCAACTTTTTGGAAATGGGGTTGTAGCAAATACAAAACATCTTGAAACATTAGCTAACAGCTAAGTATTATACTGTATAACCTACAAGTAAAGTCAGATGTATTATTAAAATTCAAACAATTTTATTTTTCAAACAGTCAACAATGTGATCTAGCTTAGATCCTGAACTAATTTTAGAACAAATAAGAGTCTCAAGTTGCACTCAATGATTGAATGTCAATTCATTAAATTTTATTCTAATATAAAAAGTTTAATCCAAGAATCACTGACTATTAATTCATGTGCAAAACATCAATTCATTTGTCAGTTAGGGACACATTTACTAAGGGTCGAATTTCAAGGGTGAAATAACCCTTGAATTCGACCCTTGAATAAAATTGGAATTAAAACTCCTCAAATTAAAAATTTTTATATTCAATTTTTCGATAATTTGAATTGCGTTAAAACCCCTCAAATTAAAAATTTGAAGAGTTTTAATTCCAATTTAATTCAAGGGTCTAATTCAAGGGTTAATTAACCCTCGAAATTTGACCCTTAGTAAATGTGCCCCTAACTGATAAATGAATTGATGTTTTGCACATGATGAATTAATAGTCAGTGATTCTTTAAATTAAACTTTTTATATTAGAATAAAATTTTATGAATTGATATACAACTTGAGACTCTCATTTGTTCTAAATGTATTCACCCTTATTAGTCTCTTGCACCACCAGCAATTGCTGACTTTGTGAATATC
The DNA here is from genome assembly GCA_024363595.1 of Xenopus borealis. NCBI lineage: Eukaryota > Metazoa > Chordata > Amphibia > Anura > Pipidae > Xenopus > Xenopus borealis. The sequence goes on along the minus strand of CM044440.1, from coordinate 124,538,271 downwards.
ATGAAAATGCAATAGAGTGCACAGCCTTTTTGATAATTTTTTGATCCTAAACTACTTGGCTCACTAAAGCACAGTGTCAAAAATTCAACTACAAGATACTTGTAAAAAAAATTAAAATGCAATAATTCATCTTTACAATTATAATTCTTCGTAATGCACATTTAAATGCATATATAATTTGGTAACAAAATTGGCAAAGAGCAGAGGAATATGAAACAGAAGTCCTTTCGGTCTGTACATCTGCTTATTAGGAACTTGGACCAAGATCAAGTGCTGCAAATGAAGGATTATGTTGTTTCATCACATGGTATCCTGATAGATAATTATTTTTCCTGTTATTTTTCTTTTCAGTTCTGCTCGTATGCTGTGAAAGTAGCACCTGATATAACAGAACATGTTTAGAAGAATTCATACTGCATACTTGTCTAACATCCATTTGGTGATGCCTGCAAATCAGTTGGCTTCTTGCTACACTGATGGGTCTTAAAATTTATGTTGTTTTATTTATTTTTTTGGTTACTTATATGATTCGGGTACCCTGACAAGGGGATGCAGATTTATTAATATTCTAATCTGAGCTATTTTTTCAAGCTTGGTGATTGAAAAAAAAAATTCATTTTGAAACATTAGCATTTTTATGAAAAAACTCAAACTGGAAAAACACAATTGGGTCATGTTGCGATTTAATTTTTTAATTTTTTTCTACCATTTGACAAAATTACATTGACTTCTGTAGAAGCTTGTTAGGCTTTTGTTGCCATTTGTTGTTTATATTTTTGGATTTTTTATGGATAAACTTAAAGATTACAGAAACTCACAATTCAATTTCTCTGTAATTTTTTCAAATTGCAGAAACAATACCTTGAACTTTAATAAATTGTCCAATGGATATACAATGGCAGGAAAAGGGAAGTTGGATACTGAAATTTTGGTTAATTGAATTAGCTTTCAATTAAATATTTTATTGAGCAATGGAAATGCAATTTTTTTTTAGCTCAATAACATTATTCTAAAATGCCTCAAAATTTTGTTTTTAAAGGGATCCTGTCATGTGATTTTTTTTTTTCAAAATGCATCAAAAGTGCTTTTCCAAAAGAATTCTGCATTGAAATCCATTTCTGAAAAGAGCAAACAGATTTTTTTTAGATTTCTTTTTGAAATCTGACATGGGGCTAGACATTTTGTCAATTTCCCAGCTGCCCCAAGTCATGTGACTTGTGCTCTGATAAACTTCAATCACTCTTTACTGCTGTACTGCAAGTTGGAGTGATATCACCCCTCCCCCCCAGCAGCCTAACAAAAGAACAATGAGAATATAACAGCTCCCTAACACAAGATAACAGCTGCCTGGTAGATCTAAGAACAGCACTTAATAGTAAAAACAACAGCCTGTCAGAAAGCAGTTCCTTCCTAAAGTGCTGGCACAAGGCACATGACCAGGGGCAGCTGGGAAATTGACAAAATGTCTAGCCCCATGTCAGATTTCAAAACTGAATATAAAAAAATCTGTTTGCTCTTTTGAGAAATGGATTTCAGTGCAGAAGTCTACTGGAGCAGCACTATTAACTGATGCATTTAAAAAAAAAAAAAAGTTTTCCCATGACAGTCTCCCTTTAAGTAAAAATACACTGTATGTTGCATTCTTAAAATGAACAAAGCCATTGTAGTTATATTTTAATTCACTATGTTCACCACAAATTTCCAATTCTGTCTATACTCACAGTACATTGTACAGGATCTTAAGTTTAAATAGTCCCATTTTTGCACTGCCATGGGCAAGCCAAAACAATTACCAAAACACAGAAAATGCTGCTTTATTTTTTTTTTAAACTTTCCAGAAATTTCAGGAAAGGTTCCAGGAGGTCCCCCATAGACTACAATGGCTATTTGGCAAATTTAATGTGGCAAATTCAAAGTTTTTTTAAAGAGACAGAACTTCAAAATTCTAATTTTCTATTTTTTTTACAATTCAAATTGAATTTTGGGCTATTCAGTATTCGAAGTAGCCCAAAATTACTTCGAAAATCTAATTTTAAAAATTCAAATTTTATTAGAAAATTCACTTTGTGTCAGGAACGGCCAGGAATCGAACCCTGGAGCCCTGATCTTGTACTCATGCTAGACACTGCTCTGGACAGACTTGTAATATGTTCTTTCTCCCCTGCCTCGTTAACAACATGTGTTTTCCATTCCCAATTAATTACCCTTTATAAACCTGTCCCTGCCCTATGATCCTTGCTTGATCATCTGAGCTCCTGAGCCCGATCCAGCCCCTTACTCTGCGATTCCTGACTCTTGATTCCTGGTTCCTGTGTCCCCTGCCTGGTTCCTGTGTCCCCTGCCTGTTCCTTGTTCCTGTTCCCATCTGGTTCCTGATTCCTGTGCTCTGTGGATTCCCTGGTTTGACCTTCGGCCTGTTATTTCGACCCTGCTTGATTGCTGCCTGCCTCTGACCTTGCCTACTCTTTGGACCTTGCCTGCCTGCCGCCTGCCCAGACCTTTTCTGCCTGTTCATTGGATTTTGCTTTGCCATTACCCAGGCTTGTATCTTTCAGTTTACACTTCTTTTTATTGTTGTTTTCATTTTCTCCATTAAATCACCTTCACCATATCATGGCTTCTGCTGTTAATCCTACAGTAAATGTGTGTCACCTGGGCTATCCAGCATATAGGCTCCATTCTGCTGAACATTCACCAGCATCCAAACCTGACACTTTGACCCTTAGTAAATGTGTCCCTTAGCATTTAACTGGTAACATTTTAGGCTCAAAGGCATTCTTCTGTATTCAGTTCTTGAGTAGATGAAGGTATTCAGTTAGTATATACAAAAAAGCAAGTAAAATGTGTACGTTCTCTCAGTTATTCCCTCCACTTGATCTAAAAAAAATTAATTGACAAATTGCTTGCATTTTGCTTATATAACTCCCACTGACTTCACAATGGACTTGCCAGCTTCTGACCTCCAATAATAGTCCATTGGACTATTTTTTCTTTCTATGCCAAATGTCGAGCTGTGTCCATCTTGTTCCATGTACAAGCTCCCTTTTCCCCATGAGAGTCTCTGCTCATGAACTACCATAAAATCAATTTTCCTTGTCATAAACTGTCTAAAACTGGACTGAAATGGAATATTGTGTATGGTATCATTGCCTTCAATACTCCAGCAGGACCAACTCATACGTTCACAAACATTGTGTAGAGAACTTAACGAAATCCACATCATCTGCACAAAAAAACTTTCTTCAACTCTCATGTCATCAATTTGCTATTTAAACTGCTTTGGCAAGTCCTAATATTCAACAGAATGTAGTGTTCCTTACATAAAAGGAAAATAAAAATCACTACTTAAATCATGTATTTCTGTGGAATTAAATTGTGGCAGTGTTTCATATTTCTAAACATTTTCATCTGCGTGAATGAAAATTCTGGAAGTGGTAGGAGCCTGAGGGGCCTATAACCACTCTGATAATGAGATAATTTCCTAACCTGGTCAGTGGTCAATAAATAGTTAACACCATTGCCAAACAATCGGTAAAAGATATGACATTGCACAATTGTTTTGTTTTATGATCTGTATTTTTTTTATTACTGTGTAATTGGGTGTATCGACACAGGGATATCCAGAAATGGCTATAATGTTCAGTTTTATTCAGTTTTATTTAATTTTCTCTTTTCTTTGGGTGAGTTCAAGGATAAGTTTACAGAACAAGTAAATTTTTACATTATTAGAGTATTCCGGGTGGTAGATATATGGCAAATAAAAGTATACTGTGTTCAGTTGCTTGAATATCTTTTGTGACTTTTGGCTTGACTTGAAGACTAACACGATTTTAGCCATAATTAGTGTCTGTAATATGCAAGCTATAGCCTACAGATACAGTATAACCTCTAGACAGTGTTTGTAAGACATGATTATTAGTGATGGGCGAATTCGCTGGCGAATACATTCGCGAAACACCAGCGAAAATTTGCAGAAAACAACGCGACGCGTGTCAAAAATGTGCCGCGACTCGTTTCGCGAATTTTTTCGCCAATTCACAAATTTCGCTGGAAATTCACTAATTTTTCGGCATTGCGAAACTGGGTAGATTCGCCCATCACTAATAATTATCTGACTTAAGACATTAGGGAGTTGTATTTGTGCAAATTTCTTTGTAGACAGTTGAATCGAACAGCACTTTTTGCACTTCGGTATAGTTGTGCTCGGCACCACTCTGAGTGCAGTTGCACCTATTGATGCAGAGCGACAGTCCCTAACCATTTTTTAGCCAGGAGCCACACTGAAATAAAGTTGGGGAGCAACATAATCATGAAAATAGCTCCTGTGATCCCAAATAAGTGCTGAGATTGGCTATTTGGTATTCCTTATGTGGATTGGCAGCCCACAGGGGCCATTTTTACCTGTAAACCAGGTTTTTATTCAAACAAAACTTGCCTCCAAACCAGGAATTGAAGTTTGAGTGTAAGAAAGTTAATTCAGAGTGGCCACAATTGTGCTCAAAATTGCAATTTGCTCACTGCACATCTGGATTTAAATGACCCATGTTTACTTAGCAACACTCATTAGTGAAACATACAAAAAAACAAGGGCAAATAATCCATGTACCCATTTACAAAATTCTGCATACTGTGCCTTCTGGAATCAGAAGTAAAATATTCAAATGAAAAAGGGCATGCAAGCAAAGGGAGGGAAGGTAGGTAAGACATGTGCAATTTTAGTTCTTCAAAAGTGAGCGGCATTCTCACTGTGGCAAATTGGCATACATCATTGGTATTCTATAGATAATGGCAGGTCAAATGTCTTTAATATCAGTTATATATTGAGTTAACATTTCTACATGATGTGTTTTAGGCACTAGCTTATAATGCTTACTTCTTTTGTTTTTTTTTTTTAGCCCAAACACAAGACAGACTCTTTACAATCCAACAATGGAATATTGCTTATTCTGAGATTGGAGTATATGGATCTTTCATTATAGACCAAAAAGGAGTTAAAAACTGCTCAAGCTCACCGTGCTTCCCTTGTTGAAGATCCAGGTGCTCAGTCTATCAGTGTCCCCACTGTAATGTATGAAAAAATCCACAAAAAGTGACGGCACGTCTGGATCCAATTTTATTAGAACTGCTGCAGTATACACCTAACGCGTTTCGGGAATGTATCCCTTAATCATAGGTTATGATTAAGGGATACATTCCCGAAACGCGTTAGGTGTATACTGCAGCAGTTCTAATAAAATTGGATCCAGACGTGCCGTCACTTTTTGTGGATTTTTTCATATATGGATCTTTCCACTCATTGTCCAATATTATCAGTATGGTAGCTCATTTGATCTGACAGATGAATCACTGATTTCCTACATGATTATCAAAAGACACCAACTGTGTGAGTTGCTGACGCTGTACACAGTAGCCCTTGCCCTGTTTCTGTAACATGGAGAAAAGAAGAGTATTTGGAAAATTAAATATTACACAAAATGTTGGCAGGATTCCATGCAGCTCATGTTCATATTCCTATAAACAAGATTTTGATATTCTAACAGCCCAGAAGTTCTTTATTTCATTTTCTTTGATGAATTCCTCATGGGATAAGTAACTTGTTCATGTTTAGATTAAATCATTGCTAGTCTAATGACTCTTATTTTCCAGTTGGTTTGTTGTTTAGTTTTTAACACCTGTAAAAACAATAACACCCATCAAACCACCTGTCGAAATAGACTGAGGTCAGCTTCATCAAATGAAAATGAATTCAAGGGCTGCAATATTTTAAAACATATTTTTTAATGTGGAAGATGAACACATAAAAATTCATGAATAGGCTGGTGGACACTTTCTGGTTTTCAAAATATATTCAAATAACTTTTGAAGCTGTCAGTTGGAGCTGTCACCCAATATTATTATTATTTTTTTTTTTTAAATAATACCAGAACCAGGCAGTCAATTATAATTCTGGGACTGGAGGGGTGCTACAAGTTGTCTGAGAGGTGCATGTGTTGGTTATATTCTATTCATGGTTTGAACACTTGTGGGCAGAATTTTGGGCTATTCAATAGTGAAATAAGCCCAAAATTAAATTTGAAAGTCGAATTTTCACTTCGAATCAATTCGAACCTTAGTAAATCTGCCCCTTGGGGTCAAATCCAATTTTATTTAAAATAACAATTCTGAGTAAACTAGAATCTTGTGATGGGCGAATCTCACCAGTGTCGCTTTGCCGTAAAATTTGCGAATTTCCAGCGAAATTCGTGAATTGGCGAATAAATTTGCGAAACGAGTCGCGCTGCATTTTTGACGAGCGGCGTGTCGCGTCGTTTCCATCGCGCAATTCGTTTTTTTTCCCGAATTTTCGCTGGCGAATTTTTGCTGGCGAATTTTTGCTGGCGTTTCACAAATTTATTCGCCAGAGGGAATTCACCGCAAATTCGCCCCGGCGAATAAATTCGCCCATCACTACTAGAATCCACTATTGGACTTTATTTATTAAAAAAGCAAATCATTTTCCGATCGGGTACATGTGATAAATTCGAGTGAAAATTTGAATTGTACGTTTTTTAGGATTTTTTCACTAATCGTTGAAAGTTGTCAGATTTTCCAGTGCAGACCACAGAAAATCTCAAATAGTATAGGGACCTTTCCCACTGACTTATATAAAACCTCAAAAGGTCTGAGATTTTTTTTAATTAGACTTTTTGTAGCCTCACGGTATAAAATTTTAGATTTTATAGCTAAAAAAAGCTAAAATTTTTCGAGTTTTTGGATTTAGACTTTAATAAATAACCCCCTTGGTCTGCTGTAGTTAGGGTGTGCAGGTGTTGAATGTCATCGTTAGTAAACTAGTTTGGAATCTTCAAGTCCTCCTTTTTGGGGAATGAGTAGCCTTGCTTCTGCATACCTCCCAACACTGGAAAATATAAAGAGGGGAAAAAAATCTACTGCAAAAATTTATACCATGCCCATTTCGGGGCCACACCCCCTAAACATCATGTCCGTTTTACATAATTTTGCAGGTTGTGGAAATTTTTAACACATTTATGGGGCTATATTTTAAGTGTTATTTCAATTTTGCTAAGGAAGGTTAAATTGCCCTTTAAGTCTCAGTTACCCCAAGAAACTTTGGCATGAGAAAGAATTTCTCTACATTACTTAGCACACACAGCAGCAACATTGGGTTTCCTCCTAATAATGACCATTTATTCCTGTCTGGGCCTCTGGGTATGTTTTAGAGTAGTCAGGTCACTGAAAATGTTATCTATTACCTGGTCTACTTCCTAAGATCATAGCCTTTTCCTACAAATGTAATCTGACTGTATTTCACAAAACACTTTTACTTGACCAAGACCAAGCTGATTGTATATGCTCTGCTTTATATCTGATTTTATTACTGATGTCACAGAAATGTTATTCAATCTTAAGGGAAAACCGACACAAGTGGCCTGCATTTTATCTCTTTTTTTTTAAATGGAGGGAGCTTGGTACTTGGATTAGGTTCAAGCATATCCCAAAGCTCCTAAGACACATTCTCAGAGATGTCTGCCTTCCCTCTGAGGATAGAGACACTTAGTCTTGGATCCCTTTCAAAATATGAACATGATTTTTCCCAGTCTTGCTACATAACTTCAGTGTTCGAAAGCCAAACAAGAAGATATTGTGCCACTGAATCCCTCCATTTAAAGGTACATCATTATCCAACTGAAGTGTTTCTTTTCGAAAGCCACTGGTATAGTAAAAGTGAGAAAAAATCATTCTCTTTTTCATTTTGCTGAAGTTTTTCCGGGAACACCGGTAAGTATTTCCCAGTCGTGAGATTCTATTTCAGTCCTGAAAATAAGTCCAGGAGTCAGTGCAGATCTGTGTTTTATAAATTCTTCAGTGCATCCTCTGACTTGCATTGAAGTGGCAGTGTGAATTCAAATAGTGTGATTGTCCCACTGCGCCACTGCACCAAGGTTGAACCTATAACACAACTCTGGTGCAGTCAGGAACTCTTCCAGACACATTGCTTGAATTCAAGTCAGAGGATGACAGTATTCAGTGCCCCTGCCAGCCTTCACAAGGGTTTTATATGCAAGAAGTCTTTCAAACTGCAAATACGTATAAAACACAGATGTGCAAGGACCCTGCCAGCTCTTGATTTCATATTTGAGCAGTTCTTCCAACTGTAATTGCATTAAGAACACAGATGTGCAGAAGGCCTGAAGCAAAAATGAAATAAACCTAGAGCAGTGATATTATTACTAATGAAATGCACTTAAAGTACAAGTAATGGGTCTAATGTAGGGTAGCTGTCATTTTGTATGGCACCACCAATGGACCCAACTGGTACTGAATCATCTTCCTGGCCTCGTAGCCATCTTTTACTTGACAGTGAAGCCATCTTAGCAGATCAGCTACTGCTCTGTCTCTCTGTCCTTGACTCTGCACAATACCTGAGCAAAAGGTGCCATAACACATTGACTGGCCATCAGATTCAATATTGTGCATGTACAGATCCATGTGAAACTGTAGCAGATCTGACGAAATCCCCTTGCTTCCAGGTAAAAGAAGGCCACTGACCAGAAGCAGAGGACCACAACTGTGAAAGAAAAGTAGCTACCACTACACTGTGATGGGGTAGCAGAAACCCTGTTTGCCAATATTGAATAATTTGAATGGACCGTGAAAAAGACCAATTTTTGGAAAATTAAAGTGTTCATGACACTTTTTTATACCTAATATCAACTGGCATTTTTGGAGAGCAACATGAAAGCAACCCAAGAACTGAGCTTCTTTGAGTAATTTATTAGTCATAGTGTGCAATGGATTCAAAAAACAAGAACATCTTGTTGACCATTAATGCAATGTCTGGCCACGTTGACACTTTTAACTTAAAAGTTTTAAGCTTTTACTTTACTTTATTTTATTTACTTTACTAAATAATGTGCCATGCCATATAATATTTAAATCACAGGTTTAATTAGACCAGTGGCTACTGTGGCTATTTTTTAAACAGCAGGTAAAGAATTTTTAAAGGAAAAAAGGTACTGTCAGATACCCTACCAGTCCAGTATTGCCTCTTCTCTCAAGACCCCACCTTGGAACCAAGCCTGTTCACAAAAGTGTCTTTGCACAGTCATTTTTTGTGAACCTCATTCACTGCACAATGTGTTGTTTGGCCAGTGGGATTTTCAACCCATTACAAGTCAAGTTAGTACAATGTACACATGGTAATATTAAATGTAATCCACCATTAAGGTTTCCCCAGCATCTATAGGGACCATTGCACACCATTTATCAAACCAGGAATATGGAAGCATGTGTTGTAATGGCTGAATCTGTTGCCTTTAAAGTGGACCTGTCACCCAGACACAAAAATCTGTAAAATAAAAGTCCTTTTCAAATTAAACATGAAAAACAATTTCAAATTTTTATTAAAGCATTCATAGCTGTTTTAAGCGCATTTAAAAATCTCAGCTGTCAATCAAATATTGTCTGACACTCCTCTATGCCTTAGGCAGATAATTACTTTCACTTTCCATTCAGCACTTCCTAGATGTCACTGCTCCCCACACATTCCCCCAGTTCTCTTAACCATTTAATTGTGTAGCCAGGACATGGGGATAGACATTGGGTCCCCCATTCTGGTGCACAAACAAGATTCTGAGATGATACAAGGCTTGCCTTAATAACAGTGTCCACAAAATGGCTCCTGCCTGCTTGCTGTAATTATGAATTCCCGGGCTGAAGAAAACAGGATTTATATAGTGTAAATAATGTTCATTTTGCTTGACTAATGTGATAAAATAGGATTTTGAATATTTTTTTTGGGGTGACAGGTCCACTTTAAGAGGGGCTTGGGTGATTTCTTGGACAGGCAGCATATCATAGGCTATGTTTATACTAAAATCTACAATTCATTTAGATATGGTTATACATATACAGTATATAGTTTATGTGAGTGTATGGAGGGGTCAGTGTGTGTGTGTGTGCGTGTGTGGATGATGGGTTTCATTGGAGGGGTTAAACTTGATGAACTTCAGGATTTTGTTTGGATGCAAGAACCTTTAGTAATTGCATCTCCAGTGGACATTAGTGGACATTTTAGTGCACCCACAGTTGTGAATCAGTTCATAAATGATCCCTAAAATCTAACCTATTCCAAATTAGATATTGATAAAGCCAGTGCACAAGCCAATAGGTCCCCACCCATCTTCTTCAAAAGTAAATGAATGGACAGTCAATCTCTGGCAATGTAAAGGCACCTATACAGTAGCCAAAAGATTCTGCATACTCTGGGTCATAATTGCCCATCAAATTGTTGCATTTATTTATCTACCTGCAGCTGGCTTGAAAAAGTTCATCACTGATTGGATGTCATGGGTAATTGCCCATGGCCAAACTTGCTTTAACATTGCATTTTTTTATTTGTGGCTAGATCAGGCTTTCCATAGCTTTTCATTGAATGAATCCTCTTACTGAAAATAGGTCTTGACCAGAAAAATGATCGAAAAGCTGTTGGTTCCTGTAGGAGAAAGGAAAGGTTTCATATTTACATTGGGAATATATTTAGGGAACACCTTGAAATGAATGAAATTGTACTTAACTGTTTGCCAGCATTTTATTTCCATTAATACAAGATAAACTTTAGATTTCCTCTGCAATAATTTTTTTTTTAATATTCGGAATTGTTTTTGATGAATGCCCTGTTAAAAAAAAAAATCTCATTGTCATCACAGTGATTTCAGGAAGATTTATACTTTATTTTTGTGTTGTGTTTGCCGACCAAAAAGTATAAAATCTCAGGACAGGATAAAAGCAATTACTCAACCACAACTTTGTATTATATTGAACACGTAATGCCAATGCATAAACGAGTTGTTCATAATAAAAATGTTATATATCTGTTTGTTATTGTTGGTTACTGGACATGGAAAGCTTAAGAACTGCTAATAGATTACATTTCAACACATGCTATTAAACGATATGTATGTGTGTAATTACTGGCCGAAGTACAAATATTATGGTGTCATTTAGAAAACAGTGAAAGGTTCTTAGTTTTCACTGAATCACTGCTATAGGCTTTGTGGTGCTTGGGGACGGGGAGCTGCAGAAGAATAGAACGGGTTCATTCTAAACGTTCATTTCTTAGTTGATTTATTTTATTATTATTTCTAAAATTATTTGTTTCCTGGTATTTATACAGAGCAGACACATTTCCGCAGCAGGGAGATTATATTTCATATTCTATTCAGTCCCTGCCCCAGTGGAGCTTAGAATCTATGGTCCCAATCACATTCACTCACAGTAGGGCCATGTTTTGGAGTGTGGGAAGAAACTGTTACCCACAGGAGACCCACCCAGATGCAGGGAGAGCATACAAATAGTGATGGGTGAATTTATTCGCCAGGGGCGAATTTGCAGCGAATTCCCGCGATTCGCCACTGGCAAATAAATTCGCAAAACGCCAGTGAAAATTCGGCAAAAGTCGAGCGTGGTTATTGACGCGACGCGGCGAAAACGACACAACACTCGCCGAAAGCGACGCGACGGAAATGACGCGATGCGCGTCAGAAGCAACGCGCCGTGATTGACGCGACTCGTTTCGCAAAGTTTTTCGCCAATTCACAAATTTCGCTGGAAATTCGCCAATTTTTAGGCGAATTGAAACGGGTGAGATTCGCCCATCACTACATACTGTACAAACTCCCTGTAGATAGTACCCAGGCTGGAATCAATTTCAGAACCTCAAGGCAGGAGTGCTACACATATATGAGTCACATATTTTAAGCTAAACATATTAGGGGATAAAAACATGACATTCTGGGGAGGGTTGCCACCTTTTCTCAACAGTAATACAGATCTACAGGTTGGGGGCAATCTTGGGGGTGGGCTGATGGTGTCACAGGGTGGGAAAATGGGTGGGCTGGGCAGGAAAATGGGTTGGGTAGCAGCAGGCCTCTTCTTTACAAATGGGTGATAGGTGATTGAGGAAGTCAGGGTAGAAAGGGATTTATAAGGTTGTACAAATTTACTAGCAGGTTGCCAGTAAATATGTAATATAGGTATGGGACCTGTTATCCAGAATGCTCAGAACCTGGGGTTTTCCAGATATCGGATCTTTCCTTAAATTTTGATCTTCATATCTTAAGTCTTCTAGAAAATCATGACAACATTAAATAAACCCAATAGGCAATAGGCTTCCAATAAGGAATAATTATTTCTTAGTTCGGCTCAGGTTCAAGTTACTGTTTTAATATTACATGGAATAAAGGAAGTCTGTATGTTGAGGTTGAAATATGATGAAGATTTTGTTCACCTCCAATATGCCTTTGTAATTGTATTAAAAATGCAGCTCTCATGTAGGCACTAATATTACAAATCTAAAGACAATAATAAAATCATATATTTAGAAAAAGTCATTATTTTTTTCTTAAAGGGATCCTGTCATGGGAAAACATGTTTTTTTTCAAAACGCATCAGTTAATAGTGCTGCTCCAGTAGACCTCTGCACTGAAATCCATTTCTCAAAAGAGCAAACAGATTTTTTTATAATCAGTTTTGAATTCTGACATGGAGCTAGCCATTTTGTCAATTTTCCAGCTGCCCCTGGTCATGTGACTTGTGCCAGCAGTTAAGGAGGGAACTGCTTTCTGTCAGGCTGTTGTTTTTCCTTCTCAATGTTACTGAATAGTATGCAGTGGGACATGAGTTTTTACTATTTAGTGCTGTTATTAGATCTTCCAGGCAGCTGTTAGGGAGCTGTTATCTGGTTACCTTCCCATTGTTCTGTTGTTAGGCTGCTGGGTGGGGGAAAGGGAGGGGGTGATATCCCTTCAACTTGCAGTACAGCAGTAAAGAGTGATTGAAGTTTATCAGAGCACAAGTCACATGACTTGGGGCAGCTAGGAAATTGACAAAATGTCTAGCCCCATGTCAGATTTCAAAAATGAAATCTAAAAAAATCAGTTTGCTCTTTTGAGAAATGGATTTCAGTGCAGAATTCTTCTGGAGCAGCACTATTAACTGATGTAAAAAAATTTTCCCATGACAGTATCCCTTTAACCGGAATGTCACGGACAAACATTAAACCAAACAACTGTAAAATTCTTGTCCTTGTTGCCTTTGATATGCTGACATTTAACATGTCCTGCAAGTATTTACATCTGTGCCTATAGAGCACTTTAACAAATCATATGTTATGCTTCAGATAACCATAAAACCTGGATATATTAGTACCTAGTGATTATTTCCAATTTCTTAAGTCATTTTACGGTAATCATCCTAGGGTGCATTTTATATATACCTACAGGACTGTGTGCTATCACTAAGCATCTTTTTTACTGAAAGCAGCTGGTTGATGTAAATTTAACAGAGTTTAATATCCGGGATAGATTACCATGGGGATCGCTTATTAAATTATAGGAAGCAATCTTGGGTTTCATTTGCGGTTTATTGTTCACAATTGTTTTGTCTTGAAAACAAATTTTAGTTTTTGACCTCAAAAGAGTTTTTCAATTTATAGTAGAGTTCTAGAAGTTTATTAGAATCATAAATATTAAGAGAGAAACCTATCCTAGCGTTGCTTGGCTTTGAACTGCTTAAAATGGAGTTATTATTCTTGCTATACCAATATGACTTTTGTTTGCCAGAGACAAAATTAAACATAATGGTTCCTGTATTATACTGTCATGGTATGGCTAACATATTGGATTCCCCTCTATCACACATGTAGATTGAAACATAAATAATATATAAGTAAGGGATTTGGAAATAGTTGTTCCCAAAACAGCAAAACACCAGCCTTGCTTAGAAATATGTATTAGGGAAGTATTTTGCCTGTGTTCTCTAAGTTTTTTTAGGTCACTTTTTTTCCCTGCTTAAATGTTTGATTGGTCACTGTTGGCCCCTTCCTTCCCTTTTATTGTTAATAAAGCCAATACAAACACTTGGAAAAGAACATTTGAGAAGGGTGAAGCATTTTGGCTTAATGTGTATAGGGACTCAACATCCATAATGATTCAATAGAATTGGGCTTAGGACATCAGAATGTATTGGTATAGTTTTAGCTGATGTGGCACCAAATGGAAAGGCAGCAAATCCCAAACATGGAATAACAGACTGGCAAACCTTACATAACTGGTCTTGAAATTATAATATAGGACTGGCATTATGTCCAACTTGTATTTTAGATGACATAATATACATTAGGAGTAATTTGTGATGACCAATGCAAGAGCAGTAACGTTAATGGCACATGGGTCATTTTATCCACACGCATATACAGAAACAGATTTGGGGGCCTGGGGTCCATCGGGCCTGAAGTCTTGAGGCCCCCACACCCCTAGCCCCCAGCCACAAAGTACCCTTTGCCCACCCAGCAGAAACTCCCCACTGCCCCCCCATCCCAGTCGCAAGCCCCCACCTGGTCACCCCTTGAGGGAGGGAAATAGGGAGAGTTGTATGGGGTGCCGTTTGTCCCAAATACATTCTGTATACAAAACTATCCCTGACACACAGAAGGAATGTCTCTCATGGTATATTACTATTTCTGACCATATACACAAATAAAAAATATACAACAGACTTATTTCTATTAAAGAATGCGAACAAAATATGATTAGAGCACAAAAGGATGTCATTATATTACAAACTCCATTCTGTACATTTTAACAATCAATCTGTCTCACAAATTTATAACCTCCATGTAAAACACGTATATGCAAAGTTACTTACAGAATGTAATTCATTCTGTAAGTAACTTTGCATATACGTGTTTTACATGGAGGTTAAAAATTTGTGAGACAGATTGATTGTTAAAATGTACAGAATGGAGTTTGTAATATAAGGACATCCTTTTGTGCTCTAATCATATTTTGTTTGCATTTTGTAAAAAAAAAACTTGGACAGAATATATAATAGTGTTACTAACTAGTGCATGCCAAGCTAGATTTGAATGACAAAATAGTTATTTGTGACAGAAAGCAAGATTTTAAAGTACAGGATTGATTCTTTCGATAAAATGAAAGTTTTGTTTCACAAAACAGATAAAATAACCATTCTGTGAAGCAATGCTGTCAGTTACTTTCCTGAACCAATAAGAACAAAGCTTACTGGCCTGCTTGTGCAGACATTTTGGTTAAGGGCATTCCTGCTGTTTTGCCATTGTCTTGTGATTCATATTCCTGTTCAGTAGACTTAAGGTATGAAGATCCAAATACTTCCTTCCCAGCAGAAAATTGATCCCTTATTCCTGAATGAAGTCTAACCAAAGACCACTTCACCAAACTAGATAGGCTATAAGTAATTTATGGGCAAGAGAAGAGAGCCTGATGCCATGTCACTATAACAACCTGAAATAAAAATGTATTGTTTTATTGCCTGTATTATACTGTTTTGAGTAACTGGCACTATAAGTAACTGACAAGTACATAGAGATCTGAGATGGGAACTGTTACTTTGCCAAACTGTCATTTCACAAGAGTGTTGACTAACAATATTGATGAGGAGGAACCTTATAGCAATTAGAATGTTGTTACAGGCTGTTGCTTTTATTAAAACTTCAGTCACACTCACTATATGCATTGCATTTATTAGCTGAAGGCCAGAGACTCAGCGCTGCTTTATTGTCTGACTTTGGTGGAAGGTTTTGCCATTATAAATAGTAGTTAGTGCACGAAAGCTGTGAAATCCAAAACCTCTAATCGTATTTTGCAGCCAAGGAAAGGGAGGTAGTGTTCTGAAAAGCTAGAACAAAAGGAACACATTCATCTTGTTAGATGTTAAGTTGTACCAACTGAAAAATTGGTCTGTAATTGACTTTAATTAACCTTAACCACAATATGTAAGCAAGGGGAAAATATTAATTTCTCTACAGTTTAAGTGCATGTATATTTTCTTTTTGAAAAAGAGAAAAGAAAAGTGTTGCCCAACCTACTTTAAAAAAAAAAAAAAAAACTCTGCCACTGTGCTTCTCTGACCTATTGCTCCTCAACCCTCCTGCTCTGTTAGGAATTGGGAATACTGCCCATGGGTATTGTGTAATTTCTAGTACTTTTCTAGGACTTGTGTGAATGATTTGATGATTTAGGAGCAAATTTAATGTGCCTATTGACACAGCCTGCAGTGGGAATTATGGAATTACTGCCAGGTTCATGGTTAGGTGGCAGTAGCTTCAGGGTTCTCGTATTTAGTGGGTGATGCAACTATATATATATGGAAGGAGCCTTTTGGGATTGAAGTAGGGTTGCCATCTTTCATCCCCGTGGAGACTGGGCAGGAAGCGGGCTGTGATGTGAAGGGAGCTGGGGTTGTGATGCAGTGGTGGTGGGAAGTAACTTTGGGGGTGGCGGAGTTATGATGTGGTGATGGGCGATTGAATGATCACCATGTCAATCATAGGGAATCCTGGCCAGTTTTCCTAATTTTTTAGCACTAAAATTTACAAATTAACTAAACCTTGAAATATCATAACTTAATAAGTGAAAAAAAAGAAAAAAACGCTAATACAAACTTCACCATATGGTTAAAATTGGCCAAGCTGTTCAACCAAACCTGGGTATGGCTGTTAAGCTTTACATGGAATGGTTTTGTGATAAAGCTAAATCTTCAAAAATAAATATCTCCTAACTAGTGATGGGCGAATCTATACCATTTCGCTTCGCCGAAAAATGAGCGAATTTTCAGCGAAATTCCCTAAGTGGTGAGAAATTTGCAAAATGAGTTGGGTCATGTTTTCGCGTCTTATCATTTTCGTCGGCGCGTTGTGTTTCTTTGATGCACGGCTCTTTTTTTTTTAAGCGAATTTTTCAGCAGGCAAATTTATTTATTAGCCGGCGGCAAATCACTGGAATTTGCAGCGAATTCGAGTCTGACGAATAAATTCGCCCATCACTAACAATCGCTACCAGACTTAATTCAATTCTTATTCTCCACAATGCTATTTCTAAATACACACTGTAGCTTTGCTCTAAAATGAATAGGATTAATTTACATCTAAAATCAAATAAAATATATTTATGACTAAGGGTGGAAAAAAACAACTCAACGTAAAACAAATTAGGTTGACCTCACTTGTAGAGGATTCTTTTTCTTGTCTTTCCCACACCTGTATCTGAGATTTGGATGTCATTCATCCCTTGCCCTAGAACGCAGAGAAAAAGTAATATAAATAAAATGAACTCAGAGTTATGTATCTGCCAAATTAAATTACAATTTTAATGCTAGATTGAATGTTTTCTGGAAAGGAGGCCAACAATTTGGTTAATCCTGTCATATGTAGCTAATGTTGTTGCACCTGCTCACTGTATGTGCCAACAGGTACAATGTTCAAACAATATAACAAGATGAAATGTAAGTAGGGCTGAAGTCATATTGTACAGCAAATTGTTGGCTACTTCTGAGCTCTTGACAAAATCGATTCGGCTGAAAGAGTCTTGAATTTGGCTGAAAAATATATACAAATGCACATAAAGGAGTTTCAAGAAAACCTTAGATTTATGACTAACTTTAATTTTTTTTTTTTTATAAATTTAGTATTTGAGGAATGGATAATGGTTGTTACCTGATGCAAAGCTGTACAAACACCATGTGCACAATTTAGGAAGTTTATAGCTATAGCACATCTTGCTCTTCAATAAATACATAGGGGCAATTTATTATTTTTTTTTGTGATTTGAGACTATCATGGGGAAAAAAGCAAACTTAAATTTTTTTGCATTTAAGTCAGTTTTCAAGATTTATTAATCAAAAATCTTGGAAGTCCCACTTACAGGCAAATTTTCACCGGTCAGCTTCTCACCCTTCGCACCACTTCACCAGGCGAAAATGTGCTACGGATACACTAATTCGCTAATATGCAGAGTTTCGTCCTGGGCGTCGAACGATGGTGTATTTTCACTAGCGTTACTTCGGCTGTGAGAGCATTTCATAGCGAAGATGTGCAAGCATTCATTTGTTCCTAGTAAAAATTCACTAGTGATCTTGCACTTAGCTCAATTTGCATAGGGCAGAAAATTTAAAATTGTATGGAGGTCTAAGTTTTAGTTTACTGCTTTGTATTACAAATGTCCAGGGAACCTTAACAAAAACAAGAGAGTTAATATAATATCCTACACATAAGCTCACAGTAAAATAAATGTTACATATGTTATGAAATGTCTGAAGAAAACCGGTTACCCAAAAAAAGTTAAATTTATCCAAATTTTTAGAAATGATTTCATTTTTCTCTGTAATAATAAAACATACCTTGCCAAGATATAATTAATCCTTATTAGAAGGAAAACCAGCCTATTGGGTACACAAGATATGATGTAAGTGACAGAAAGATCTTCTTTATAGCACTTCGCCTGGTCTGAGGTGGCAAAGTCAACTCTAGCAAAAGAGGCAACATTCAGTAAAATCCGCACTTTACTGTATTTGCCGAGTTACAAACTTTCACCAAGTCGCCTGGCAATAGAGTGCAAATGAACACTAGGGACGTCTCATTCGCTAACTAATTGTCCTCTGTGCCTGTTAGTGAATTGGTGATGTCCAGGTGGATGGTAACACTTGCAAACAGTCGCTAACATTAGCCACTTCACCCTTTAGTGGATCTGCACATGAGAGCTTCTTTTGAAGTCAATGTGGGTGTTATTGTCAAGATTGTCAAGATAACTATCAATCAAAAAAAATTTTGGAAATTTTAATTAAAAAAAATTGGCGAGTTAATACCGAGTAATAATCTATAGAAACTAATGCAAAGTATATTATCAACATTTAAAAATATATTCACAGATGTTCAAACAGCCAGTGAATGTAGCAATGACATTTTTGTTGACTGAGCTTTTCCCCACAGCTTGTTCGATTTTTTTTATGTAAAAATGCTATAATTTGAGAGAAAAATATCACAACCATGAAAATGTTCCATTGTTTTTTACAAGCAACCACATTTTTATTTAAAAAAAAAATTTTAATTGATAAATTGGCACCCCTGTGTCAAGCATTCAAGAAGATAAACTTTGCAGTCTTTCCAGAAAAAAAATTACAAAAATAAAAACATGTTCAGACTAAACCTGTAAGCTGAAGGCTTTGATGCAGATGCAACCAATCAGTGCCTGCATTTTGCCACCTATATGGCGCAGGGTTGGTTGTATTAATAAATCTCTTCTATTTCCTGTGCAGAAAGCATTGGTTGATGCTTTCATTTATATGTCAAGGCTTTTGATAAAAAAAAATCTACAAAAAAACTCTACAAAAGGAAAGAGCGACAAATAGTTCAAAATTGCCCTGAAAACTTTAGAGAGAAAATTATCAGAACAGTTCATGCGGTAGGATTTGGACTTGTCTGCATACAACTCTTTGAACTTAACAAAAACTACCTAAACAAAGTGTTTCATGAAGGATCTCAGTCGCTAGATAAGAAGACCTCCAGCAAAGCACAACACAAATGGCAGCCAATCAGTTCAATTGGAATTTTGTAGAGACAGACTCATCTATCAGAGCAGAAATATCTGATGAACTGCAGATCTACAGGATATTAATATCCTTCCTTCCTAAAATTACAACCAGGTGGGTTAGAGGTAATCTCATCTAATGCATCCAACCAAAGCAGGGTTACATAGGTTTTCTTGAAGGTTTGCTTATTTGTTTTTCATTTATATTAAGAAGCAGGGTATGAGGAGCAATATATTAAGAGGTGCAGGAAATGTTTCTTTGATTAGTATTCAAATAAAATTGAGTGTCCATAATATGATCTGAATGTAAATCTATTACTAGTGTAAAATTTGTACAAAAAATATACAAAAATGCATTGGAGTCAATGGCATTGTTGTGTTTTTTTTTATTGCTGATGTGTTTATTTCTCTCTACCAAGGCATTGGAATAAATTCGTTTTTTCTCGGATCTTTACAAAAAGCCTTGCAAAATTCTAGCGCATCACAAAATTTTGTCCACTAAAAATCTGAATTTCATTGTGAATCTGTATCTGGTGGGAAGAAATTTCTCATCCACACAATGGACCATAAAAGAGTTGGGACAAGGACAATGTTTGGAATGCCCAATATTTATTATCAGTGCAGTCAATGCATGCTCTACTGCCCTGTCTTCTAGAAAGGGCTAATTTCAAACCCAAAATATATTCTATCTGCACAATCCTCCCACTCTAATGGACATAAAAGGGTGGTAGATTTAGATCAAAATTAATTCATTGAAGTAGATGCGAGTAGTGGATCGCTAGGGACATTAGTGTTTACATATGAATTAGAAATATGCACAGCTTCATACTGAAAAACTTTTATTTGTGCATTTTAACCATAATCAAATTTGCCCCATCATTTTTTAATTGGACATTACTGTTTACAATGACCCTCTACCCCACTGAATATATTGCAGAAGTATGAGGTTCAAGAGAACATAGGAAATGCCCCCTGGTTAGAATGGGGTCATGACGCTTAACCATAACTTGGTTTAGGTTATCAATAATTTCTAAAGGACTCACAAGATGGTACTATGCAGGTGTTACAAACAGAAGCAAAAATCCAGTAGTTCAACTTCACACAATTCTTTTTTCTCACATACTCATTTAGTTTCTGTTGCTCTGGGTCTGGAAAAGGCATTTAGATGAAAGCTGCCTGTGTCTACTGTATTGACTGAAACTAGTAAGCCAGCAAGCTCATCTAATTCCTCATCAATTAAATCCCTCCAGAAGCTCTGCATTACAATTTATTTTGGGGTATGTTAAAGGATTATTAAACCTCTAAAATATGTAAATGTAAATGATAGTGCTATTGTAAGTACTATAAAAAATGTTTTAATTCCAAGGTATCAAAGCATACATGTGCAGTTAATATGAATTAATTTTGTTACAACATTGACACCTGTTGGCTATTTTCAGATCATTCTGACCCCAATGGCGACCAGAAACATTCCCTAGATCAAGCATTTGACATTCATTAAAATTGAATAATAACATGCAATCTTTCTCATGTTTATACTGTATAACTATACCGAAACCACAATATAATTTTTTATACATTTTCTTATTAATAGATAATTTGACAACATAAAGAGAAAGTCCTGACATTTCACAAAATATGCAAAAAAAGGGGTTTGGGTGGGATGGTTCTACCTGCTCAGAAGATAAGGAAGTGAACTGCTTCTTCCCCTGACATCACATCCCTGTCTTTCTCTGCCCCCAGCCTGGCATTTCCCTGCCTTAACTCATTCTTTCTCACCCACTCACAGCTACATCTGCCAATCTTTAAATATAAGCCAGTGTAATTTGGCTTCAGGTCATTCGTGTCCCTTGTCATGCAGCCCCTGACTTTTTAGCTCCAGGGCTTTCCTTACACTTATTTTAGGTTTACTTATCTTGATCTCTTATTTTGATCATATGAGTAAAACTTTCATGGAAGTGCTTACGCTGTCCCATTACTGGATTTTAGTTTGAGCAACAACACCCCGGCCTTTTACCAAATGCCAACCTTGGTGACTTTAACTGATTTTTTGTTTCTCATGAGAAATTCTGCTTGTATAACTCAGAAAGCACAACTGTTCTACCACAACCAACTCCTAGCTCCAATGATAAGCAAATCTGTAAAAGATGCATGAAATGCCACTTAAGTCTACTAAACGTGTGTAGAAAACAGGTGGTTGATAAAATTATGTTTTGCTGATTAACCTAGTTTCTATAAAAGATGTCAAGAATTGTCAAGTCCATAAAAGTGTAATATTTATTAAGATAACTGTCTTTCATTGTTCCATGTGTGTAAGGAAACCAGGGTCGGACTGGCGAAGGGGGGGCCCACCGGTTTGCAGGCACTACGGGCACCAAATTTTCTTTTATTTAGGGGGGAGAATCTGGAGAACAGGGGTGTGGAGCCTGGACATCAGGGGAGGGGGACTGGGTCGACGGGGGCCCATGAGGGCAGGGGCCTACCGAGTTTTTTCCTGGTGTCCCGCTGGCCCAGTCCGAAGCTGACGGGAACTTTCCATTCATCAATATTGAATAAAGAGCTAGAAATTGCAGTTTTTACTACTGGTCGTTTCCAGCACATGGCATACCTTCATTCTTTGGTTCCAGGAATATCTAGATGAGTAAATAAGCACACTAATCCAAAAGAAAATTGGCCCACGCACCTGATTCCCTTCATTCACTGTTTGGGCATAATAGCAGCACATTTTGGAAGACATTGTGACATCACTGACATCATTATTACACACCCAAAAATCCGAAGATCTCTATAACATAAAGCAAGGAAATTCCACATATTGTCAGGATATTACAACAGGTCAAAAGTCAAACTCATAATTCTCCCATATCTCATCAGTCCTTGCTGTGGCATTTTTTTCCCCTAAGGCAAATGCTGAACTACTGAGCACAAATGATACAGAAAGTGCAGAAAGATTTTTCCCCTATAAAAACATTACAGTTACTTTGACATAGTTCTTCACCACAAGTCCAATTATCTCAAGGACTGTGGCTGCAGATGGCTGGGTCACTTGTAAACTGATCACTCCCCATTGTCTTTTCCTACAGCTTTAAAGTGTTTCGCATCTGGTAAATTAAAACCTGAAGAAACACAGAGCTCTGATCTCTGGGACCTTTCTGCATAACATGGTCTGTTGCTGATTCACTTGAGGAAACTACTACTTACTCCCCCTTTAATTAACACCATCAGACTGGTGCATGAACAATGAAGTGAAAGGGACCAAATGCTTGGATCAGCTTAGTTTTACCACCACATCTATGGCTAGATCATGCAAAAGATACAGTTGTTTTGCAGCCTCGACAAACAAGCAGATCAAAATATGTATGGCCAGCTTTAAACCAGGAATTCTATGTAAATCCCTACAGAGTATGTTGGTGATCTATGAATGAAGGATATTTCTTTGTTGTAAGAATATAGCTTTAGAAGTTGAGCTGTACTTAAACAGAGAAGAATTACAATCATTTGAACATTTAGAAAAACAAGTGAAAATAATCAGGTTTTTCAGGTATGGGATCTATCATCTTGAATGCCTGAGTCTTGCGGTTTACCAGATAACGGTTATTTCGTAATTGGTAAAACCATGCTCTAAGACTATTAAACATTTAAACACTATAAATAAAAAAATAATAGTGTTGTTCTGCCTGCAGCTTAGTTAACATTAAGTTGTTATTATTATCAAACAAACAAATCAGTTAAAAATGCACAATTGCTAGTTTTAATAAGACACAGTGGAAATGCCATATTTCTGAGCCTTCTGTAATTTGTTTTTATAAAGGTGTCTAGTGATGGTGCTTCCCTGACAATCCATTATAGAGATACATCTCTGTAAATCTAAAGAGTTTTTGGGAATGGTGGAATGACACTTGGCTGATCTGAGGGTTGGTTAGGGTGAAAATGTGTAGAGATGCTTTAAACACCATGGTCCTCTCTGCTAA
Organism: Xenopus borealis; assembly: GCA_024363595.1. Lineage (NCBI taxonomy): Eukaryota > Metazoa > Chordata > Amphibia > Anura > Pipidae > Xenopus > Xenopus borealis. Next base: position 124,514,897 of record CM044440.1, on the reverse strand, counting down.
AGAGCTTTGCCTGTTTCAGACTGATCGTGGTTGTTTTATATAGCTTTTTTATCTGTTAATGTTCAAATAATGAAAACCTCCACTGTTTTAAGGCAGAGGCCAGCACTATACCAGCTGAGAAACTTACAGATCAGTGGGCAGTTGGCAAAACCATTGCAATTGTTCCTCCATTGACCTAAATGCAGGAAACACAGCAGTGTTCATGGCACTGGTCTACCAGCCATCTCCGAGTATTTTGTCCAACAAGCTAGACGTTGTGCAGCAGAAAAAAACAGAGACAATTGCTTTTTGTGCTTTTGCCTTTAGGCGTTAGAATTATTCTTTGATATTCAAGGGTTTTTACAGTATCTTCAGGCATGTGTTGAGCATCTCCTTCCCTCGATCTAGATATGTCTTTAGTATAATGATGCTCCCTATGCTTTGTGCCATATTAGTCATAAAATGCACAACTGGCAAAATGTTGCAGAAAAAGTAGATCTGCAACTGCACCTGGTCAGAGGTGCTATGTACAGTACATGCTCATGTATGTCTATTAATAATAATAAATGAGCCCAAATAAAATCACATTACCTTTGTACAAAAAACAAATCCATTTTAACATTTTTTATTGTTATCTCCCTTCTTGTAATATTGGAAGGAAATATTTCCATAAAGTCCTGCAAAGGAGAAGATGAGCACATTTGTAATTTAAAACATGAACATTGAGTCACTACCCAGAGTTATTTTTCACTATTATTGCCTGCTTTTGGATAAATGTTTGGAATGATTTATTTGGGACAGATTGCTTATAAATTTCCCACAAGAAAAATGAAAATAATTTTGTTTTACTGATGGAAGAAAGCAGGATGAATTGTACAGTACAGGCTGAAAAGTAATGTTCTTGCATAAAGTCATGATTCTCATAAAGTGACTAATCCATTTTAGATATTGAGATGACATCTCAAAAGTATTTAGTTAATAGGGGGAACAGTTGTTCCTCAGTCAGCATTTCCACTAGAGAGGTTTCATAGTGGTGAAAATTAAGGATCAATGCCTTGAAGTTTTTGGGCTAGTCAGTTATCTCACTTAGCCTCAAGCACCAACATTTTGATTTTAAGCTATGGATGTTGGCACATGGGGCATATTCAGCCAGTATTCTTATTTCAGCCAGTGGAGAACCACCTGAAACAGTCACATCACTCACTACATTGGAAAACAGCAACTAGTGATGTGCAGGTCAGGAGAAAAAAATCGACCTGCACCTGACCATAACTCGCAAAACATTAACCTGGACCTGGCTCTAACACGCAAAATATTGCCATTGTAGGACCAGTACCCACCATACCCACATCTTCTCTGTATACTACCTCTGTGCCTCTCTGGTTCCAAGACACAGAATCTTTGGAAGCAGTGGAGGAGTTTACTTCCACAGTCTGACCTGCACCCAACCCTATCCAGCAACGATTGGCCAAATATCAACCCAAACCTGTGGTCAACCCGCAGGTCACCGTAGGTTTTGGGTCAACCCATGCATTACTTACAATGCAACTGCTACTGGTTTTTAGCCTTAATATAAATTTGTGCCTTTGGAACAAAGACTGTGAATTCTATGTATATCTTTGTGTGTAATAAGTAGCCATATATTACATTTATTTAGTATTATCATAGCAGCAACAAACGGATAGTTACTTTATGGGTGTAATATAACAAATTCACCTCTGCTGAGTCAACCTCTATAGGTATATAGACATCTTTTAGGACCATGCAACACTGAGGCAGATAGTTGCTGCTCACGAGACCAAAGTGTTTATGAATTCACCCAATGTGTTTATTAATTCACCCAGAACTTTGAATATCATAGACTTAAGGCAAACCCTCAGCAGAAACATATTCTTTGCAAATCAAGACTTTTCTTAGAACTTGCTTAGTTTAGCTACTACTGGCGAGGACTGGGGAAAAAGTGATGAAGAAATGAACAAGGGTGACTTTGTAATAAAAGGCTAAAATGTGTTCAGTTAAAAGCCTTCACCTATGGATGAATGTTCAGGAGTAGACACAGTTGTCCAGCCTCATGCTGTGGTATAGCTATTAGAAGCATTCAGTAATGGAATGATGAGGTAAAAGTACAACATGCACCCAAATACAGAGTTAGGCCCCTCATGACTGGTAGAATATGTTATGTAGATGTTTAACACCTACTGCAGAAGGAGACACTTCAGAGTGGAAGTGATGTACTCAAACAGGTTTTATTGATGCTGAAGTCTTCTACAGGGTTAGTTTACAGTGAAAACTGGGGCTCTGGTTGCCCACAAGGATATTCTTCATACAAAATCAGTTACTCACATACACCACAGTGTTCTCCACACTGAAGCCTCCATGTCCTATGAGATGCACTGGCAGGAGTGTTATTAGCTTTCAAAGGCTCCCTCACCTAAGGGACTATCGCCCCCTGTCTCTGCTGTGTCCAAACTTCTCACATAGGTCCTTCCCTCTCAGGTTTACAATCACCTCAGTGTTATAGGCAATGCTATTACTCCTTGTTGGGACAACAGGCTGTATATGCTCGCTAGCCCTCTCTATTCAATAGCTAGCCCTCTCAATGGTCTGGCCACTTGGTCTGTTGTTGCTTTTTGATGTTTCAAAAAACATAAAAAAGAGGAGGTGTCGCGCGTCGTTTTTGACACGACGCGACGAAAACGACGCGACGCGCGCCGAAAATGACGCGACGCGTCAAAGTTGATGCGGCGTGCGACAAAATCGGCCCGCGACTCGTTTCGCGAATTTTTTGCCGATTCGCGAATTTCTCGAGAAATTCGCGAATCTCTAGGCGAAGCAAATCGCGGGAGATTCGCCCATCACTATTCTTCAGTGTATACAATAGAGTAGTCTGAGGTCCCATGTTTACTTCATAGCTGCACTGATGGATACACTGAGCACTGATACCGTGCTCCACAAATGACTGCTTTCTAAACTAAGAACTGTTGGGCTTAATGAAGTCGTTTGCACATGGATAGGAAACTGGCTACGGGATCGGGTACAGAGGGTGTTGTTAATGGTACATTCTCTACTTAGAGTAAGGTTCTTAGTGGTGTCCCTCAGGGCTCGGTATTGGGTCCACTTTTATTTAACTTGTTCAGTAACACTTAGGGGAGGGTTTTGTAAGTAATGTATCATTGTTTGCAGATGATAAAAAACTATCCAGCCCAATTAATTCCATCAAGGATGTGGCATCCGGCAACAGGATCTTGACAAACTGGCAATCTGGGCAGCCAAGTGGTAAATTAAATTTAATGTTGATAAATGTAAAGTCATGCACCTGGGATATAAAAATATCCACTTATACCCTTAATGGGACTGCACTGGGCAAATCCATAATGGAAAAGGACCTTGGAGTCCTTGTAGATGATAAACTTGGCTGTAGCAAGCAATGCCAGTCAGCAGCATCAAGGGCAAATAAGGTATTGAGCTGTATTAAAAGGGGCATAGAGTCACAGGAGGAGGGGGTCATTCTTCCACTTTATAGAGCACTTGTAAGGCCCCATCTAGAATATGCCGTACAGTTTTGATCTCCATCTTTCAAACAGGACATTATTGTATTAGAAAATAGAAACAGAAAAGGGCAACTAAGCTGTTAAAAGTATGGGAAATATTAGCTATGAGGAAAGACTAGCCAAATTGGGGATGTTCACGCTGGAGAAGAGACGTTTAAGGGGAGATATCATAATTATGTATAAATATATAAGGGAATCATATAATAATCTCTCTAATGCTTTATTTACCAGTAGGTCTTCCAAGCTGCCACAAGGTCACCCATTCCGATTAGAAGAAAAGAGGTTCCGATTAAATATTCGGAAGTGATTTTTTACAGTGAGAGCTGTGAAGATGTGAAATTTTCTCCCTGAAGGCTGATACATTAGATAGCTTTAAGAAGGGGTTGGATGGCTTTTTAGCTAATGAAGGAATACAGGGTTATGGAAGATAGCTCATAATACAAGTTGATCCAGGGACTAGTCCAATTGCCATTTTGGAGTCAGGAAGGAATTTTTCCCCCTCTAAGGCAAATTGGAGAGGCTTCAAATGTTTTTTTTTTATCTTCCTCTGGATCAACAGCAGTTAGGCAGGTAAAAAAAAGTTAAAAGGTTGAACTTGATGGACGTGTGTCGTTTTTCAACCTAATTTACTATGTTACTATAACTATGTTACTATGTATTCTGGTTGCAAAATGGTTGCACCTACTGGGAGATGTATCTTGGAGATCAGTGGCAGAGGGCCATTAGGATGAAATTAGGGGATATTGTTGGAACCGTGGCTGAATGACTAACGCGTTAATGTTTTCTATCTGTGATTTTTGATTGGCTAATGGGGACCTTGACCACAGGTTGGACCTTAAGAAGGGCTAGAACTGAAAAAGTCTCCAAATACAATAGATCAGACCTGGTGTTTTACAGCGTCAACCAATCCAATATGTCTAACTACAGGAATTTTCATGTTACAAATGAAATTTTTAATGAAAACCTGATGCCTTTGGTATGATTTTCCCAAAAGGTAGCAGATGCCCTTGCTCAGCAGAGAAATATTTCATCTTTTGTTGATAAAATGCAACCCCTGCAGGTGGTCTTCATTATACTTCCCATATAAAACAGTGTTGGCAGTGGGAGGTGAGCTCCATTGATGCCACAGACTCGGCTGTTTGGCTTTGATGTCTCAATAAATACTCAACTCCTTTATCTGAGCTTCTGCCTTTTTCCTGTCCCAAGAATCTCATGAATCAGGTCAGGAAAACAGCTGTGGAGTAATTGAGGGATAAATACTATTTGTCTTATCTGATTTAGTATTTACTAAAACACTTATATTTAGAAAATATTTAGACCAGTGTACATTTAAAAAGATCCTTCTGGCATGCCACATATAACAGCTTGTTTACATTGTTCAAATTCATGTTGTTGTGATGCAGATCCTGCATGAGTTATACAGTACAAAGTAGAACTGAGAAAGTCCTGCTCCATTACTTAGTAGGGTCCATTTAGAATAGTCTTCTAAATTGTATCGTGGGAGCAAAGTCTTATTTCTAGGACAATTAGGGGACTATATAATAAAACTGAGGGATAAATGTCACCAATGATGTTTCCCATAGCAGATCTTTGCTGTTGTTTTCTAATTTGACAGTGGAAATGTACTGTATTTGTTGGTTGGTTGCTATGGGACATCACTTGTAATGTTTGTCTCGAATGCTGATCAATACACCCCTAAATAAGCATGTGCCTTTAAATGTTATCTTTGACCTTCAGGTTGGGTTTTCCACCCAGCCACTGCATTGGGCTGCAGAAAGTTTGGCCACAACCTAGGAACTTAATTTACATATTTTTGTTATTGACCTACTGTCCTATGACCACTTTCCACCACACTTTAACATGGTGCCTGGTTGGGGTGGATCGGTTTTTGGTTGATGACCTGGCTGGATCTGTTCCAGGGAGCCTGGTTGAACCATAGTTACATAGATACACAGTTAAATTGGGTTGAAAAAAGAAAAAGTCCATCAAGTTCAGCCCCTCCAAATTAAAACCCAGCATACACACACCCCTCCACACTTTCACACAAACCATATATTCCCATAACTATTCTAACTGTAGAGTTTAGTATCAAAATAGCCTTTGCTATTATGTCTGTCCAAAAAATCATCCAAGTCCCTTTTGAAAGTATCAACAGAATCAGCCATAACAACTTCACCCGGCAGTGCATTCCAAGGTAAGTGACAGGTTAGATCATTTCATAACTCTTTCTAGAACAGTGTGATAGAGAGGTTAAATAGCATAAGCAGCTAGAGCTCCAACCAGGATTGCAGTAGGGAGTAGCTCTAACCTAGTCTGCCTAAAGTGAAGGGACTGCAGCTGGATAGGGAATCCAGCTTTAGATTTATTCTTAATGATCTTTCAATTGTATGGGATCCAAAACACAACTGGGCTTTCCAACCTACAGGTGTAGCTTCAACTACCTTAAATACGTCCGCATGGTGCCATCATTTACTGCCTCTGCCTGCCTAATTGTCCTGGCATTTTAACATCTTCCATTAACTCTGTGGATTTATAAGTATACCCTGTGGATCATTTCTCTTAGACAAATAAACTTGTTCTGTTTTCTTGCTGCAAGAACCTCCTTCCGTCATATAATTTTTTGAAATATAATTTCTGAAATAATCAAGTTGATGTTTACTATTCCTCTCTCAACATCTGTTTCTATTCAATCTTTCTTCATGCAGCATTTGCGTGTCAGATACTCATTAACAGTTAGATCCAATATATCTTACAGGGGGGGCTTCCTTTCCTACGAAATAAATTAGAGCTTGTTCAAATAACTGATTCCAGTACAAAATAAATCTAACAAAATAACTGCCTTTTGCACAAATCCTGCATGTTTAGAGACATGGGTGCCAATTCACGAAAGCGCAAAGCATCTAATTCTAGCGCTAATTCGCCCGAGTGACGTCACTTTGCAACTTCGCCGATTCACTAACAGTGTCTCTGGCAAAAATTCGCTAGTGAAGTAGATAGACTTGCGCAACTTCGCACCCTAACGCCAGACGAAGTTGCGCACTGATGAAGGGACGTAACTACGCTAATTCACTAAGATGAACATTTTTCTGAACGTTACCGCTTATGCTAGACGTTACTTCACCAGGTCAGACCTGGCCAAGTTTAATGCAATAGATAGGAGCTTGAAAAAAAACTTGAAGTCCCAAAAAGCGCTGGCATCTTTTACCTTTTGTAGGGTGATTGTCTGAAAAAAAGCGAAAATTTTTTGGGGTTACCCTCCTTCCCCCCCTACATTTCCTAACATATGGCAACACAACTATACAGGGGGCACATGTAGGGCAATAGGACAACTTTATTTTATTTATTAAAGGTTTCCTTGGCTTGTGTAGTGGAATGTAGTGGCTGTAACATTTGCCCCATGATGTCTGAGGAATTCAGTAGAGTGAGCTCCAATACATAGTGATGGGCGAATCTCCCGCGTTTCGCTTCGCCAAAAAATTTGCGAATTTCCAGAGAAATTCCCGAATTGGCAAAAAATTCGCGAAACGAGTCGCGCGTCGCTTTTGTCGCGGCAATCGCGGCGCGCCACGTCGTTTTCAAAAACAACGCACGACTCGTTTTTTTGGGCGAATTTTTTGGCGGCGAATTTTTGCTGCTGTTTCACGAATTTATTCGCCAGCGGCGAATCGCGGGAATTCGCCGCGAATTCGCCCCTGGCGAATAAATTCGCCCATCACTACTAATACATCTTCTAGAGAAGAGAAACAAATGCAGAGAGAGGGATAGTGAACATAAACGTGATTATTTCAGAAACAGTACACAATAGTTCTGCTTTAAATTACTGACCAGGTGTTTAGAAATCATAACTGGGTTTAAGAAAATCCCATTTGCTTCTCTGTCTTGAGATAACATTAGTTCTGGCTAAGAATGCTGGGAGCTGTAGTTCACAAGTATGAAAGGGCTGCTTCTTTCTCATGCCTGGTGCATGAGCCTCCCTAATTTCCTAAAGACAGAGAGTGAAAAACATAGCATTTTGACAACCTGTTGCCTTTTTCTACCAACGGCAGTAAGCAAGTGCATTGTTTTGAAAATAACCAGTAACTGTTTTCTATCAGCACCTTTTAAAGTGAATACATCTGTAATGAAGCAATTTGCCTTCGATTCACACACGTTACAGCAACTTATCTTGGAAAGAATAAACTCCACAAGCTGTTGGATAGCGCCCTCTACCTGATCACACAGGAACTTAATCTTCAACTGGCGCCCAGTTAAATTCTATACGTTTCATCATTAGTTGATGAGCCATTTATAATGATACAATATTAAAGGGATGGCTCAACAAACAACTGAAAGTTTAACATCCCACTAATAACAATAATTTTCAAAATAATGGTCACCCCTAAGTTAAAGGATCATTCATTGTTATACCCTGCCCCCCCCCCCCAAATTAAATAATAAGAAACTAGTGTATATACAGTATAAAGTGGTCAGATCTTACAATCCCTTATTTAATTTGGTTGAGTATGTTTGTAGCTTTTTAAAAAGTTTTTCTTAAAACTAGATATTTAAAATATATATATATATATTTATAATTAACACCCAATAACCTGTAACTTCAAGCAGGTATGCTTCTGTGTTTTATTATAGCATTTTGCACAGTATGGCACTTTTACAAACAAGCATATGCAAGTTCATTAAAAAAAACTGCACCACTTCCTCCCCTACTTCCTTGAAAGAGGACTAATTCCACCATTCTACCTCTTTTTAAAGGGAAACTGTCATGGGAAAACATGTTTTTTTTTTTTTAAATGCATCAGTTAATAGTGCTGCTCCAGTAGACTTCTGCACTTAAATCCATTTCTCAAAAGAGCAAACAGATTTTTTTTATATTTCATTTTTGAAATCTGAGATGGGGCTAGACATTTTGTCAATTTCCCAGCTGCCCTGGTCATGTGGGAAGGAACTTGGAAAGACAATACAAATACAGAAACCAACATATCAGTTAAGGACCTCTACACACCAAGTTTCTAAATAGAGGGTGCCCTGACCTGTGTTTAAAATGTAATTCTGATAGTTGTACCTTTATGCATGTATTTTGGGAATGCCCTAAAATTCAACAATACTGGACTGCATTTTGTCTTTTGGGACATGAGAGATTCACTCTCTCATCCAGTGACAGATAGTGTTTTCAGAAACTTTTACACCAGTGATCCCCAACCAGTAGCTCGTGAGTAACATGTTGCTCTCCAACCCCTTGGATGTTGCTCCCAGTGGCCTCAAAGCAGGAGCTTATTTTTGAATTCCAGGCTTGGAGGAAAGTTTTGGTTGTATAAGAACCAGGTGTACTGCCAAACAGATCCTCAATACAGGTTGCCAATCCACATAGGGGCTACCAAACGGCCAATCACAGCACTTATTTGGCACCCCAAGAACTTTTTTCATGCTAGTGTTGCTCCCCAACTACTTTTTCTTCTGAATGTTGCTCATGGTCTCAAAAGGTTGGGGATCCCTGCTTTTACACTACGCAAAGAAAGCTATCTTGCTCACATTAAAAGTCCTGGAACCTCCTACCTTAAAATTCTGGATAAAAATTATCAATGACATTATTCCGAGCCACAAACTGACAAAAATCACGCCTGGAAGACCTGATGAATTAAAAAAAAAATCTGGGATAGATGGTTTACAGAAACACAAACTGGTGCAGATGGCATAAGACTTAGAGGTAAGTGGTAAGTTCCTAGCCAGGATCTCTTCTGCATGATACATCATAATGCCCACCCTTTTAACTATCTTTCTCACACTTTTCTTTCTTACTCTCTGTTATGTTTATAAATTCAAAAAAGATAATCTTTCAAAAAAAATATCATAGTTTATATAGTGACAAAGATCCAGGACTTCAAACTTGTCACAGGGGGACACCATCTTGGAAAGTGTCTGTGACTCTGCACATGCTCAGTGGGCTCTGAGCAGCTGTTGAGAAGCTAAGCTTAGGGGTCGTCACTAATTATCCAGCAGAAAATGGGATTTTCCTGTAATGTAAGCTGATGCTACAGGGCTGATTATTCAATTATGATGCTAATTGCACTGGTTTCTAATTATCTGTATCAATGACTAATCAGCCTTATATTGTGACTATTAGTGACGGGCGAATTTATTCGCCAGGGGCGAATTCGCGGCAAATTCCCGCGATTCGCCGCTGGTGAATAAATTCGCGAATCGCCAGTGAAATTTCGCTTGGCAAAAATTCGCCGGAAAAATGAGTTGCGCGTAATTTTTTGACGCGCCGCGCGTCAAAAGCGTCCACAACTCGCTTCGCGAATTTTTCGGTGAAGCGAATCTCGGGAGATTCTCCCATCACTAGTGACTATATCTCTATGACACTATGGGGCAAATTTACAAAATTCACGTGAAATGATCGTACAATTTTTTTGTATATTCGGATATTATAATTTGGCCGCTTCGATCATCGAATACCGAATTATCAAATATATTGAATGATTGGATATTGGATAATTCGATCATTTGATGATCAAAATTCTAAATTTATTCGACTGCCTACTTCGCCAGATTGAACCTACCGAATTGCAATAGAAGCCTATGGGAAACCCCCCCTCTGCTCGAATACCATTCGTACGATTGAAGTGTTCGATCGTTCGAATCGTACAAATTTTTCGGAGGCTTGAAGGAAATTTCACGATTTTTTCGTGAAATCGAACTATCGGTATCTGATCGTACGAATTCATCGAGAAATCGAATAGCAAGCAAAATGATAGCCTAAAACAATCCAATAAGCATTCGATGGTCGAATGTTTATCGAATTTCGAGTAAAATCGAGGGAATTTTGGGGAATAATAGTAAATTTGCCCCTAAGTGTACTGTATATTGTGAGTGGGTCCCTAAGCTCAGTGAGTGACAGCAGCACCGAGCATGTTACCAAAAAAGTAATCAAGGTTTCCCCAGACCCCCACTAACCTACTTAATATATAATGAATAAAGTACCCCCTATTGTAAAATACAAGGATATTATAATTCACCGAGGAACTCACCCACTTTCTGTTCATTACTATGGGATTTTTTAGAAGTCGATTTATCAGTGAATAGTAATGAGCAAATCTGTCCCATTTCATTTTGCTGAAAAATTAAAAACTACGTGATGCAACAGTGAAAAAATTTGTAAAATACATTAAGGGATAAGTAAACACTTTACATAAGATAATGTAAAATTGATGAGAGCGCTATTCTAAGCAATGTACATTCATTATTATTTTTTTCTGTGTATGGCCCAGGAGCTACCTAGAGATTATAATTAATCATAACTAGTGATGGACGAATTTATTCGTTTCCGAATTTATTCGCGAATCACCAGAGAATTTTCGCTCGTCGGAAAAAACTAGTCGCGCGTCGATTTTGACGCGACGCGACGAAAACGACGCGACGCGCCAAAGTTGACACGCCCCGCGACTCGTTTCGCAAATTTTTCGCCGATTCGCGAATTTCTCTGGAAATTCGCAAATTTTTGGGCGAAGCGAATCTCGGGAGATTCGCCCATCACTAATCATAACCAAAATAGAAGTGCAAAACAAGCTTCATGCGTTATTTCTTCAGGAACAAAGACCTACAGACTCACAAAGAAACACAAAGATGCATTTTTTTCAGCGGTTGTAACCAACATTTATCCAAAAGCTAATAGATTCAAATGCATGTTAATAGGTAGTTAGATCATGTACATTCCTTTCTACAAAATCTTAATCATTTCCAAATGTTGGCACCCACCTTAATACAGGTTCAGAAAACTGCATCTCCTTAGTTATTTTTAACTAGTCCCATTCGGACATCAGCTGTATTGCTATAAATGTCATGATTTTGTTGTGAAAATGTGTTTGTCCAAAATCAGTTCTTTCTCAATACAGAATATTTCCATATTGAGTAGATCTATTTCTTGGGGCTTTCTAGCAAGAATTACTTACAGTAAGTCATTCTTCATAGTAATAATTAATGAGTCTTGTTTGGGGGGAACTTTTAAAATGTCTATTGTATATTCTATAGATTCTGTTGGTATGGAGAAATTAGTTCTTCGCGAAAGTCTCTATTTTTCTTCACTTAAATGGTCAAAAGCCAAAATGAATGCAGACTGTAATAAAACCAGTAACACCGATCTTTGGAATATTTTAATGCAACTTGATATTAAGTGATTCATTAAAGGAGAAAAGACATTTAAAACAATGTGGGGCTCCACAGCAAGTGAATAATATCACTATCTTTTTGTCCTAGGCCAGGGGGCCTCTTGTGTAAAAAAAACACACCAGCCATGGATACTATGCTGGGAAGCATGGTGGTGCCATTTTTCTTTAGCACAAAGACTTTTATTGGACATGCTAAGGTAGTGAATAAAGCCGCTATAGTAATACTAAGAAATAGAGTCTTCTGTGCCCACTCTAATCTCATTGTAGACCTATTAAATGGGACCTGATGTTCTACTAGTAAGTCTATACCACCATCACCAATCAGATCTTTGTTTAAAGCTATTTGGGAGTGTCCTAAATGGCTAGATATAAATCATGCTGGGGCACCATTACTGAGTTGGGATGTATCTAAAAAAATTATGTTCATAGAATGTTTTTTAAGTGTTTGAACATACAGTACAGTACATAGGGACCGCTCAGGACCAGCTTTCTGCAAAACACATTTTTCAGCTGTTGACAAGGTTCCATTGAGGGCTATGATTTTCTCCTACTAAAGGTACTGGCTATAGGTACTTTTAATGTTTTCATAATTTTCCAGATACTTAATTTCCAGATGCTGATGATCATGCCGTTTGCACTTAGTAGATGTCAGTTTTGAGAGACAGATTATTAAAAGTACAGGTATGCAACCTGTTATCCCAAATGCTTGGGACCTGCAGATTCCTGGATGACAGATGTTTCCATAATGTGGATATTCCTACTTAAAAGGAGAAAGAAAGGTTAAAACTAAGTAAGCCTTCTAAGAAAGGTTCACCTAAATATACCAGTAAACATTTCCACTCCTAACTACATAAGTCCCGGGAACCTTAATAAAGTCTATACAGAATTATTTTAATGCCGTACACATGAGCCCCCTGTTAATGAATGTGCCATATGGTAGAAAATGTACAGGGGGAACAGTGTACCAGAAAAAAAAAAATATGCCTTTTGCAGTCTATCATCCTGAAAAATCGACAGTGCCTTTTGGGCTTAGAAAATATTTTGAATGAAAATGATGATGTAAGTAACTGAAGATTGAGGATGTTCAATGTACTGCAATGCACTTTGCCAGGTCTAACGTTCAGTAAAATCCGCATATTTGTGAATTTGCGGAGTAACCTCCGTACACCAGAGTGAAGTTCACTAGCGTTAGAGTGCTAATCAAGGCTAGCGTCTATCTCCTTCTCTAGCAAATTGTCGCCTGCGCCTATTACTAAATAGGCGAAGTGGATAAATTCACCAGCGTTTTTCACTTTGCCCTTAGTAAATTTATCCTTATGAGAGAGGGCCTTTCCATAATGGGTTTTTGGATAACAGATCACATACCAGTAATGTTAGGGCATATAGTATCATTTGGGTAAATGTCCTCAATCAATGAACTAGCATGCCCACACAGAATTTTTAATTCTATTATGTTTTTGCCAGGTAAAGATGCCAGCAGCAAGTAGCATATAGTAACTTCCCCTGTGTAGCATGGCAGTTATCAAACTCGTTGGCTGAAAGCTAAATTTTTAATCTTCCAGGTGATATTCTAGCCATAACGAATTTCACAGTAGTGTCAAACTGACATTTACTCTATGTGATGTTCTAGCCATAATGTTTCTCACACTAGAATCAAACTGACTCTAATGGAGCAAGTGGAGACTCCAGTAGCAAACTTCATGAGCATGCCATCGTTGACTCTTTTGGAAACTTGGTGGGTGCTTGATCCTCAGCAGGACATGTTGAATTAAAGGACAAGGTGGTCGTTGGCAAACTCGTTGGCTGAAAGCCAAATGTTTTTTACTTGAATCTTCCAGGTGATTGTCTAGCCATAATTAATTTCACATTAGCGTCAAACTGACATTTGCTTTATGTAATGCTCTAACCTTAATGTTTCTCACACTAGGGTCAAACTGACTCCAGTAGCAAACTTCATGACCATGACCTCATTTACTCATTCTTTAGGAAACTACTTTAGTGGTGCTTGATCCTCAGCAGGACACTTGAATGTCAGGATTTAAGGAGAAGGAAAGGTTAAAACTAAGTAAGCTTTACCAAAAAGGTAAAGAGTCCTCTGTCACATGAAACACCAGATGTATGTATTTCCTTCTATTGTGTAGACTTCTGTATCAGACTTCCTGTTTTCAGCTTAAACATCCAGGGCTTGGGCTTGAGCATGCTCAGTTTGCTCCGCTCCACCTCCCTGCTGTAATCTGAGGTCAGCAATATGAGTGAGCAGGGAGAGACTCAGACAGGAAGTGATGGCACAGCAAGCTAATGTGGCAGCTGCTGTCCTAAACAAACAGAGACAATGGCGCTCATTTATCAACACTGGGCAATTTTGCCCATGGGTAGTTGCCTATAGCAATAAGCACCAATCACTGATTAGCTTTATAAAGCCAGCTGCATATACACTGATGAATGCGGCAATTTGGTTGGTTGCCATAGGTTACTGCCCATGGGCAAATGTGCCCAGTATTGATAAATGACTCCCTGTCTAGAGCTGTTTACTCCGGTGTGGTAAAGTATGCTAAAGAATAAAAATGGTGTTATAACTTGCACTGTTGTGGCTAATCTATTGGCAACATCTTTCCTTCTCCTTTAAGATACTTAGTCAGCCATTTGGCATAGAAAAATGTTGAAGCAGACCAAACAAAGCCACTGAAGAACAGAGATGTCATACAACAGAACTATTTAAGCTACCATGGGATCCCACAACATGGCTTGTATTCCTTTACAGTGCTGCATTTGTTATGGAGGACTGTTTTTTTTGTGCAATGACAAACAGAAAAAAATGAATATATAATTTAATTTTCTTCCACTGATGATAACACCATGGGACTGCAGGGAACATAATTAACCCCTCTGCTCTTAGAAGAGGATATGGCTCAAAGACCAATTGTTCTTTGAGCCAAAACTGGTCATTGGATTGAATAGGCTTTTAAATCTTAATACTAACTTCATTAGCAAAGGTCTCTCAGCACCTAAACAAGGGAGTACACTTGTGGGTAGGCACAGTCCCAAACATTGTTTCTGGGTTGTTTGAATGCAAAAGGGAACATAATTATTGTGAATTCAGATTGTGACCCCCACATGTATAGATGCAAAACATGTTTCTAATTATACACACAATAACTCGTATATAAAGATGTGTATAACTCTAGCTTTCCTGTCTGGGTGGTATGCTATATCAAATGGTTAACATGTTACTGGCACAGATTGGTTCTTGGAGGCACACACAATTCCTTTTTTTATTATTAATATAGAGCAGTTCTTGTAGTGGGTTCCCCTTCTGTACACAAATCCAAAATCACTGAAGATGGAGACTAACATTACTTGAAACAGTTTGAGAGGCATGACCCTTAAAAGTACATAAAGGTATTTGTACATAGCAGTATTTGTTTCCAGGTTTAGCTCAAATTTAATATTCACATACAGTAATACAGCAACATTTCCATGCAGCAACATTTGACAGGACAAACTTAAGCAGTTATTATCAAGACTTGCAAAAAACTATTTTGGTCTAAAACAGTAAGGTAATACACTGACACTTTATAAAAACAACCATGGTCTTTACATAAACAAGCTGCTATGTAGCATGGAGGCAGTCATTCAAGCACAGGAAACAGAATATGGAACAGATACGTTCTGAAGAATCCCATTCAACAGAACTTTTCTGTTTCTCCTTTTTCAGATTTTAACGGCTGCCCCCATGGCTACACATCAGCTTATTTATATAAACTATAGTAGTACTTATCTGCTATCTACTGTGTATCCTGTGTTTGAATGGCTGTCCCACGGCTACACAGTAGCTTATTTATATAAACTATAGTAGTACTTATCTGTTATCTACTGTGTATCCTGTGTTTGAATGGCTGCCCCCATGGCTACACAGCAGCTTGTTTATATAAACTATAGTAGTACTTATCTATTATCTACTGTGTATCCTGTGCTTGAATGGCTGCCCCCATGGCTACACAGCAGCTTGTTTATATAAACTATAGTAGAGTTTCTGAAGCAAACACATCAGTTTTGCCCGTACAGCACAATGTATTTTTAGTAACAACTAGAATGGATTTGATTACTTGATTATGGGTTTGAATGTGTTACTCACACAAATATTGTTGGGGGTCATGTGACAGCTTTGTAGTTCTGTATACCACCCAGAAATAATTCCCCTACCAGAGCTGCAAGCTTACACAGCAAATGCTAGTGGTATGCTCCTTGTGCAGGCATCCATGGTACATACATGTGCATAATGGCCACATCTCCCAGAGCTCTTATTATGCGCATCCTTGTGACATCACATACAGTACATGCTAGCAAAAGTTGCAGCACTATTCTCAGTTACATAGTTACATTGTTAAATTGGGTTGAAAAAAGACAAAGTCCATTAAGTTCAACACCTCCAAATGAAAACCCAGGATCCATACACATACATCCCTCCATACTTTCCATAATATACAGTACATGCCCACATCTATAATAATTGTAGAGTTTAGTAGCACAATAGCCTTTGATATTATGTTTGTCCAAGAAATCATCCAAGCCCCTCTTAAAAGCATCAACAGTATCAGCATCACAACATCACCCGGCAGTACATTCCACAACCTCACTGTCCTCACTGTGAAGAACCACCTACGCTGCTTCAAATGAAAGTCCTTTTCTTCTAGTCTGAAGGGGTGGCCTCTGGTGTGGTCATTCTCTTTATGGGTAAAAAGGTCCCCTGATATTTGTCTATAATGTCCTCTAATATACTCGTAAAGTGTAATCATGTCCCCTTGCAAGCACCTTTTTTCCAGAGAAAACAACCCCAACTTGGAAACTGTATCAAATGCTCTAGCAAAATCTAAGTACAGTTAATCAAACCCACTGCCATCCCAGAATCAAGGTCCCTGCTTACCTTCTCATAAAAAGAAATTAAGTTAGTCTGGCAAGATCTATTTAGAATAAAACCTTGCTGGAACAAAATAGTATTGTTATTTGCTATGAAGTCCAGTATGTAATCCTTTATTAACCCTTCAAAAAGCTTTCCTTACCACTGACATCAAACTAACTGGCCTATAATTTTGAGGCTGAGAACGGGATCCCTTTTTGAATAGCGGCACCACATTAGCAATTTGCCAGTCTCTCGTCACCATGCCAGATCTCAATGAATCCTGAAAAATTAAGTAAAGAGGTTTGGCAATCACAGAGCTTGCTAACTACCACAACATGGGAGCTCCTTGTGTGGGCATTAGCAGTGGCTTTTTGGCAGGAAAACAATTGTTTCCTACAACCAGAGAGTGGGCTTATAAAAGGCTAAATGTTACAAGTCACTCGCTCAGAATCATTGATACCAAGATAGGTTTGACAAGTTGGTTGTTTTAGAGGTGGCATGATATTGCAATTACACACCAGAAGTATACAACTGAAAGCCTGTGGGATGATTGTGGCCTTCAGAAGGATAGATATTTAAGCACCCAGCCAGATTAAGGCAGTGGCAGAGGGCTCAGCTTGACTTTCAGTTAGCGTGAGAATTGGGTTCAAGGGCCATAAGACACATCTGAAAGGCCAGGCTGAAGGTCAGGTAGCATATGATGTACTTGCTGGTCTAAACATGATTGAATGACATCAATATTGTATATATTTATTCTCATTTCATGATCTAAGAGGAACCGCGGCTTGACCTTTCAAGTGGACCTTGGCCAAAGGTTAGACTTTCAAGTAAGAGTTGCACTGAAAACCTTTGATAACTACTGAATAATTTCATAACTTGGGCCAGGTCAGCAATGAAAGCTACGATCAACAGACACAGTAATGGAGATTTAATCCCAAGGACAGTGTAGTTTACAAGTTGATGTCCAATTGGATTGAAGAAAAGACAATTTGACCCATCAACATAAAAGAGATTTTCTTACTGCAATTACTGGCAAATTTTGGAATTAACTACTCAATATGACTTTGGCTAGGGTTAAATGGGCACAAAGGGAGCAAAAGAATCACTAGGATCATTATGTGCAACTATTACTGGCAGATCAATAATGCAATCAGCTTTTGGAGATAGGAAAAATTCTGTGTTACCCTCATTAAGTTGGCATCTGTTTTGCAAAGGGTTTGCCTTCATGTGGACCAATTGCTGAGATTTTATTTTTTTCATATCAACTTGATGGATCTATGTCTTTTTTGAACTCAGAAAATGATATCAATACCATTATTTTCTAGTCCATTAAGTTTCCTATAAATTTGCAGATCCAAATTAAAAAGATACTTGAACCCTTTCCCTTTGAAAACTCATCTCTGTAACATCTCAGCCTCGTAAAAATAAAGACAAAAAAAGACCATCAAAACACTTTTGCGGGTTCCTGTAAAACTTGCATCGTATTGAGTTTAACAATAGGTATTTTCAAATCACCTCATAATGTCTTCTTCTTAAATAGTTTTTGTATCCTTAGAAACCATAAAACTAGTATCTGTTTATCCTTAATAAGTGCCTCATTCTTCAGAATAAACTCAGGCAATTATTTTTGCTTTTTGATCTATTAAATTTTTTTTTAAAATCAGGATTCATTCGGCCAGACATCATTTTTCACACTATCTGGCAAAAAAACTAATCTCTGTCACATGCCTAGTCTGGAATTGAGAGATATTCCCACAGCCGGTCCAGAATTGTTTACTGCGTTATCACATACGGTTCTGTGTATACGCATGGTTAATGAGAGGAAAGTTTTGTATATCTGTGTTGGTACTGTGTCCCGTGGCAGAAAGGTAGTTCATGTAGGTGTGTAGATTGTGTAGTTAATCCTTTTAACACTATTGGTGATGGCCGAATTTATTCGACTGCGGCAAATTCGCAGCGGATTCCCGCAATTTGCAAAACTCTGGCGAAATCTCACCTGGCGAAAATTTGCCAGCGTCTCATTTTGGACACGAGCGTCTGTTTTTGGATGACAGAGTCCGTTTTTGGACACCGGTGCCCATTACTGGCATCCTAAAAACGGATGGCGGTGTCCAAAAAATGGACACTGTTGTCCATTTTTTCGACACGGCAGTGGATGCCCGTGTTCAAAGATGGACGCCGCCGTTTTGAAAATTTCTCTAGATATTCGCAAAAAATTTGCAGAAACAAAATGCTGCCGATTCGCCCATCACTAATCACTATAGCTATCGCTTTAGTAAAGCAAATTAGATATAGCGCCTCTGCACAGACTATTGAAACCCTTAGGAGGCATCACCTCTATTGAAACTTCAATTTCAGTCTCATTTGCTTACAATAATATGAGACCAAATTCAATCGACTGGTAAGAGCATTATGACACAACAGGGGGCATTATGAGAGATTATAAAGAAACTTATTGCAGGAAAGCTTGAGAGATAGTCACAGAGTCTGCAAGCCTAATATTGAAAGCCCATAACTGCTTCATTGCACCTGCCAACCTTTTAGAAATAAAAAAAGCTGAGCGTAACGTGTCGTAAAAGGTTTTGACCATGCCCATTTTTGTGACCACACCCCTCTATTTACCATTTAAAAATTTGGCAGGTTATGAAAGTTTGAACATATTTCTGTCTGGTTTTTTTTTCAGTTATTCCAGTTTTTCTAATGAAGTTGAAATGCCCTTTAAGCGGTGAGTCTAACTTCTCCCAAGGGAACTCCTTATCTAAATTGTTACAATTATTTATTTGCTTATCTCATGGACACTTGCACAGGCAAGAAAGAAGAAGATGCACAATAACACCAGAGACATCATTTTACAGGTATGGGATCTGTTATCCGGAAACCTGTTATCCAGAAAGATCCGAATTACTTAAAGGCTGTCTCCCATAGACTACGTTATAATTCAGTAATCCAAATATTTACAAAAGATTTCCTTTTTTTCTCTAATAACGCTTCGAAAATGATGCGACGTGCATCTAAATCTTTGCGCGTGTGTCAAAATGGTGCCGCTAGTTATTTCGGGAATTTTTTGCCAATTTGAGAATTTCGCTGGAAATTCACAAATTTTTTCGGCGAAGCGAAACGGGATAGATTCGCCCATCACTAATTTACAATAAAGATTAAAGGAAAAGGAAAGGTCAAAACTAAGTAAGCCTTATCAGAATGGACCACCTAAATATACCCAGGGCCGGATTTAACTAAGCGGTGCCCCAAGGCCGCATGGTCCCTGCACTGGGTGCTTCCGGTCGCGCCACCCTGCGGCCGCAGGGTAGAGTCCTGCGCGGGTCCATTTTTTGGGACCCGAACCCGACCCGTACCCGCAACCCGGACCCGCGACCTGCATTCTTACCCGCTTGGACCTGCGACCCGAACCGTACCCGCAACCCTTGATCCGCAACCCGGACCCGCGACCATCAAGAATCATCATAAACAGGAAGTGACATCATCGGAAGTAGCCAGGATCAGAAAAAAAAGGCGTAAAACAGGAAGTGCTGTCATTGTAAACCGGATGTGACATCATCAGTAGTGGAAATGCTCAGAAAAAGGAGTAAAAATCCCTATAGCGAGGATTCGCGACCCGACCCTCAACCCGCCAACCTGCAGAACCACCGGCCCGCTTCTATACCCGCACCCAGAAATTCTACGAGCAACCCGCAGGGTACCTCGGGATTTTGCGGGTAACCCGCGGGTACCCGACCCGCTGCAGGACTCTACCGCAGGGTCCTATCGCCAACAGAGCACAGAAGCACTGTTAAGTCCCCAGAGCTTTAAAGATGCAGCTGGGCGGCATGTGGCCCCAAAAATGTCGCTGCCCTGGGCCTGCATATACTAGTAAACCCTCAAAGTAACACTGCTCTGAGTCCTCTGTCAAAATAAACACAACATTTCTTTCCTTCTATTGTGTACACATGGGCTTCTGTATCATACTTCCTGTTTTCAGCTTAAACCTCCTTGCCCCAGGCGTGAGCATGCTCAGTTTGCTCCACTTACCCACTTCTCTGCTGTAATCTGAACCCAGAGCTATGAGTGAGCAGGGAGAGACTCAGGCAGGAAGTGATGTCACAGCAATTTAATATAGTAGCCGTTATCCTAAACAAACAGAGCTTCTAGAGCTAAACAATTCTACAGAATAAATATAGTCTTATAGCTTGCACTATTGGCAATAAAATGCCTCCATATGTTTCATTCTCCTTTAAGGTGGTTCACCTTTAAAGGGATACTGTCATGGGAAAAAATGTTTTTTTTTTCAAAATGCATCAGTTAATAGTGCTGCTCCAGCAGAATTCTGCACTGAAATCCATTTCTAAAAAAGAGTAAACAGATTTTTTTTTTATATTTCAGTTTGAAATCTGACATGGGACTAGACATATTGTCAATTTCCCAGCTGCCCCAAGTCATGTGACTCGTACTCTGATAAACTTCAATCACTCTTTACTGCTATACTGCAAGTTGGAGTGATATCACCCCTCCCTTCCCTCCCCCCCAGCAGCCTAACAACAGAACAATGAGAAGGTAACCAGATAGCAGCTCCCTAACACAAGATAACAGCTGCCTGGTAGATCTAAGAACAGCACTCAATAGTAAAATCCCATGTCCCACTGCGTACTATTCAGTTACATTGAGAAGGAAAAACAACAGCCTGCCAGAAAGTAGTTCCCTCCTAAAGTGCTGGCACTAGTCACATGACCGGGGCAGCTGGGAAATTGACAAAATGTCTAGCCTCATAGCCCTTTACGTTAAATTTTAGTATGTTATAGAGGTGCCAATAACTTTTCAGATGGTCTTCATTATTTTTTTTTTTATATTTTTTCATTGTTTGCCTTTCTATTCTGCTTCTATCAAGCTTTCAAATGGAGAGTCGCCGACCCCATCTAAAAACAAATGCTCTGTAAATCTAAAAATCGATTTATTTCTCCCTTTTATTACTCATCATTCTATTCATATTCCAGCCTCTTATTCAAAGCATTGCATGGTTGCTATCGTCATTTGGACCCCAGCATCTAGATTGCTGTTTCTGCCAATTGCAGAGCTGCTGAATAAAAAGCTAAATAATTGAAAAACCACAAATAATTACAAAAAACCCCAAAACCAATTGTAAATTGTTTCCGATTATCACAAGAAGAAATGAATACAGCCATAGGGGAGTCTGTGTAGACCCCAACATACAGTGCTGACCTTTCATTCCTCCCCCCTTCTATACATTCTGTCCAACAATATACATTAATATATACTGTACATGAGCTGCTAATGTAACATATGCATTCTGATCATCTTACAAAATGTATGATTTTTGTGTCTACTTGGGCAAAATATTTATTCCCATTTACCTGTATCTGACAATTGATGCCGTCACGCAGGAACCACGGGACATTACAGAAATCCTTTACTAACTTTCCATAACATGCTCGTTCTACGTTTGCTCAAAATCAAAGAATAAATTCACTTGGAGGCCGTACAAGCCCGGCTGTATTTCTGCTAATAATAACTTGGACATGGTAATGTTTTTCTTGAACAAAAGTTCTTTTATTTTTTTCTCCCCATACACAAGCCTAGAACCTCTGCCAAGGTGCTGGTGTATTGGGAAGCTGGAGACCTAAGAACGTTGTCAGTCCTGATTGAAAGAATAGCGTTTAGTGATATTTTCCCAGCAGCTGTTTCTGTTTCACTGTAATTTGTTCAGGATCTCCGTCAGAGCCCCCAAAACTCACCATCTGCCCCTGATGCTGGGGCTAGAAACTAGAAAAGGGAAGTATAGATGAGATCAACTCTACCAACAGTTAAAGGGTCTATATACATGTATTCATTTGATTTCCCATTGCACTTGTCTAATAGATATATTATGGGGCAGATTATAGGGGATCACTTACAGAGACCCACAGATGGAACAAAAAAAAACTAAGCATCCCCCTTAAAGGAGAAGGAAAGCTACCCAAGGCAGTTGATATAGATTAGCCACAATAGTGCAAGCTAGAACGCTATATTTATTCTGTAGGATGCTTTAACATACCTGAGTAAAGAACTCTAGAAGCTATCACTGTTTGTTTGTAGGATAGCAGCTGCCATATTAGCTTGGTGTGACATCAGTTCTTGCCTGAGTCTCTCCCTGTTCACTCATAGCTCTGGGTTCAGATTACAGTAGGGAGAGGAGGAGGAAAAAGGGAGGGGGAAGGAGACGTAAACTGAGCATGCTCAAGCCCAGGGCAAGGAGGATTAAGCTGAAGACAGGAAGTCTGATACAGAAGCCCATGTGTACACAATAGAAGGAAAGAAATTTCATGTTTTTTTTTTACAGAGGACTCAAAGCAGCATTACTTTGAGAGTTTACTGGTGTATTTATATAGAAAGTTATGATAAAACTTACTTTTAACCTTTCCTTCTCCTTTAATGCTTATCCAAATAGCACTTCTGACCAGGGTAGGGATGCCCTCCCCACATTGTGTAAAGAGAAGGGTGCCAGCAGGATCAAGGCCCTAGTCTTGCCATCAGCCATTGGACAGTAGATAAAAAAGGGCCCTGTTGTGGCCTGTACTCACCTGTGCTCCCTAACTTTCAGATCTGAGTGAGGAGCAAATTAAAGGGGCTGTTCACCATTGAGTTAATTTTGAGTATGATGTAGAAAGTGATATTCTTAGACAATTTGCAATTGGTTTTCAATTTCAATTATTTGTGGTTTTTGTGTTAGTTAGCTTTTTATTCAGCACCTCTCCAGTTTCAGCAATCTGGTCACAAGGTTCCAAATTACCCTAGCAACCCTGCATTGATTTGAACAAGAGACTGAAATCTGAATAGGAGAGGGCCTGAACAGATACAGTAAATGAGTCATAAAAAGTAGCCATTTTTAGATGGGTTGAAAGCTGGAAAGAGTCCAAAGAAAATCATTAGAAAAAAAACTATAAAAGAATAAATAACAAAGACCAACTGAAACATTGTTTAGAATCGGGCATTTTATAACATACAAAAAGTTAACATAAGGGACAGAAAGGGATATGACTGCAGGTCATATTTGTACACTAGTTTGTCATAGATATACATCAGGCACAACGGGGAGGTGGGTGACAAACATATAGGGGCACATTTACTAAGGCTCGAATAACTGGCAAATAATGTTCACCAAAATCTAATAAAATATTTGCGGTTTTCTGCGCTTTACTAATATTGGACAACATCATACGATCAAACTATTTTCTGAAAAAATCAATCAAAAAGCATTCGATTGTTCAAAAAAATCAAAAGGCTTCCATTGCAATTTGTTAGGTTCAATCGGGCGAAGTAGGCAGTCGAATAAAAATTAAAGGGACACTGTCATGGGAAAACATGTTTTTTTTTAAAACGCATCAGTTAATAGTGCTGCTCCAGTAGACTTCTGAACTGAAATCCATTTCTCAAAAGAGCGAACAGATTTTTTTATATTCAGTTTTGAAATCTGACATGGGGCTAGACATTTTGTCAATTTCCCATGTGACTTGTCGCAGCACTTTAGGTTTGGTGGGGGAAAGGGAGATAGTGATATCACTCCAAATTGCAGTACAGCAGTAAAGAGTGATTGAAGTTTATCAGAGCACAAGTCACATGACTGGGGGCAGCTGGGAAATTGACAATATGTCTAGCCCCATGTCAGATTTAAAAATGAAATATAAAAAATCTGTTTGCTCTTTTGAGAAATGGATTTCAATGCAGAATTCTTCTGGTACAGCACTATTAACTGATGCATTTTGAAAAAAAAAAAAACATTTTTCCATGACAGGATCCCTTTAAATGGCAAGTTCTTCGACCGGTGAAAAGTCAAGTGCGACTGAAAATACTTAATTTGGATATTAGAATAGTCACACATTTGAATATTCGAATCCTTCACACGAATTTAGAAAATCTGCCCCATGGAGTGGCAGTGGGGAATAGTGATGGTCGAATTTATTCACCTGTGGCAGATTCCTGCGATTCGCGAAACCCCAGCAAAATTTTGCCTGGTGAAAAAAATTCACCCGTGTCTCATTTTGGATGCTGGCGTCTGTTTTTTTTTACACCAGCAATGGATGCCCGCGTCCAAAAACGGACGCCTGCATCCAAAACAAGACGTGGCAGGGTTTTGCGAATTTTTCACCGTTTCGGCAAAGCGAAACGCCATTGATTTGCCCCCATCCCTAGTGGGGTGCTAGGGTCTTGGGCAGACAGGTTGCTAGGGTCTTGGGCATCAATACTACTTGGTTTAACTTGAATGTGCTTCTTTATTTTAAATTTTTTATACATTTTTCAAGGTACAGTTAAACATTGAGATCAACATTGAGATTTCAACATAAAGAACTAAAAGTGAAGAAGAATAGTAGGAAAAGGAGTGGAAGGGAGAGGGTAAGTATTTGGGAGTAATTTTAGGGATTATCATTTTTTCCTGCTTGAAAGATCTTTGCTTCCATTGTCTTACTGTCTTGCTGTCTGTTTGTCTTTGCTACGTGTCATCATTGTTTTGAGGGTGGCTATGCATTTGGAAAGTTGGAAGGTTGTTGTTTCCAGGTTTTCACCCACTAGTTCTACTCAACCTTGGACTCCAGAACTACCCTTCGAAAAGTA
Organism: Xenopus borealis; assembly: GCA_024363595.1. NCBI lineage: Eukaryota > Metazoa > Chordata > Amphibia > Anura > Pipidae > Xenopus > Xenopus borealis. Next base: position 124,489,707 of record CM044440.1, on the reverse strand, counting down.
GTCTACTGTATACTTACCTCAGCCAGGCTCCTCATTGCCAGAAGGTGGAAAACCATAGAAGAACTGATTAATCAGATGAGATTCAACTCTATCCTACGAGAACTCAATACTCCTACAGTCACCACCCTCCAACATACAGAGACTTACCCATCAAGAATGACTTGAGTGGGCTTTTTATATGAATGTAAAGCTTAAAAAATTTCTCCCAAGGAGGATTCTTTTTTTTTTTTTTGCACCCGGTGCAATCGCTTTATCTGCTTTTTACGTCTGTGTAACCAATTTGGAAGAACCAGCCTGTTGACAGTCAGGTCATTAGAATGTTTAAAGCACGACTGATACAGAACCAGTAACAAACCATAAAGTATGTGTGAAACAAGACTTTATATTACCTGTCTCCTGGATTTTGTGAGCTCCAGTTTTAGAATGGGTAATTCTTGCTGGGAAGTTACAGTGAGTTTCCACTCTTTTATGTCCTTTACTCCGTGTGTCAGATTTTAAGAGTTGTTTCTGCTTTGCTTTCATTACAGCTGAAAGGTCCCCAGTGGGACATTAGGCTTATGTGAAAGGTTGTGCCGTGAGATCCATAGATGACTATAGTGTGTTATGTTCCCACAACCTGTCTGAATGTGAAATAGATTGTCGTGTCTGTGCCTCTTCCTGCGTACCTTTGTTCTCAATCAGAGCGGGACCTGGGCTGCAATGTATGGGAGTAATAACAACAAACACCTTGGGGAGCTCGTTTTTGCGATGGGACAAGAGGAAAACTTTGTCTCAGATGACACTTAGACCACAAAGAGCTTTAACGTTGAGGATATTGTTTAGTTTTAGTGTCGAAAACAGGAGTCTCTATAGGCATACCTCCCAAATGTCCCATTTTTCGCTGGACAGTCCCGATTGTGACCGGTCAACCCAAAGTCCCGTATTGTAACTGAAATGTCCCAAATTTCTCTTTGATTTCCCGCAATGAACAGCCAGAAAAAGATACAAAGTTTCTAATACTGAATTGGTTTTTGGCAGAAAGACCAGAATATGTGGCAGGTGCAAGAAACAATTGTAACAATTAAAGGGATACTGTCATGGAAAACATGTTTTTTTCACATCAGTTAATAGTGCCACCCGAATTCTGAATTGAAATCGATTTTTCAAAAGATTTTTTTACATTTAATTTTGAAATCTGACATGGGGCTAGACATATTGTCAGTTTCCCAGGTGCCCCAGTCATGTGACTTGTGCTCTGATAAACCTCAGTCACTCTTTACTGCTGTACTACAAATTGGAGAGATATTACCCCCCCCCCCCCCAGCAGCCTAACAACAGAAAAATGGGGAGGAAACCAGATAGCAGCTCTCTAACACAAGATAACAGCTCCTTGGTAGATCTAAGAACAACACTCAATATTAAAAGATTGAGATACATTCAGTTACATTGAGTAGAAGAAATAACAGCCTGCCAGAAAGCCGTTCCATCCTAAAGTGCACAAGTCACATGACTAGGGACAGCTGGAAAACTGTCAGTACGTGTATGTCTAGCCACACGTCAGATTTCAAAATTGAATATAATAAAATCTGTTTGCTCTTTTGAGAAATGTATTTCAGTGAAGAAGTTTGCTGGAGCAGCACTATTAACTGATGCGTTTTGAAAATTCGGAAATGTATGCCGGCAGAAAGGCATTTGGGGAGATTATACCAGATTTTACCTTATTTATTATTTAAAAAACAAGATTTCATCAGATCAAGGGAAAAAACTAAATAAAATCGAGTGAAAACCTGAATTTTTTTTTACACTTTTTCCCAATTTATGGGGGGCTTTTTCCTGAAAAGTAGCACTGTTAAAAAATTTTTTTTTTTTTTTAGAACAATGAATTATTGAATTAAATTTGAATTTATGGAAGGTGGCGGTCACGTAATTTAAAGCTTTCGGTATAACGGGTCCCATACACCTGAATAAACTATAGGAAACTCTGCAAATGCATCTTGTACGCTCTATTATAAATAAATACTATAGACCATGCCTGCTATATTCTTTTCCTTGCCTAGACCTCAAAAGCCACGTCAAAGTGTTTGCTCTACTTTTCAAACTATTTTTGCACATGGCGCATTTCCCTTTGTTAACAATATAAGCTAAGTGCTTAAAATATTCATCTAAATGGTCTCCTCAATTGCATTTCTTTTGCTCCATAATGCCAAATTTATTGGGTTTAAAAGCCGTAAGAGCTTTCTACTTTTATGAGGATGTCACTGTAAGTCAAGATAAAATATACTAGCAGTGGAGCAACTCCCTAAATGTACAAGCGAGCCTTTGTGCTTTCTGTATACACAGTTCCCTACAGAAGCCAGCTGGACTACCTCTTCTGGAGGTAAAATGCCCAGACATAATCTTTGACATAGAACATCTGCTTCAAATAATGATGTTTTACCCCACTCTAACCTACAGCAAAGGCCGCGCGTAAGGATTTAAAATGCTGGTACTAAATCTAAAGGCATGAATAACTTATTAGGGGGGGAAAAACACATTTTGTCTAGTTTTGAGAAAATCCCAATAAAACAGCTGGAATATTGCTCTGCCATGGACAAGTCAACAAATCCACCATTTCCCTTGGTGCCGAAGAAAACCGCCTTGAGAAGCTCTGATAGCTTGTGACTCGGCAGGATTAGAGAGTAACCACATCAGATTTTTGCCTGACATTTTTATTGGTGAAGTAAGTTCTAAAAATGCTAAATTCTGTGCCCGCTGATAGGCCACCGATGCATGGAAATGTCATGGTTTTTTTTTTCCTTTTTTATCTTTGTATCGCCACTTGGGAAACTATAGAGATAGGGATATAAATAGACATTTATTTGAAACTAGACATTAAGCCCGTTAAATTAACGGGCGCTAGAACATATGTAGTCAAACATTTATAAAAAACAGAATTGTTGTAGGCGAATTTTCGCCTGCGCTGCGCAAATTCACTAAAGTGCGAATTTACGCTCTGGTAAGCGAACGGTAACGTATTTAAATTTTTCAGACTATCACCCACAATGGTAAAACACGCCACAGCGTAAGGGTGCGAAGTTGCGCATCTATCTACTTTGCTAGCATAAATTATCACTCAATGGGAATTGAACACTAAAAGGCATTTACCTTATACACTTCACCACAGGCTTGCATTGTCTCTATTCTAAGTACTGGTACTGATAGCATTAGCTAGTGATTGGCGACCTCTAGTGGCCAAAACTGGTTAATTCGGTCAGTGGGGCACATGCGCAGTAGCGCAATTCCACGGAAACAGGGACTGGACGCAGAGACACTTGAACTTTATTATATAGGATTATGCTGTTTTTATTTCTTCGATATCATTAGGTGATATTGTTATGTACCCTGCCTTTGGAATGGAGGAAGGTAATTGATATTTTAGATTCTATCGGTATCTGTTTCCAGAAGAGAAGTACATGTTGGTAGGGTAGTTATTAATGGGGTATCTATAATTGGAGATCAGTTACCATGTTGCACAACATTAAGGGGCAGATTTATCAAATTCACATGAATGATTCTACATTCAATCGAATTTTCAAAAAGATTCTAATTCGAAGTGTCGAATATTTTTGAAGACCACTTCGACCGTCGAATTTTGAAAATTTGATCGAATCGAATGATTCGAATAAAATTCTATTTGAATATTCGTTTTTCTTTTTAGTTTTTGAGATCGGATAAAAAAAATTCAGTCGAATGGTTAAAATCGTTGGAATCGTTCGTTTCGAACAATTTAATCCTTCGATCAAATTTTTCTATTCGATCGTTCGAATATTCAAATTGCGGTAAAATCCTTCAAATTCAATATTCGAAGGATTTAAATTCATCCAAAATACGATGGTTTTTTAACCCTCGAATTCGACCCTTGATAAATCTGCCCCTAACTATTAGGCTAAGGCCAGACGGGGAGATTCGGGGGAGATCCGTCGCCTGGCGACTTCTCGGGGTGACGAATCTCCCCGAATAGCTAAATAGCGCTGCGCGCCCGCTATGCTTAAAGTCGCCTGCGCTTGTTCAGACAGAGCGGCGCAATTTTAAAAGTCGATCAAAATTGCCTCGCCAGGCGCAGGCGAATTTAAGCCTAGTGGGCGCTCAGCGCTATCTAGCTATTCGGGGAGATTCGTTGCTGTGAGAAGTCGCCAGACGACGGATCTCCCCTGAATCTCCCCGTCTGGCCTTAGCCTTATGGTTACAGGAATGCAATCCCTTATCCAGAAACCCATTATCCACAAAGCTCCAAATAATGGAAAGGCCATCTCCCATAGACTATGTCACAATCAAATAATTGAGATTTTTCAAGGTGATTTCCTTTTTCTCTGTAATAGTAAAACAGTAGCTTGTACTTGATCCCAACTAAGATATAATTAATCCTTATTGGAGGCAAAACCAACCTATTTGGTTTCGTTAATGTCTAAAGTAAATTTTCTTACGTATGAAGATCCAAATTATAGAAAGATCCCTTATGCAGACAACCCCAGGTCCCGAGCATTCTGGATTACAGATCCCATACCTGTACTATTATTATAATTATTTTTGTCCTCAGGGTAAGTATTCTACAGCTCCCTCGTTTATTTAGGGGCAGATTTACTAAATTCACATGAAGGATTCGAAGTTCGATCGAATCGATCAAAAAGATTTGAATTCAAATTTTCGAATATTTTTGAAGATAACTTCGACCAGTGAATTTTGAAAATTCGATCGAATCGAATAATTTGAATAATTCGAATAAAAATCTATTCGAAAATTCGACTATTCGACAGTCAAAGTACTTCCCCTTTAAATTTTTATTTGACTGCCTAGTTCGCCAGATCAAAGCTACCAAATTGGGTTTCATTATTTTGGTTAAATGGTTAAAATCGAAACGATCGATTGGAACATTTTTATCAATCAAATTTATTCTATTCGATCGTTCGACCAATAGAATTGCTGTAAAATCCTTCGAATTTGAAGGATTTTACTTCGCACAGTATTCCCATCTATTTTTTTGTTTAATGTTTTTTAACCCTCAAATTCGACCCTTAGTAAATCTGCCCCTTAGTGTGCGGTCTTCTTGGTGACCCAATATGTCTTATTTTATTTGCAAAGACAGCTATTGGTAATACTTTTTCTACTTTCCTGAACTGGCCTTATTTAATTCCCTTGTCATATAGTACAATTACATTGTGGTTACATACAGTAGATAAACAAAAAAAAAAAAAGACTAGCTGTCAATTGTACCAATATTACTACAGGTATGGTATCTGTTATCTGGAAACCCTGTTATCCAGAAAGTTCCGAATGATGGGAAGACCATCTCACATAGACTGCATTCTAATAAAATTATTTAATTGTTTATAGTTGATTATCTTTTTTTCTGTAATAATAAAACAGTACAGGTATGGGTTCCATTATCTGGAAACCCATTATCCCGAAAGTTCCGAATGATGGGAAGACCATCTCCCATAGACTGCATTTTAATAAAAGTATTTTATTGTTAATAATTGATTATCTTTTTTCTGTAATAATAAAACAGTACAGGTATGGGATCCATTATCCAGAAACCTGTTATCCAAAAACCTCCAATTTACATAAGGCCGTCTCCCATATACTGCATTTTATCCAAATAATCCAGATTTTTAAAAAATGATTTCCTTTTTCTCTGTAGTAATAACACAGTACCTTAATGAGACCTGCAGTCCCATATTAAGGGTATAAGTGGCTTGGATATTTTTCCATGACTTTACATTTATCAATATTGAATCTCATTTGCCACTTAGCTGCCCAGATTGCCAAATTTGTCAAGATCCTGTTGCAAGGATGCCACATGCCCTTATTTTTTAAAATGGCTATTTTCTATTTATGATTACCCAATGGCGCATGCTACTAAAAAAGTGTATTATTATGAAAACGGTATATTTACATGAAGCAGGGTTTTACATGTGAGTTGTTTTAAGCAATATCTGTTTATAGAGACCTACATTGTTCGGGGGATATAGTTTTCCTTTAAACCTACCGAAATGGGGATCATTCCCTAAGACAAATTCGATCAACCTCTTAAAAATCGTTCCAATATTCGATTCGAATTTGATTTGAATATTCGATCGATCAAATTTTCCCTATTCGATCGTTCGATCGAATTGCGCTAAAAAAATTCAAGTTCAATTTTTTTTAATTCCCCACTATTCCCTGGTCGAATTTCGTATTTTTTTTTTTTCATTCGAAATTCGACCAATAGCAAACCTGCCCCTAAATAAGATCACATTATGGACCCTATTACCCAGGGGTTCAATGACTTGCATATTTGCTATATGTTCTGGCTCATTAGAGATCACTAGATCCAATACAGCATTTTTTCTGGTTGGCTCCTCAACAACTGGTACCATAATATTGTCATGCAACAAGTTTATAAACTTGTTCCAATAAACTGTCCTGGCAATACTGATGCAGTCAATTTCCAGTCAATTTCTGGGTAAATAAAACCTCCCATTATCATTACTTTCCCCAAACTAGCAGCCTTTTCTATATGTATCAGGAGCTTAGCCTCCTCCTCCTCACTTACATTAGGAGGTCTATAGCATACCCCATACAATAAATTTGATGGACTGTTTACAATTGGTAACTCCTCCCATAAGTTTTCCGCCCCTAATTTTCTAACATAACCTCCTCCTTTATATTAACTTTTAGATCCTGCCTAACAAACAGACATACCCCAATTATTTAAAAGTATTTGTCCTTTTACAAGGGTTCACTCTTTGTAACCAAACTGTTACTTTAGCAATGGGATAGAATGAACACTAGTGATGGGCAAATCTCACCCGTTTCGCTTCGCCGAAAAATTTGTAAATTTCCAGAGAAATTCGCGAATTGGGGAAAAAATCGCGAAACTAGTCGCGCGTCGTTTTTGACACGCAACGCGTCAATCGCAGCGCGTCGCGTCGTGTCAAAAACGACGTGCGACTTGTTTTTTGGGCGAATTTTTCAGTGGCGCATTTTTGCTGGTGTTTCGTGAATTTATTCGCCAGCGGAAACGAGTTGCGCGTCTTTGACGCGCGGCGCGTCGCGTCATTTTCGACGTGTCGCATCAAAAACGACGCGCGACTCATTTTTTGGACGAATTTTTCGGGGGCAAATTTTTGCTGGTGTTTCGCCAATTTATTAGCCATCGAATTCACCGCGAATTCGCCCCTGGCGAATAAATTCGCCCATCACTAATGAACACTCTTTTAGGAGATTAGGATGTCTTTAACAATCAATTGGAGACATTTGTAGATATATTTCCATCTATATTGTTTTAACCTGATGCACTGGCACTTCTAGAGGTTTCCCTGCTGTTACAACATATACTGAGTTTTATAGATACATACTTAAAGTACAATGCAGTATATATAGAAATATTTAGAAACAAATTTTTACAATTTAACTATTTGTTACCACTTTTATAGCCCTAGATTCTTACAGACATTTATTTAACCGTTGTTTTGTCTTGTGATAAATCATCTAATGTTTACACCATCCTTTCAGTGCTTCCTTTATAAATTGTTATGTTACTCACTTATTTTTGTTGGAAAGTCAAAGGTAGGTCAAAGAAATGCCAGCATATTTCTAAAAAAAAAACATATTTTTCTTCCAGCAAGTCATAATTATAATAATGTACTGTAAAGAGGAGCACTGGAGATTCATGACCTTATAAAGGCACAATGATACAGACGGTATGATTTTATACTGGTCTTGGAACTCCAATCTGGCTCTTAATATATTATGAAGATATTTTTTGTAAATATTCGGCTTATGGTAAAGGTATAGGATCTGTTATCTGTAAACCTGTTATCCAGAAAGTTCTAAATTATGGAACTACCATTTACCAAAGATAATATTTCAACCAAATAATTAAAATTTGTAAAAATGATTTATTTTTTTCTCTGTAATAATAAAACAGTACCTTCTACTTGATCCCAAATAAGATACAGTTTATGCTTATTGGAGGGAGGCAGAATAATCCTTGGGATTAATTAATATTTAAATGATTTTTTTTAGATTTAAGGTATAGAGACCGAAATTACTGAAAGATCCCCTTATTTGGAAAACTCCAGGTCCAGAGGATTCTGGATAACAGATCCCATACTTTTATTACGTACAATTCTAAGGCAGATACTGTGTAAACACAGAACAGCCGTGAATAAGGTGCTAAAGAAGGACAATAAATTAGTCTATACATCAGTGGCGGAACTAGCGGGGGGAGCAGGGGGTTTGATTGGGCCAGGGTCCGCACCTGCAGTAAATTCACATACCGTAAAGACACAGAACCAATAGCGATAAGCAAATCCGTCCCATTTTGCTTTGCTGCAAAATTTGAGAAACTGGGAAAAGTCAAAAGGCGAAAACATTTTTTATTCAAGACATTATACAACTTTTTTTTACAACTCCAAAATCATTACAGTCATAGGACATTTTTTCTGGTGGCAACTTTTTCATCACAGCGACTTTTTGTCCAAATGCATTAAAATCAATGGGCTTTTTTTTCTTATGATGACATTTTTGTCTTGGCAAATCCATTACTGCCAAAAAAAAATTCTCATCACTACTTCCTAATACTCATATTACTTTCTCTATTCCCTTCCTGGCAAAAAAATAAAACAAAGTACAGGAATGGGACCCATTATCCAGAAACCCGTTATCCAGAAACTGCCAAATTACGGAATGGCCGTCTCCCATAGACTCCATTATAATGATATGATCCAGAATTTTAAAAATGATTTCCCTTTTCTCTGTAATAATAAAACAGTAGCTTGTACTTGATCCCAACTAAGATATAATTAATTCTTATTGGAAACTAAACCAGCCTATTGAGTTTATTTTATTTTTACATGATTTTCTAGTAGTCTTAAGGTGTGAAGATCCAAATTATGGAAAGACCCGTTATCTAGCAAGCCCCACGTCCCGATGATTCTGGATAATATGTCCCATACCTGTTGTACCAACCTGTTTCATGGCAGCTATTCAAACACTTGTTTCAGAAGATGAGAACTTTGAAAGACATTATGAGGGTTATTTATTAAAGTCCAATTTGTTTGGAGAAAAAAAATTATTAAAACCCGATGCTGCTAAAACTCCAATAATCCGAAAAAATTGTATAACTCGATTTCTTTTTACAATTTTATCAAGTCTTTTCCCGCATCAGATTTTTTGCCATAAATTTATTGATAAATATGGTAAAAATGTGCACAGGACTTTGATTAAAATGGTTTTGAGAAACCAGTGAGAGATTTTCAGATTTTAACCCACTAATTATTAAATATAAAAGTATAATGCAGTGGTTCCCAAATTGATGGGGGGTTTGAGCAGTGGTAGGATGGGCTCAGTTTGTAGAACAGTTATAGCAGGAATTGTGGAGAATTGCCATTTGTCATACACATCTGAAAGCCGAACTTGAAAGACAATTTGGGTGAAATTTGGGGTAAATATGTATTTGTTGTAAAAGATATTCTTAAAACTATGATTGAATGCCTGACACATCAATATTTTACTATATCTGTACTTATTTCATAAGCTCAAGGGGGCCCTGAGCAATGAGTTTGCACCAAAAATAAACAGAGGAAAAAAAACATTTTTTTTCCCCTCAATTTCTAGCATAGTTTTTTTTTAATAAGCTTTGTGGAAAAAGTGCCATTCACTTTTCTGAAAACCTAAATAAAGATGTTCAAAACTAACTTGCATGAATACTTCTGGTGGACCCACCATTGACATAAAAAGTATACCAAGAGACACCAGAGAATATTTGCAATTCTTTCCTCTTATAAATCACAAGCATGCAAAAAGTTCCTGGGGGTGGCAGTTATGGGCTGTGATTGACTACTGGTAGCCCCTATGTGGACTGGCAGCCTACAAGAGGCTCTGTTGACAGTACTCATGATTTTTAAGCAACCAAAACTTGCCTCCAAGCAAGGAATTAAAAAATAAGCACATGCTTTGAGGTGAGTGTGAGTAACATCCAATGGGTTGGTAAGCAAAATGTTGCTCATAAGCCACTGGTTGAGGATCGCTGGTCTAGAACATCCTTTCAAACTCCAGCTTTGCTTTTCATCCCGCTGCAAAGGGTATGGTGGGTTTCTGAACTGAACAAATGCCTTTGCACTATACAGAAAAAAGAATGTGTTGACAAATTACAACTATGGTATGGATACTATCCCTTAAAATGTAGTCAAAACTTAAAATTTTATATTACAGCACATATTTAAAGGACATATACTTTATTTGTAAATGCGTTTGCCAGAGTTTGAGTTCATTTTCCACCCCAAAATTTTACTTGTTGATAGCTCAGCTCAAAAATGGGACAAGCAGAGGGATTTAATATTTAGTCAGCAAAGAATGGAAAATGAAATCAGACAGAACTATAAATAGTGATGTATATTTAGCTGGCTTGGTTATTATGCTCTGATTTATTGGCACATTATATGATACAGTTAAATGTCCCACAGCAGAGATATATAATGTTCCGCAATATCAGCATCTGTTCTCTGTAGAAGAAAAATATTTGCACTCATCCTTTTATACATGTTTTTGCCAAAATGACAACATAGAACTTATTTAATTTGTTTTGTTCTACATATATGGCAGACATAATGACAAATGAAGGTTAGTCAAGTAAGATTTAAAAATCTGTTTTTACAAAGGATGGTTTGCATGTATAAATGGAATGTAGACTGAAGTAAAATGATTATTTTAGAGGGCTATATTTCCTCTAAGGTAGGTTTATACAAACAAACAATGTTTATGTTCATGAATTATTTGGAAATTTATAGTGTCAGAAATTCTAAGAAGCAACTCACAAGATCCATCTAAAGGTGGCCACGATAAGATCCACCAAATGAGCGTATTCCTCCCCGTTATGCCCACCCATGGCTGGGCGATAGCAGGTCAATCCGAATGCGTGACAGAATATTTGGATTTCAACTAAGAGAATGTACGCTGATGGGATGAGGATCAACTAACCGAAGCAGCCCTTAATCACCACAAAAATTAAACCTCCTCGATCGATATCTTGGCCAACTATTCACCTGGTAGACCCATCAGAAGCACCCATGCAATGGCTAAACGACAGTTATCGGCAGCTTTGATCTGTCAGTGTATGGCCACCTTAAGTCTTACTGTAGGACCCTAAACTGGACTAGTTAGAAAGGAGTTTGCCAATATGCATTCACTGGACTATAAAATAGGGCAGCCTGGTGGTTAGGTTACAGGTAAATAGTTTGACTGAAAGACAGGGGGTTCAATGGACAGTCACTGGACTAGATGAAGGACGATGGTGGTGATCCTGACTCCTTTGCTGCCTGAGGTGGCTTGCTACTGCCCCCTCCCCCCCATGCTCGCCTTTTTGGAGCTGGAAGGGGTCCATGAGCCAGGACGCTTGGTTTGGAAGTGGGAAGTTGAGGTCTTACCTGAAACCAATAGTTGTATTTTTCCATGCCTGGTAACAATTGTGGTGCTTCCGCCTGAGGCAAGCTTCTGATGATGGGGTAGTATATACTGTAGGGCACAGTCACATCTGGGGGCAGATTTACAAAATTCACGCAAAAAGATCGAAGTTCGATCGGATTCGATCAAATTCCGATTGTACGATTTTTCGGATATTTGAATAATCAAATTCGATGATCGAATACGCAAAATTTGAGCGTATCGAATAAATCAAATAGATCGAATGATCGGATATTCGATAATTCAACCATTCGATGATCGAAGTACTTTAACGTTAAAATTTTATTCGACTGCCTACTTCGCAGATTGAACCTACCGAATTGCAATAGAAGCCTATGCAAAGCCCCCCATAGGCTTTTTTTTCTATCACCTGCTCGAATACCATTCGTATGATTGAACGCCTCGATCATTCGAATCGTACTAATTTTTAGAGCGATCTGAGGAAATCTAACAATTTTTTTGTGAAATCAGCGATCAGTATTCGATCGTATGATTTCATCGAGAAATCGAATATCGAACTAGCCTAAAACTATTCGACAAGCATTCGATAGCTTTTAGCCCTCGAATTAGGGAATAATGATAAATTTGCCTCCTGTTGTACGATCCACTTCTATTCACCTTCGTTTTGTAGGCAGACGAAGAGAAGCAAATATCCCCCCACTTGCAGCTCTGTGTAGCTCCACCAACAGGCAATTATCGGCCTGTGTTCTTCTACATGGAATGGTGATACACCTAAAAATGCATGCTTTTGTGTTCTGAATGCTGAATATATTTAAAAGTAAATTGTTTGACAAAATGAAAAGTATATGTAGGTCAAAAATTCAAATATTTATGCATTTGTAAGCCTTTATTCTAATAAATGTTCTTATTAATACAGGGCCTGAATACCCTTTGCTATATGAAAGATACTGGGAATATCTCTGATACAGTGCCTCCACCTAGTGGTATCTGGGAATTGCACCTACAGATGGACCGGCTTGAAACAATAAATTACATGTGCAATAAACACATGGAACTTTATATAGAAAAAGGTAATATAAAAAAAAAAAAAGAAAAATGTAATAACAATATCAATATCAACCCTGTCCTGGGGTACTCATCTAGTCTTCTCAACTCCTGGCACGGTCAATCCCCAAGACACAGTCCCACACTCCACTCATGGTGGACAAACACAGTCACTGTCCTTTCCCAAGAGCTGTTTACCCCAGGAAGCAAAACCTGCCCCAAAGTACCTCTCTCTTTGGACAAGGCAGTAGCTCCTACATAACAGGCTCTCAATCTGTTCTCACACAGGGGACACAAGCTGGACACTTCCAATGCCCTTATTTAGGCTGAGACTCATGAGGGCTCACACAGAGCTGTTACAGGCATCCACAGCATCTCATAGAAATCTTTACTCTTCAGCCAAGCTCCAACACTCTGGAACATAGTATTTGTACCTGAATAGAGAACTGGCTAAAAGATAGACTACAAAGTGTTGTGGTAAAAGGAACATTTTCTAATTGGACCAGTGTTGTTAGTGGGGTACCGCAGGGCTCTGTACTGGGTCCATTGCTTTTCAACTTCTTTATTAATGGAAGTGGGCATTGAAAGTACAGTTTCTATTTTTGCAGATTATACTAAATTGTGCAGAACTATAGGTTTCATGCAGGATGCTGCCACTTTGCAGAGTGATTTGTCTAAGTTGGGAAACTGGGCAGCAAACTGGAAAATGAGGTTCAATGTTGATAAATGCAAGGTTATGCACTTTGGCAAAAATAATATAAATGCAAGTTATACACTAAATGGCAGTGTGTTGGGAGTTTCCTTAAGTGAGAAGGATCTTGGGGTTTTTATAGATAACAAGTTGTCTAATTCTGGGCAGTGTCTGTAGCTACTAAAGCAAATAAAGTTCTGTCCTGCATAAAAAAGGGCATAAACTCAAGGGATGAAAACATAATTATACCTCTTTATAGATCCCTAGTAAGGCCTCATCTGGAGTATGCAGTGCAGTTTTGGACTCCAGTCCTTAGGAGAGATATAAATGAGCTGGAGAGAGTGCAGAGACTAAGTGCAAATCAACTGGTTAGAGGGATGAGGGAAGACTTCAATTATGAGGGGAGACTGTCCAGGTTGGGGTTGTTTTCTCTGGAAAAAAGGCGCTTGTGAGGGGACATGATTACACTTTACAAATACATTAAGGGACATTATAGACAAATATCGGGGGACCTTTTTACCCATAAAGAGGATCACCAGAGGCCACCCCTTCAGACTAGAAGAAAAGGACTTTCATTTGAAGCAGCGTAGGTGGTTCTTCACAGTCAGGACAGTGAGGTTGTGGAATGCACTGCCGGGTGATGTTGTGATGCTTATTCTGTTGATGCTTTTAAAAGGGGCTTGGAGGATTTTGTGGACAGACATAATATCAAAGGCTATTTTGTACTAAACTCTACAGTTATTATAGCTATGGACATATATGGTTTGTGTGAAAGAGTGGAGGGGTGTGTGTGTGCTGGGTTTTAATTTGGAGGGGTTGAACTTGATGGACTTTGTCTTTTTTCAAACCAATTTAACTATGTAATTATACTATATGTAACTATGTTACTAGTTTACACAATATCACACCTAGTTACAGCCATTGGTTTGTTCTTTTTTCTCTACAAATTCATTTTAAATAAATGAAAGTAATACCATAATTGCCCATTATTCCGGATGCAGAGACATTGTGTTCCTGCTTTAATATATAATTGTTACATAGTCATTTAGATTGAAAAAGAACAGAACCGTCATTTAAGTCTAACCATTAAAAAGAAATATTGGACTGTACTTGATTCTAGATGAAGAAAAACTGATGTGATTGCAATTAATTTCATCTCAAAAATTGAGGCAGGATTTTGCCACTGATGAACACTGGTATCCTGTTTTATTTTATGGATGTAACTTTGGACAACCAATGTTACATTTATTACATTACATTTCTCACTTTATGTTCACTTACAAAATTAACAATCATGTAATTCATCAAAGCATAGTGAAACTACTGACTTCAATGGTATTCATTGAACGTACGTGCATAAAAAGCTTATGGTGAAGTTATTTATCTTTGAATTTGCAGAAAGAAAGTCTACATGTACCTACAGATGAAGCCATTTTGGATTGTGCATTTGACACAGAATAACTTAACTCATCTATCCCATTTAACTCACAGAATATTGTGTCACAGCATCCCATCCAATTAAAGAGTTCACCATTGAACATAATGGAGCTTTGGTATGAAAAGGTTAAATGCATTAAATGAGTTAAGATGACTTTAGACAACACAGTTTCTTCAATTACTCCTCATTGCAGAGTCAGCACATTGGAGCTCACAGGTGCCATCTTCGGTGCTTTGGTAATCTTCATAAAATAAGGGCTGTATTGGCACATGCGTAGTTAAAGAAGTCTTCCAGTTCCAGTTGCGCCAAAAGTGACGGAAATAGCTGAAGGGAAGAAGACCCGAAGATTTCCAAAGCTCCAGAAGAGGGTGCCCATGAGATTAGCTGCGTTGACACACCTGTGTGGGCAGGAGCAGGGAGGGGGGACTATGTAGATTAGGGGGTAGTGGGTTTTATTATGTGAGGGGTTAAATTCTCTTTTAGACCAAGAGGCTGAGCAATCCCCCAAAGAATTGCCAAGGGATGACTCCAAACATGTATGTGTTTTGCTGGTAGTCCACAAAGGGAATTCACCAAATGTGTGAAGGCAGTGGCCAGAGGGCAGGAGTTATCTTTATGATTTATATTTTGCACACTAAAATGCACACCTTTGTATTGCCCTAAACTGCCTTAAATGTCAAGAAAGTTCCTGTTGTTGATCCTATCTGTATACACATGGTGGTGGATGAAGGCAACAATTTGCTAAAAAAAAGCAAATGCATGAAGATTTAAAGCACTAAACACTATCTTAAAGGGAAACACACCTTTTTCTGCTTTTCCTTTGACCACTTTCTCACAGTCTGTTTTCATTTTGGTTAGCCCATGATTAAGTACCCTGGGAGGGTACAAAATCCGTAGGGTGGTTGGAGATGCAAGCATACATTTTTTAATTTCGTAAAATAAAGATATATTTTTCAACTTAAAACTTTTGTGGTCCTGTTGATCTGTTTTGAGTGTCGGGCAGCCCTGTTCTTTCATCAATTTTTCTGGCATGCCACTCCCTAAAGATGGGGGTCTGGGGCTGGTGCACTACTCTGTGAGATACTTACAATATATTCTGGGGCACCTTGTCCTCTTAACATTGGAATCAATTGTGGGGGCACCTAACGTCGCTCATTCTATAAGATGGGCTGCAATTACAATTGCATATGTTACTAGTTTGCATCAGTTTGCGTGATATACTATGTAATACTATCTGTCAGGAATCCTTCAAGCAATATTTTAACTTAGAAAGTCTGTAGCAGATACACATTTTTTGCATTCCTTCTATCAATGAAATTATACGTATAGCTGGCCTACTGGCTGCCTAGATTAGGTTTTTGCATCCAAATAGTAATATGCACTGACTGCGGTGACCTTATAGTAAGGGCAGAGTTGAGCAGCTGCAGGCCCTCGTGTTGTGCCTGGATATTTAGCCCATTTATGACCTCAGCAGATGTTTCTACAAACATGCAATTAGGATTTCCTCATTTCTAATTACTGGAGGTGACATGAAAAATCATAACACAGGCTCCAAATGTGCTTCTCGGTAACCCAAGGTCTTCCCTTCTCATGATGTAATATTCCCAGAGCGTAGCAGTGGGTGCCCTTGTAGAGCAAAAATCAAAGCTATCATCTCCTTTGAGGTTACAACAATATTGATAACATTTGTTGTAAGTGTAAGAAATCCAGCAGTCCTGTCAAAAGTATCACATGCACACACTCATGTTCAATGGAAATAGTCCTTTTCCCCGCCCTAATGAAATTAAAGTAGACAATGAGTGGTGATAAAACAATCTAGAATGCCGTGAAAATGAAAGCTTAAATGTCTAATTGTGTGGAAAGAAGTAGCAAGAGTTCAGACAGGCTGTGCAGGGGGTAAGAGATACAGATTATACTTACAGATATTGGGCATTTCAATAAGACATTACAACTCTAGCAGAAATCAGCACATTATATACAGATATGAAGGGCTTAAAAAAGAAATCTAATTACAAGATGTCCAATCTGCATCCTTACAGCTGTTAGAGAATTACAAACAACAGCGTCCCATAGGCAAAGGTCAGCCTATCCTTGGAAATTATTCTTACCACCATAGGGCGAATTAATGGATATTCCTGCACTAATTGTTTAAAAATTGTGTATAATGCCTATGCAAATAAGTGTTTATACTCAAAACACAGTTTGCACTTTTACAGCCTTATTAGGTCTGCCATAGGTAGTGTATTTTCTATTTAAATGAAAAGAAAGTGGCTGCAGATGGGTAAGGTCATTTTGTAAAACCTCCATTTAATGGAAAATATAATCTGCCGTTGATTATCAATAACCATTAACCATAGAGAAGAACAGGCAGGTTGCATAGAGCCAATCTCAATGAGCAGGGGGAAAGGGGAACGTTACATAAACAAGTGGCAACTCTTTTTATGTCCTGGTCTTTGGCCTGAATGCCTATCTACAGTAAGGCACTGACTTGAGTAGTTAGCTTGCTGCTAACCAACTCTTAAGGGCCAACTCACACTGATAAAGGCTTGCTCCAAAGCATCAGTGTAATTCTTACATGCTCAAAAAATTCTAAACATTTTGTAGGCATCGGGTGGTATGCATGGAACTTGGAACGGGGCCTAGCTTGTTACTTTTGAAATATGCTATGCCATTCCCACATAGGAGCACTGGTTCTAAGTTTATCACGTTTTCATGGCTATAATCCTGGATACCCAGTATTTAGGCCAGGGAAAGCTGAGTATTTATGAGTAGATTTACTCATCTGCTGAATTATGTAAATGGCCAACAGTCCAAATATTGAACTTCATATCAGGCTATGCACAGGGTGTTTTCCAGCCTCCACACCCTGATCAGATATTGAATGGGGAAGACATTATTTGCCTCCATAAAAGGGCCAAAAGGCTTAGTGGAGATGGGTGACACTGGTGAAAAGTCATCATTGGGAGTTTATGGTAATACAGAAAGTTTACATATAGTTGTACAGTTATTTTAGGTTGAAGAAAGGCAACTATCCATCAAGTTTAACCTTTCCCTGTACCTCCCCATGGATGACTATTCACAGCCCAAGTTACTATTCCAAAAATAATGTGTAATTAAAATGTTCATTCTTCCTCTGATCTACTGAACTACAACAGTCAGCAACCAATGATATCTATGGCAGGCCCAGGATGCCCACTGTCACAGCTGATGAAACAAAGGTTAGCCAGGCCTCATGTAAAGGAATCATCATTTTTTCCCTTAATAGATTTCAGCAAAAAAAAAAAAAAAAACATTTCTGGCAAGTCCACCTTGAATAAATTGTAGCCAGTTGAGGACAGATACAATCAAGGAATGCAATGTCTCTTATGAGGAATGATCTGGTAGTAATAGCTTAAATATTTTGCATTTACAATTCATAACTAAAGCAGGTGGCTTATTTCCCCATCTTATTTAAAGCAGGATGGGTTTTCCCTGCACTGGCATTTCTTTCTTTTCACTCCAGCCTTCCCGTTACTTATCCATGTGCAATGTATTCTGCACTTTGTTTGAAATTTGATATTCATTTTGATGTGACTGAGAATAATATATATATTTGTTTTCAGTGTGTGAAAGTCTCAGTCGACCCCAGGGATGCGTGTAATTGTTAAAATGTGTGTGACCTTTAAAACTGCCTCCCAAAGGAAGTGATTTAAGGCACAAGGAAAATATAAGCTTACATGCATCATTTTAATTCAAATTCTCAAAATCCTAGACTATTGTAACCTGCTTTTGTTCTGTGTCTCTTGATGAGGAACATTCACATGTCCACTAATATTAAAGAGACCAAAGAACAGAGCATTCAGATTGGTGTGCCTTTAT
The DNA here is from genome assembly GCA_024363595.1 of Xenopus borealis. NCBI lineage: Eukaryota > Metazoa > Chordata > Amphibia > Anura > Pipidae > Xenopus > Xenopus borealis. The sequence continues at coordinate 124,471,252 of CM044440.1, read as the reverse complement.
GAATCTGCTTGATATTTGACCAATATTTTTACCAATCGAGCAATAAAAAAGAGAAGCGTTACAGGTAATTCATGATGTGAAATATATTTCAGACGATCACAAGAATGATGTAATCTTATTTAAGTGTGTTGTTCCTTAAAATTGTTCAGATTGTTGATGTTGTATCATTATCAACAGTTCCTGTGCCTGCTAATAATTGGGAACAGTCAGCTTAGTGTTAATTAAAGGTCATGAATTCTAGTTAAATGGATTCTCTCATGATTTTTATGGTGTAGTTATTTCTAAAATAAACTGTATACATTGCATTTAATTCACTCTATCATATGAAATTGTATTCCTCATTCAGCATTCCTCATTCAGTTTTTCAGCTGTAATATTGGTGTGAAGGCAGCTACAGTATCTTAGGCTATTGTGTTTGATCCTGTATTTTCAGCCAGCACTTCACAATGGAACTGCTTTCAGATAAGCTATTGTTTCTCCTACTCAATGTAACTGGAGGAGTCACAGTAGGACTTGGATTTTTACTACTGAATCCTATTCTTATATCTACTATCTACATCTAACAATTCAGGTATCTGAAAGACGTTATTTTGTTACTTACCCATTCTTCTGTTGTTAAGCTGCTGGGTGTGATATCAATCCAACTTGCAGTGCAACAGTCACATGACTGAGGGTACCTTGCAAACAAACAATCTAGCCTCAATATATCTAGCCCCATGTCTGTCAGATTTCAAAACTAAATATAAAAAAATATATAAATGCTCTTTCAGATTTCAATGAAGACTTCTGCTGAAGTAATTATATATACTCAAAATGCTGATATATATAAACAAATAAAGTTGGGTACACAAAAGTAGAGACTTTGTGTATCTTGACTCAATTGCATCCAACTTTTGGTAGAGGGGGATAGAATTAATTCCTAAGTTTATGGATTTTCACCAGGTACAAGTCTGCTGCACCTACTGCGGGCAGCTTGCAGAAGGAACCATTCAAACTGGCATCACTAGGCCCACTTTATTCATTTTGGACCAGAAAACAGGACGGAGTGCAACTATAAGAAAGTGAAACAGTCTCTGGACACAAGTACCCTTAATGAATGGCATTAATGTGACCAATGATGAGTGCTTATATATACCACTAAAGCCATGGTCATATATTCGACCTCTCATACCTTATTTTTGTTTTTTGTTTGTGCTTATTACTGCCTAACTCCTTCTTTTGATATTATACAGTATATGCTATGACAACATTACTTCAACACAGTATCACCGGTGTCATTAGACAATATCACCAGTGACGTTAGACACTGCACAGCACTATTGTAGTGGTGTATTTATTTAAATGGTGGAAGGGGATAAACATATTAATATTTGGTGGCTTTGTAAGACTTTGCCAGCAATTGGTTTAAAGGAAAGCTATACCCCCCGAACAATGTAGGTCTCTATAAACAGATATTGCATAAAACAGCTCATATGTAAAACTCTGCTTCATGTAAATAAACCATTTTCATAATAATATACTTTTTTAGTAGCATGTGCCATTGGGTCATCATAAATAGAAAATATCCATTTAAAAAAATAAGGACAGCCTCCTGGGATCCTAGGATCCAACGGTGCACACAAACAGACCAAACAAACTATAAAGTTAGGTCACATGAGCCAATTAACAGACAGAGTTGTGTATTTTGCTTCAACACTTCTTCCTGTTACAGTTAGAGATGAAATATTTCTGGTCAGGTGATCTCTGAGGCAGCACACAGACCATCACGAAATGGTGGTTCAAGGCAAGAGATGTAAAGGGGCAATATTTACTTAAATATATATACCAGGTAGGTAAGATTCTTTAATATGTCCCTTGATTTGATATAAACTATCTGTTGCTCAAAGATTCATTTCCAGGGTATAGTTTTCCTTTAAGTGAATGTGAGGCTCCATTGTGCTGCTCATTGGAAGTTTAGTAATAATCAAAGCTACACCATGGCCCTTCTAAGCTGCTTTGACTCTCCCAAGTGGTACAGGTATATCCATTACCTGGAGAGGGGTCTACAGTGGGGGGTATTAAAATATGGGGTTAGTTCAACACACACATGACCAACAAGCATTTAGATTCCCAATAACATGTTCCTGTAAATAGATTTGTTAAACAACCTCAGGGACGGTTCATGTCTCCCATACACAGGTGTTTCTTGCACTGGTAACTTAATCCAAAGATTTTGACCTATGATTTGTATTTCTGATCAGTTTTATAAAGTATCAAATACTGAAAAACATCAGAGGTATCCAGAGTCAGTCCTCTTGGGCCACTGACAGATTAGGGTTTTTGAGCCATACATACTTACACATTACATTTAGCAAAGAACACACTGTTAATGGGATAATTGCATTTTAATTACAGAAATCCTATAACTCTGGAATGTCAGTAGTGACCCTCTGAGACTGAACTGGACAGTCTTGATGGATGATTGGGGGAAGAAGTAGGAAATATCACTTCAGCCTCTCAGAAAGCATTGGGCCAGGAAAAAGGAATTTGCATTGCTGATTGGAAATCTCAGACTAGGATTAAAGAGACATCAACATTGTTATTTTATTATGGAGAATGCTGTAATATTTCCAGATGCCCATATTAAATTTTCCATTAATCATTATACTCATTTATATTTGCTCTACTTGTAAATTATATTTATGTTGCCTCCCCTTATCTATTGACATATATATATAGCCATTAATATTGTAGAGTTGTGTTCCTTCATACAGGATTATAATTCAAGTAATATGTTATCAAACATTTGAAGAGGAAGTTCATGTTTAAATTATATTCATTATGATGTAGACAATGATATTCTCGGACAATGTGCAGTTGATTTCTCTTCTTCTGTGCTTGGAGGTTCTTCAACTTTTCACTGCTTGTACTGTATATTTCATGATATATTAGGTTATGCCCCTGCACCAAATAGTAAAAATAAACTCACAAGATACTTCAATGCCAGTTCTCTGAAACATCTGGCTTCCCTGTGTTTTCACAATAATGTGCACATAAAAGAACTGACTTATTCCAACCCCAACAACCCCTTCAGATACTATGCAACCTTTCTTCTTAACCATCTATCTATCCAAAAATTCTTCTCTCCTTGAATCTATCTTGCTGGCAGCATAGGCACTACACTTTTCTTTATCCAGAAATGTTCTGCTAATAAAACTTCCCTTTTTATGATGACATTGCTACAAACCCTCTACAGACTTAACCTTAAAGGAACACTAACACCAAAATAGGAGTTTTTTTAAAGGAAAGACATTATAATATAGTGGTGCACTGCACTGGTAAAACTGGTGTGTTATCAACAACTATAGTTTATACAAACAAGTGGCTGTGTAGTCAAGGAGGCAGCCATTCAATCACAGGATACACAGTAGATAACAGATAAGTACTACTACAGTTTATATAAACAAGCTGCTGTGTAGCCATGGGGGCAGCCATTAAACACAGGATACACAGTAGATAACAGATAAGTACTACTATAGTTTATATAAACAAGCTGCTGTGTAGCCATGGGGGCAGCTATTCAAGCACAGGAGACACAGTAGATAACAGATACATTCTGAAGAATCCCATTGTATGCTATAGAGTGTATCTGTTATCTGCTGTGTATCCTGTGCCTTTTCAGTTTTGAATGGCGGACCCTATGACTACACAGCAGCTTGTTTATGTAAACTACAGTCGTGTTTCTGAAGCAAACACACCAGTTTTACCAGTGCATGGCAACAGCACATTTTTATTAGTTTAGGACACTTTTATTTTTGGTGTTACTGTTCCTTTAACATAGGTTGTATAAAAGCTCCCACTACCTGTCACATTATATTGAACTTTATGAATCAGAAAATGACTGCTTGCCTTTATGTCTCAATGACACATTCAGCCCATAAACTCCTCCTCCTGAATTCAGTTATCCTCTTTAAATTATGGCTGTTCTATTGGACTGGTTTTAAGCTATGATATCTCATGTCTCTTGTCCTATCTTTTATCATAATACGAAATTCAGCCCATTATATATATTGTTAAGAAAACCACAGCAAAACAAAGATGGTGTCACGGTCGGCACCCAAATACCAGAACAAGTACCAAGCACCCTGGTCTCGGCTCGTGCTTCACCAGTAGTGTGGCCGCCTTTGGCTTCGGGAGGAGCCCTCAGCTACTCAGATGCCACCTGGACTTAAACGAGAGGTGCAGGGCAGGAGTTCTGGCCAGCAATGGGGCACAACAGTATTTGTCTTTAAGGCCAAAGGTCACGGTACAACAGGATGAGGCAGGTTCGTAGTAAAACACAGGCAGGGTCAAGGCAGGCTGATAGCAAGGAATCGTCAGGCAGGCAAAGGGTCAAACCGGGTGATCAATCAGGTAGGATTAGGCAGAATCGGTAGTCAGAACAGGCACAGGTCAGGAATACAGAAAACAGGATAATCAATAGCCAGGCAGGGTCAAACACAGGAATAAGAACAAGGCAGAAGCTTCAATAGCACAGAAAAGGCACCAGGAGAGAATCCTATCACGGGCAATGAGTTTAACAAAATAGCCCCTTTAAATATTTTAAACTTCGCGCCATTGCGCGCTGACGTCACAACGTCAGCGCGCATGCGCCTATAAATAGAGGAAGTGCGCGCCGCGCGCACACTAAGAAGAGGATGCCCGCAAGGATTGGTGCGGCGGGCGTCCCCGCCAATGGCGCGGCGGGCGTCCCCGCCGTGCCCCCACTAGACCACCAGGGTGAGTCCTCACAGATGGATTCACCTGTAATCCCTGGAATATTATCCAATATAAGTACTCTTCAAGCATGCCCTAGGAACTAAGAAAAGGTTCTAATGAAAAGATCTATACGGATCTCTAATACAAATGTATTTTGCAGCTGGACTTTAGGTGCCTATAATCCTACAATAAATATGGGGTGCTGGGAGATCATTATCTCTACTTTTAGGAGCCAATTTGTCAAAGGTCGAATTTCAAATTCATGTGAGTTTTTATTTAACTCTAATAAATTCAAACATAGTTTAAATTCAATTGGGAGGTTATTTGATGAAAAACAATTGGCTACCTGTATCCAAAACTCAAATATTACTGACCTGAAAGCTTGAACAAAATTCCCACTGACTTATACATGAACTCAGCAGGTTTAAGGTGGTGATTCAAATTATTCCCAGGGTATAGTTTTGATAGATCTTAAAATTCGAATTTGAATTTAAATTTTAATCGAGTTTGGATAATTCACAATTTGAATTTGAGAGTTTTGACCAAAAAAAAAAAAAATGGGAAAATTCAAATTCGAATATACACGTCAACCCTTGATAAATCTGCACCATAGAACATCATCTCTGGATCACTATGAAGAATGGTTGCTTATATCAAGCCTTAATTCGTTTCTAAGGGGATTTATTGAATATATCTGATTTCTGTGAGACCATTTGTAACACTCTGCCTGGATCTGAACAAGCAGTTTGTAGTTAGCTCCCAGTCTGCAATTCCTCTGCTCTATATTGTCAGACAACTAAGTTCCTGGTTCAATGCCTTGCTATCCTTGAGGTTTCTTGTAAATCTGGCCGCAATTTTTCTGAGTTTACAATCAGCCTGCCTATATAATACCCAGTTCTGAACTCCAGCCCTTTGTAGCCTGCTTGCTACTCGGTGCTCGAAATCTTGATCCAGTTGCTGTTTCCTGTTTCCTTTATTCCTGACTCCTGCTTCCCTGGTCTAGTCCATTGTGTTGATTCATGATTTAGACCTGACCTCTTCCTGTCCTTAATGGCTCCTTCTCTGCAGTATATGTGCAGGGGACTGGTAAATTAACCTCCCAGTATATTTAGCAGGCAGTCCCCTAGTGTTATGGACAACTAAGTCCTAAAATACAGTTAGGAGGGGGAACTGTTTCATATTCCTGCTATAATTCATGCCCCTTGCTGTTACTCACAGTGACCAGTAGATGGCACTGTGTTAAAGTATAAAAGGATTGTAAGACATGCTTTCAGAGTCCATCTTGTGCTGGCTCTGGCTTGAGCAGGCAGGCAGAGTTCGAGTGGAACCTAGACAGGTCAGGTCTAGTATAGATAGGCTACTCACAGTTATAGGTCACTCTTGGAGTGATAGGATTATTTAGTTGAGCAGTTTGAGGCTCCTACAAGGATTGTGAGTGGGATTAAGATCCCGGGTACTAATTTCCCAGAGTAGGGACTAAGTGTACAGACCTAGGATTAAAAGTGTCTCCTCAGGTTCCACTTAGGGAAAAGGCTGAAAGCTGGGTGTACCTCCTCAATGCTGCATATACATTGTCTCCCATGTGTGAAGGGGACAGTCTCTGACTAAGGGTGCTGTGAGTATTGCCTATCCACTGTTGATCCTGCATGTGCTGATATGATTGCTGTACACTCCAGTGTGGATTGTATGTTCAATAATTATGTTCTTTGGTTAAGTTAAAAGAACCACTGGCGTCCAATTATTTGCACCCTGAATACAGTTACAGTTGCACTACACCCTGCCTCCACCTCGCTGCGAGGGCTTACTCACTAAGATTTAAAGGAACAGTTCAGGGTAAAATTAAAAACTGGGTAAATAGATAGGCTGTGCAAAATAAAAAATGTTTCTAATATAGTTAGTCAGGGAAAAATGCAAACTATAGAAGTTGGAGTGACTTAATGTCTAATATAATAGCCAGAATCCAACATCCTGCTTTTCAGCTCTCTAAATCTGAGTAAGTCAGCGACTTGAAGGGGGGCCACATGGGACATAACTGTTCAGTGAGTTTGTAATTGATCCTCAGCATTCAGCTCAGATTCAAAAGCAACAGTTATGACCCATGTGGCCCTCCCTCAAGTCACTGATTGGTTACTGCCTGGTAACCAAGGTAACCAGTCAGTGTAAACAAAAGAGAGCTGAAAAGCAATATTTCTCTTAGGTTAGTCTTACAGCCACTCCAGCCTTTATACATTACATTTTTGCCTAATTAACTATATTGAAAACATGTTTTATTTTGCACAGCCTATCTATTTACCCAGTTTTTACTTTTATACTGAACAATTCCTTTAAGGTCTCATCCGGAGCAGTATATTGGGAGTGGAGCCTATAGTCAGAGAAAGGTGCACTCAATTTACTATAGCGCTACATATATTTTGTTTCTTATCTCCCCGTGGGAAGCACTAGCTCCTCATAAGACCTGGCAGCAACTGAGTAGTTGAGGGCCTATCCAAGAGCCAAATGTGGTTGTAGGCAGAGAGGAACCAGGCAACTTGCTCTAATTCAAGGGGTTTACTGTTTGGCCAGAGAAACTGAACACATGAGAAATTTAGTTAAATGTATTACCAGTCACTCTTTTGGCCAGTGACTTCCCAGAAGCTCCTATAGCAAATTTATATTCTCAAATGAATATTTGAAATCCAGTTGACTACACTATAGTCATTGCACCAAGGGAGGATCACCAGTCTAGTGAACTGAATAAAATGAGCAACAAACAAAACAACGACACAACACTCAGGCATTGTTGTTATTCTACAGTATATGATACATTTTTTTTTATATTGTACTGAAAACAAGAATTGGCCTCGGTACAATATCCAACCAAAATATTAATTGAGCAGTCTGTGCAGATTCTTTTTTTGTATTTTATTTCAATGACTTCATAACTGTAGCAACTGTAAAAACAAAACAAAAAAAATACTTTATGATAATGACAAGTTTGACATTAAAGTAAAATGAACATTATTCCGTGGAAACATACTATATTAGTAACAGCAGTGCCCGATTTAATTTATTTGAACTGACATTTTTTTTGTAACTTCTAGCTGTGACGCTATCCAGATCTAGATGGTTATGATGAAAGCTTTCTTTAAAAAAAAAAAATGATTGGGGAAAAAAAGAATAAAGAGCAAAAGAGTATTTCCCATACATCAGTGAAGGACAAAGTAATAGAGGCTGGTCTGGAACACATCTCTTCATGATGATTGACTTATCAGCAATTGCCATTGCAACAAATCTGGAAATTACATAATTGCCAGAAACTGAAGAAATTTGACTTGGCAGCGGCTAAACGTAGACGTGATTTATTTTGTAAAAAGTTTGTTTCTCAAGATGAAGGCTTGTTTAACAGAAGAGTGGAAAGGAAATAAGCAAAAGGTCTACTTCTGAAGGGCTAAATGTAACGGAATTGTCATTACAGCGATAACAAAAATAAACCATAAGTTGTTCGTAATGTTTTAATATACGTGGGTGCTTGTGCCGCGGCTGTCAGCTGGAAACTTTTTTCGTTAACGCCAAAAAAATGATTGTGATGTTCCTGTAAGAAACATTTTTCATGTGTACTTTGTAAATATCCTAGGAATCTCCCATCGTTAAAGTTAAGAAAAAAAAAACTGTTTGTTTACAGAAGGAATTAGACGCTTAAATAATAGTGATTGGCATTTTTTAAACTTCTGTTTGTCTTTATTTGTTAAGTTTAATATTTTGCTACTCTTCAATTTGATATTTATGGATCAGCTCTACCTGCTAGTTGGCTACAGTTGCCACCTGTCTGTTTTTGACCTGGACAGTCAGGTTTTTATATCTGCTGTCCGGTTCTAAGAGCCTGTTCCTTGCTTCCTGATCGATTCATGATCAATTTGGAAAATCATGGATCACCACATCACTGGCCCACACCTTTACGTCACTGGCCTGCCCCTTTGCATCACAGGCCCACCTCTTTGTGTCACCAGCCCTGCCTTTTACATCACTGGTGCCACCCCATGCAAAGAAAGGCAGGTTTAAGGCTGGGGCAGGGTCAGCCTTGGTTGTCTGACTCCAAACCACCAATCAGATTGCAGCTGGGCTAGGGCTGCAAAAGCCAAGTAATACCTAATGAGCCAGCCTACCAATTGCACAATTGGCCCAATGGCTAAGGCACCGAGCCAGAAACTCAAATGTCCTTGGCTTGAATCCCAGCAGAGCCTGACACTATATCTAATCCTACACACCTATATTTTACCTTCTTGCAGATCTTTACATATGTAAAAAGTAGATGCGTCATCAGTCATGGATTCATTGAGGTGTAAGACATGAAATCCCACAGTATTCTAGGAGAAGATCAGGAGGGAGTATCATGCGTGACATGGTAGAACATGCTCAAGCAAACAGCGGTTATCACCTTCATTATTAATTATTGCTGGTAATCGTTGAGGGAGATAGTGTTGACCAGGAAGAGATGCTTTCTATGTCTAGCACAAGAAAACTTTAAGTTAATCTCTCTTGAGGAGACATACCAGTGTCAGGTACAAAAACCAGGTGGCACTCATGTCTCATGAATTACTAGAGTCATGAATTACTAATGAATTAATACAACATGGTTCCTATTTTGAGGGAAAGAGTCAACTACACCTTCCAGAATTCTCAACCATTCAGTGTAGTGTAGGAACATGACAAATCCATGTCTTTTTGTCTTTGTATTTGCATTCTGGATTTACAGGGTTGTATTCATCAAAGTCATGAAAGCGTGACAAAACAATGCCATAGTAAATTCTAGCTCATATGGGATTGTATGTTAAAATTGGTTCTGTTAAAGGGGTTGTTCACCTTTGAGTTAACTTTTAGTATAATGTAGAGAGTGATATTCTGAGCCAATTTGCAATTGGTTTTTATTTTTTATTGTTTGTGGTTTTATAGTTATTTAGCTTTTTATTCAGCAGCTCTCTAGTTTGCAGTGTCAGCAATTTGGTTTCTAGGGTACAAATTACCCTAGCAACCCTGCATTGATTTGAATAAGAGACTGGAATATGAATAGGAGAGGGACTGAATAGAATGATAAGTAATAAAATGTGGCAATAACAATACATTTGTAGCCTTACAGAGCATTTGTTTTTACATGGTGTCAGTGACCCCCATTTGAAAGCTGCAAAGAAACAGAAGAAAATTGCAAATCATTAAAAAACTATGAAAAATAAATAATGCAGACCAATTGAAAAGTTTCTTAGAAGTGGCCCTTCTACAATATACTAAAATTTAACTTGAAGGTGAACCACCCCTTTAATCAATCACTTTGCAGTTCTTATTCCACAGTAAGAGTATGGACTTGATGGACATTCTGTTCTAGGACTGAACTTGATTTTCATGCAGGAAACCACCCTAATATCAAACAGACAGGTTTAAAAATACATAGTGTGAGAACCACACTCAAATTGATGCAGGCCTCTCCTGATGCATTGTTATAGGCCACTGTTATTGTTTTAGGGCTAAACAATCCCACCTTCCTGAGTTGACCCACCTTGTTCCACCATGAACTGTTCATTTGGCAACCTCACCATATTCTTTCAAGAGCACATGACATAAAACAGGGACTGATTGTTTAATTGAAGTGCAATTACCCAAGCAGACTGGGATTTTTCATCTTCTAACTAGTAGTAGTTTTATAAAAGCTCATTTCCGACTGGTTCTGACAAGTAACTACACCGGTCCAGTTTTGTACATTTTAAATTAGCTCCTCTATCTTTCATTTTTTTGTGGGCAGGGTGAGTGTTGGTAAGAATACATGTGTCTATTGTTTGTGATGGAGGCTATCAAATTAATAAAATTATGAAAAATGAAATATTTGGGGATTGTGTCTTTTTTGGAAATTTGCAAATGTCTCAACTAAAATTAATTCCTAGCATTATATCACAGCACCCCCCCCTAGAACCTAGATAACATTTATCTAATGAAGGCACATTTCTATTGTCCCAGAATATTAATTCAAATAAATTACAGGCACCTGAAGGTGAAAATCTGAAAATCAACTGCCTATTTATTGTCAACCTACCAAAATGTATGAAACTAATATGAATAGAACAAAGGCCATTTCATGAGCATTAACTCTTTTACGTCCCCAAAAATATGAATTGGAAAGGACTCAAAAAGAAAGATGAGTAGCAAGAACAATTAATAGGGATGCACTGAATCCACGATTCTGTTCGGAATTTGGCTAAGATTCGGACATTTTCCGCAGTATTTGGCCGAATCATTGTGTCTGGCCAAACCAAATCCGAATCCTTCAAATCATGTGACTATTGGTCACAAAACAATGAAGTAAAAAAGTTTAGCCCTTCCTCTCACTCATTTGCATATGCTAATTAGGGTTCGGATTCAGTTCGGTATTCGGGCGAATCTTTCGAAATTGATTCAGGGATTCGACCGAATCCAAAATAGTGGATTTGGTGCATCCCTAACAATTAATGTGTGGTTTTACAGAGAACTTGATTTTTTAGATGGGGTCAGTGACCCTCATCTTAAAGCAGGAAAGAGTCAGAAGAAGAATGCAAATTATTTAAAAACTAAAAAAAAGTTGATCATACAGAGATAAACTGCCAGTTTAGCCGTGTCAGAGACAGAATCTATAGCTTATCTGTATGGGCCCTGTCAGATGTTCTATAAAACAGACATCTGACTGAAAAGTCTGACAGGTTTAAAAATCCATGTATCAAAAAAGATTAAGATCGCACACTCATTTATGAAAAAAAGAAAAAAAATTTATTGAGACATGCCAGTCACCAATTAGGCATACTGGCACTCTGCCCAACGCGTTTCGACCACATTGGTCTTCATCAGGGGCACAAAAGCACACAAAAAAGCATTGCCCCTGATGAAGACCAATGTGATCGAAACGCGTTGGGCAGAGTGCCAGTATGCCTAATTGGTGACTGGCATGTCTCAATAAATTTTTTTTCTTTTTTTCATAAATGAGTGTGCGATCTTAATCTTTTTTGATACATGTTAATTTTTGGGGACTAATGTTGGGTAGCCTCCTTTGGATCAGCACCTCGGATTGAGATTAAGTTTTTTGTCATATATTTGGGAGTGTGCACCTTCTACCAACTCTATTTAAGGTTTAAAAATCCCACTGGGACCCATTCACCATCCCACCTTCCGACAAGCTGCATTGCCACTTATTATGCCCTATTCATAGCTATTTTGCAATTGGCCATTGTTATTTATTTTGTAAAGGTTTTGAATTATTTGTCTTCCTTGGCTACATCTTTCCATTTTTCAAATGAGGGTCACTGCAAATGATTGCTCTGTGAGCTTGCAATTTTATTTCTATTGCTACTTTGTTCTCCTTCTCATTCTATTCTGTCGCTCTCCTATTCATATTCCAGCCTCTCATTCAACCCACTGCCTAGTCACTACAGTAAACAAGACACTAGCAACCAGAGGGCAGCTGAAATTCCAAACAGAGAGCTGCTAAAAAAAGATAAGTAACTGAAACACCACAGACAAAAAAAATAAATAAAAACAAATTGCAACTTTTGGCAGGCGACTTTTCATTATAGCCAGTGCAAGACAGGGGGAAGCTGTTTTGGGAAATTAGTCGCCCCAAAGAAGAGGCGATTGGCCTAGCGAATAATCTCCTAGAATTACCAGGTCTTCCTTTAGACACTCTTTTTTAAAGGGATCCTGTCATGGGAAAAAAAAATTTTTCAAAATGCATCAGTTAATAGCGCTGTTCCAGAAGAATTCTGCATTGAAATCCAGTTCTCAAAACAGCAAACAGATTTTTTTATATTTCATTTTGAAATCTGACATGGGGCTAGACATGTTGTCAATTTCCCAGATGCCCCAAGTCATGTGACTTGTGCTCTGATAAACTTCAATCACTCTTTACTGCTGTACTGCAAGTTGGAGTGATATCAACCCTTCCCTTTCCCCCACCCAGCAGCCTAACAAAAGGACAATGAGAAGGTAACCAGATAACAGCTCCCTAACACAAGATAACAGCTGCCTGGTAGATCTAAGAACAACACTCAATAGTAAAACCCATGTCCCACTGCATACTATTCAGTTACATTGAGAAGGAAAAACAACAACCTGCCAGAAAGCAGTTCCCTCCTAAAGTTCTGGCACAAGTCACATGACCAGGGGCAGCTGGGATATTGACAAAATGTCTAGCCCCATGTCGGATTTCAAAAATGAAATATAAAAAAAATTGTTTGCTCTTTTGAGAATTTGTTTTTCAGTGCAGAATTCTGCTGGAGCAGCACTATTAACTGATGTGTTTTTTTTAAAAAAAAAAACATGTTTTCCCATGACAGTTTCCCTTTAAACACACAATCTTTGGAGACACAGCTCTTTACTGCTAAAGGGCTGTGGTTGCCTTGGGCTGGTACAAAAGCACAAAACATAATGTAAAACATTTCTAGCTACTTCTTAGGTGTACTTCTCCTTTAAATGTGAACAGCCCCATGAAAGGTTATGGGGAGTTAGGTGAGTACAGGTATGCGACTGGAATATGAATAGGAGAGGAGCTGAATAGAAAGTAATAAATTGTAGCAATAACATTAAATTTGTAACCTCAGTGAGCGTCTGTTTTTTTAGATCAGATCAGTGACCCCTATTTGAAATCTGGAAACAACAGAAGGCAAATAATTGAAAAAGATTGAAAAGCTGCTTAAAATAATCAATTCTATGTTTAGGCCCAGATTTGTGGCAAGGCCATAAGGCAGTGTTGGACTGGGATGCCAGGGGCCCACCAGAAAACCTTAGACCAGGGGCCCACCAGAAAAACTTAGACCAGGGGCCCAACTTTCCAAAATATTTTTCCTTCTCTCCTCACTCAACCTCTTTATTCTCCAAGAAATAGGGAATGAAGATGAAATAGGACAAACTGTTAGAAGCAAGAGGCCCAATGACACCTGGGCCCACTGGGAGTTTTCCTGGTATCCCTGTGAGCCAGTCCAACACTGCCATAAGAGCCCGGGCCTAGGGAGGCAAAAAAATAGGGGCAGCATGGTGCCCACCCGCAATATGGGGACCTGTGAGTCCCCCGTTTGACGACATACGTGCGTGCACTCGCGGCGAAGGGGGGGGGTTCTGCACGTGCTAGTATTGGGCCGCACAGTCCTAAGTGTGATCACCAAAGGATTCTGGCCTTGTCTATAACATACTAGAAGTTACTGTAAATGTGAACCACCCTTTTAATTTACTTCAGTCAGAACATTTGCAAATAGGGGAGGCAGTAGTGTATGAAGCTACAGGCCAGTGTTTGGGTGATAGTAACAATTATACAAGTTGTGTTATAGTTGACAGGATGAAAATAAGTTGTGGGTGACACAATGCACTAGACAGGGGGATAACGGTTTGGGTGACAGAGAGGCTGACTGATAGTAAGTCTCTGTAGTTGAAGCAATATATTTGGGTACAGGCTGATGGGGGGTCTGTGGGAACATGTTTGGGCAGAAGGAAGGAGACTATATAAGGGCCCTGCACACTGGTGGGATGTGAGGTAAAAGTGAGTGACAGTGAACTGAGGTAAATGTTGCTGAGAGATGTTCCAGGCGGGCTGAATGGACGGCTTGGGCAGCGTGTATGTACTCACTAAGGTGACAAGTTTGAGGCACAGAGACAAGCAGCCCAGAACTTATGCACACTGTTGCCAAGCAGCACAACAGCATCACACCACCTCCTTCTTCTTCCTCAGGTACAAATACGGCTGCGTCTGATACATTAAAGGGCAAGTGAACCATTGCAGCAGCAAAACCCAGAGGAGCCCAAAGCCACATAATGAACAACATTTCAGAAGAGAATAATGAGGAGGCCAATGTATTGCACAGCGATGATCATAACAAGAAGCCTCGACTAGTAAGTATTGTGCCCCACCAACACTTTATGGTAAGCCACACTTTCTACCAAGGGCTCCATGGACTACAGCTCCCAACAGCCACTGCAGCAGGACAAAGAAGAAAAAACTAGTCTCTGGCTTGTTAATCTTTTAGTTGCTGAGGAGGTATACTGAGAGTGGCACTGTAGGTGTGGTCAGGTGGTGATGGGAGTTGCAGCTCAGCTAACGAGACAGTAGGACTGATCATATTTAATAAACTGCACCTTTGAAACAGCTCTGATTATATAACATTGAATTTTATGCATACGGCCCTACTAGGGTTGCCACCTTTTCTAGAAAAAAATAAAGGCCTTCCTATATATTTAAGATTTTTCCCTATTAATAACATTGGGATCAACCATCAAAAATACCGGCCAGGCCGGTAAAATACAGGCTAGGTGGCAACCCTAGGCCCTACCTGGATAAACAATGATGGAATCTTTATGCTCCTCCTCTTCCTGTGTCTCCTTTATACCCAGTTTCTTTTTGTCCTGCTCGGAAGTGGACACTTCCACTTCAAGATATTTGGATTCTACCTGGTGAGCTCTGTATGACGTGAGGCTGTGTGCTCCCGTAGCATATTATTCATGAGCCCCGGTTAACAATTCACTGAGCCCCTTTCCTAAATTCAGCATTTTTCCCCAGCTACTGTGAGCCCCCCTCCCACCCCCTACTGTGAGCCTGCCCCCCTCTGGGCTGTGCATGCTCCTTTAGCCACGAAAAATTTTTATTCAGTGGAACATTCAGGATGACCGGTGGGTTACTTCGCCCCTGGCAACCTGCAAGTATTTAGCCTTTGGCTCTCTCTTAAAGGAACAGTTCAGGGTAAAATTAGGCTAGATAGGCTGTGCAAAATAAAAAATGTTTCTAATTTAGTTAGTCAGGGAAAAATGCAAACTATAAAAGTTGGAGTGACTGGATGTCTAATATAATAGCCAGAATCCAACTTCCTGCTTTTCAGATCTTTAACTTTGAGTCAGCGACTTGAAGGGGGCTCACATGGGACATAACTGTTCAGTGAGTTTGCCATTGATCCTCAGCATTCAGCTCAGATTCAAAAGCAACATTTATGACCAATGTGGCCCTTACTGCCTGGTAACGAGGGTAACCAGTCAGTGTAAACCAAGAGAGCTGAAAAGCAAGTAATAGTAGTGTCCTGTTCTTTTAGGTTAGACTTACACTCACTCCAGCCTTTATACATTACATTTTTGCCTAACTAACTAAATTGAAAACATTTTTTATTTTGCACAGCCTGTCTATTCACCCAGTTTTTATTTTTATACTGAACAATTCCTTTAAGTGAGACCCGGAATTTCTTATCCTCGGCGCCAAGTGTTTCTGCGATTACCTGGTTATCCAGCCACTGCTAATCCTATATCTACAGATCAGCAGTTCTCTCACTTCATGGGTTGGTAACAGACATACATAAACTCAACTGTACAACAAGCTATTGCTGCTCATCCTCAGAAAGTATCTAAGCCTAAAACAAACGCTACAATTTCACATAAATTACACTTTATTGAGATTTCAGAAAGCTCATCGATTACACAATCAGATGAGAATTCCGACAATAGCTATTCCTCTGTTCTGATGATTCAGATTCAGAAGAAATGACCAGTCAATAAACAACCAGATGATATAAAACAGCTTTGACACCTTAGAGATCATGGAATCATAGCCACAACATTCAGGTCCACTTTAAACACATTTGTGACACCTTAGAGATCATGGAATCATAGCCACAACATTCAAAAGTAGACAAATTACTTGGAAATACTCCAAAAAAGACCAGATCTTTTCCTATAAGCAAATTAATCTCTCGGAAATGGGGTGCCGTTTGTCCCAAATACATTCTGTATACAAAACAACCCTTAATACACAGAACGAATGTCTCTCATGGTATATTACTATTTTTGACCATATACACAGATAAAAAAAATATACAAATGACTTATTTCTATTAAAGAATGAGAACAAAATATGGTTAGTGCACAAAAGGATGTCATTATATTACAAACTCCATTCTGTACATTTTAACAATCAGTCTCACAAATATATAACCTCCATGTAACAGACGTACTTATATGCAAAGTTACTTACAGAAAGAATTATGTAAAAAAAAAAAACTTGGACAGAATGTATTATAGTGTAACTAACTAGTGCATGCCGAGCTAGATTTGAATGACAAAATAGATATTTGTGACAGAAAGCAAGATTTTGTAGTACAGGATAAATTTTTTCAACAAAATTAAAGTTTTGTTTCACAAAACAGATAAAATAACCATTCTGTGAAGCAATACTGTCAGTCACTTTACTGAACCAATAAGAACAAAGCTTACTGGCCTGCTTGTGTGGACATTTTGGTTAAGGGCATTCTTGTTGTTTTTCCATTGTCTTATGGATCATATTCCTGTTCCTGTTTCCCTCTTCCTGTCCAAGCTGAGAGTAAACATGAAGCCATTTTGTGATAAATGTACTGTGCTTTTCTCACTGCTTTACCTGGACTAACACAGAACAATCACATACCTCCCAACTGTCCCTTTTTGGAGTTACAGTCCCTCTTTTGAGAGCTCAACCCGCAGTCCCTCATTTGCACTGGAAAGTCCCTCTTTTCTCTGCACTGAACAGCCAGAAAAAGAACAAAAGTTTCTAACTTAATTGCCTTTTGGCAGGTGCAAATAAGATACTTTGTAACAATTTTGAGAACAGTTTAGACGAGGAGAAATATTTTCATACTTTCGTAACCTGCCAAATTTTGTAAAATTAACATGATAATTAGGGGGTGTGGCCACAAAAATGGTCAAAAATTTAGCCACACTACAAGAAAAAAATATGTCCCTCTTTTTACTTCCAAGATGTTGGGAGGTATGATTTAATCCACCACCAGACATTTTGGGGCATGATTACTAACATTGTAGATAAAGAGCTGCAGAGCTCTGGGGCAATTAGATTTAAACATCAGCTTATAAGTTAGAAAATGTATTGGTTACTATGGACAACATCTCCAGAAATCTCCACGGGCGCTCCACAAATGAGGTGAATTGAGGCACTCGCCTCAGGCGGCAGAGCCCCCTGGGCCGCTTCTGGTAACTAAGAGCCAAATTTCCGGTTTTCAACCCGGAAATTCAGCTCTTCTAGAAATTCAGCTCTTCAAGTCCGCCTCAGGCTGCGATGTGGCTTGGATAGGGCTAGCGGGATCCTGGGAAAATACCCGGTTAGCAACCCAGTGGGCCCCCCCATAACCAGTCCAACTAGGGTTGCCACCAGGCCGGTATTTTACCTGGCGGTATTTTTGATAGTTGATCCCAATGTTATTAATAGGAAAAAAAGATAAATATATAGGAAGGCCGGTATTTTTTTCAAGAAAAGGTGGCAACCATAAGTCCGACCTTGGGCTTGGATCGCCCCTGTATTTATCTCCAGTGTTAGTAAACATGCCCACTTTTATCTTGCAGCCTAACTCTAACATCAGTATAATAGGCCTAATGTCCCTTCAATGAAAAACTGTCAGTTACATATTTTGTATATGACTGTTAGGCTCTAGTGTCTCCTTCTAGCTCTAATCTTGCACCAGTTAGCTTTTAGCACTCTCTTAATAATGTGCTTAGCTATAGTTCTACTACTACATAATAGGTTTAGCCATATATGCGGGACTGATTATGTGCACACACATTCTGTATAGTATGATGCATTGGTCTTATGAGTAGTCTCATAGTCAGCTGTAGTTCAACTGCTACATAATAGGTTTAGCCACTAGGGATGGGTGAATTTTTTCGAATTGTTTCACCGTGGAAATGACGCCCATAGAGTTGAATGGTGTCGCGCGTAAAAAACAATTTACCACACATCGAAAAAGTTTTGATGCCCATAGACATAGACATCGGGCAAAATTTCACCAGTGGCAAATTTTTGATGTAATGGGTCAAATTCACGCATCCCTATTAACCACAGATGTGGGACAACAAAAAAAAAATTAGGTCTGATGTACAAATGTAATTGTGCATTGATGCAGTTGTGTCAGGGTTGCCACCTTTTTACTTGTGTAACTCAAGGCAGGGGTTGGGCTGTTCTGCAGTGGGGGCGGGTCTTGCTGCAATGGGGTTGAAGCCATGATGTCAGGGGCAGGAAGGGTCAGACTGGCCGGACCCCCTCTCCACACAGTCAATAGTACCAAATAAAATTTATTTTTCTGCGCATTGCACCAATCGCATGTCACAGGGAGGCATCACAGGAAGGCGGTGGGGGGTTGTGGACATGCAACGTAAAAACGCCACGTGTGGCCTTGCCCTAAGTCTAACTTCTCCCAAGAGAGATTTGCTTATCTCAAATTTGCTACAAAATAAAAATTAGTTACACCTGGTGGCTGCTGGGGCTATCTGCCAAAAGCCAATTAAGTTAGAAACTTTGTGTCTTTCTTTTTTTTTTGGCTGTTCAGTGCAGAGAAAGACAGGACTTTCCAATACAAATGCAGGACTGGGGGTTGAGCTGTCAAAAGCTGGACTGTCCCGTGGAAAACAGGACAGTTGGGAGGTTTGTGATCAGTCCCACGTTTTGGCTAAACCTATTAAGTAGTAGTATAACTATAGCTAAGCACATTATTAAGAGTGCTAAAAGCTAACTGGTGCAAGATTAGAGCTAGGAGGAGACACTAGAGCCTAACATCATATACAAAATGTAAAACTGACTCTGAAAGTTTGTCAGACATAATTGAAGGGATATTAGGCCGATTATACTGACGTTAGAGTTAGGCTGCAAGATAATAAGTGTGACAAATTGACTGGTAGTGGATTAAATGATTGTGCTGTGTTAGTTCAGCAGATTCTCTAGAATCAGTGCAAAATTATATTTCTCCCTTTTAGGAAATGTTTGTTCATGTT
The DNA here is from genome assembly GCA_024363595.1 of Xenopus borealis. Lineage (NCBI taxonomy): Eukaryota > Metazoa > Chordata > Amphibia > Anura > Pipidae > Xenopus > Xenopus borealis. Next base: position 124,451,749 of record CM044440.1, on the reverse strand, counting down.
TATTATTATGCAACACGGGGGACATAAAAGGGCACTCTCTATAGCAGGTTAGACAATAGCATATGCTCTTAGGGATGATGCAGCCATGTGGAGTAAAGCTGGCAACTTTTCATCTTGTTAATTAGGCAATAAGCTTTGCTTTTATTGTTATTGCTTCACAGAATGGTTATTTCTTCTGTTTTGTGAAACAAAACTTACATTTTGTTGAAGGAATGAATCCTGTACTATAAAATCTTGCTTTCTGTCACAGATATCTATTTTGTCTTTCAAATCTAGCTTGGAAAGAACTAGTTGGTTACACTATTACATATAATGTCCTAGGTTTTATTTTTACATAAATCATTCTGTAAGCAACTCTGCATATAAGTGTGTCTGTTGGAGGTTATATATTTGTGATACAGATATAATATAGATATAATATATGTATATAAGATATAATATATGTTCTCATTCTTTAATAGAAATAAGTCGTTTGTATATTTTTTTATCTGTGTGTATGGTCACAAATAGTAAGATACCCTGAGAGACATTCGTTCTGTGTATTAGGGGTAGTTTTGCATACAGAACGTATTTGGGACAAACGGCACCCCATACTCAGACCATCTCTAACGAATGGTCTGACCCAGACAGGGGCAACAATTTCCCACACAGGTTTTATGTCAGATTTCCCATCAGAGGAACACAAGCAATGCTGGGATAAATGACCTAAAGTTGACTCCGCTATTGCGTGCTTCATTCAGAGATCCCATGGATAAAAAAATGGAATCTGCCCTTAAAATGGATTTCCTTCATTCAGCAGCCATTATGTAGCCAGCGTCAGCTTCATTTACTGTAGCATGTACTGCTAAATATTGGTGTCAAGAATTAAACACCCTTCTACACACACTGACTCCTCAGCTATTTTAGACAAACTCAGTCTAGCCTTATCATTCCTCAGTGATGCTTCCTAAGAAATCACTAAAATGATCTCGGCAGCAGAAGAGAGCAGAAAAGCCCTCTGGCTAAGGCAGTGGTCAGGAGATGCAGCGTCTAAGCATAGGTTAGTAGCTCTAAAATTCGAAGGTCAACAACTCTTTGGTCCTGAATTAAAAAAGATCATTTCAGAAGTTACAGGAGGAAAAGGAGCCTTCCTTACTCAGGGCAAAAGATTACAAAGAGATTCTCATAAAGGCAACTATCATTGTTGCTCCTGGGGATCTTTCAATAGACAATCCAGTAGAGGCAGACCTTCAACACAGCAGGCCCCTAACAAGAGGTTCAGATCCTGGCAAAGCCAGACAAAGGGCTCCAAAAAAGTACACCATCAAAAAGTCAGGATTCCTGACTCCCTGCCTTCTCAGCACTATCAAGCACTAGGAGGCAGACTAAAAGTGTTTTCCAACATTTGGTAGGAATCGATTCCTGGATACTAAGAACTGTGTTACAAAATAATTTTCCACAAGTTCCCACATCACAGATTAGTTCCCTCAAAGGCTCCTTCAGACCCTGTCAAGGTGTTGGCAATGTCAAATATCATACAAGACCTGCTACAAAAAGAGGTAATTTCACCAGTCCCAGTCAAAGAACAGTTTTGCGGGTTTTATTCAAACTTGTTTCTCGTACCAAAAAAAGAAGGAGGTTTTCGTCCCATCCTCAACTTACATTCTCTCAACAAGTTTGTGCAATATCAACGTTTCAAGATGGAGACAATCCGTACGATAACTACCTATATCCCAACCTCGGCTTTCATGACCAAGGTGGATCTGAAGCATGCTTATCTGCACATCCCTATTTATCAAGACCATTTCCATCATTTAGTTGAGACCAGTTCCATCAACTGAAGCGTCTTCAAATGGTTCTTGTTCTTTATTTTTATTAGCGCCATCATATTCCTCAGCAGCTTAAAGGATACTGTCATGGGAAATTTATTTTCAAAATGCATCAGTTATAGGGATGGTTCACCTTTAAGGTAACTTTTGGTATTCAATAGTATGGCAAATTCTAAGCAATTTTTAATTTGGTTTTCATTATTTATTTTTTTATAGTTTTATAATTATTTTCCTTTTTCTTCTGACTCCTTGCAGCTTTCAAATGAGCGCGGCTGACCCCTTCTAAAAAGCAAATATTTTGTAAGGGTACACATGTATGGTTATTGCTAATTTTTATTTCTAATTTTTCTAGTAAGGTCCTCTCCTATTTATATTCCAGTCTCTTATTTAAAGCAATGCACGGTTGCTAGGATAACTTGGATCATAATTACCAGATTGTTTATAATGCAAATTAAAGAGCTGCTGAATAAAAATGTAAATACCTCAAAAACCACAAATAATAAAAAATGAAAACCAGTTGCAAATTGTCTCAGAATATCACTCTATATCATACTAAAATGATCTCGAAGGTGAACAACCCTTTAATAGTGCTGCTTCAGCAAATGACTGCACTGAAATCCATTTCTCTAAAGAGCAAATTCCTTTTTTTATACTTAATTTTGAAATCTGACCTAGACATATTGTCCGTTTCCCAGCTGCCCCCAGTCATGTGACTTGTGCTGTGAGTGACACTCTTTACTGCTGTACTGCAAGTTGGAGTTGTTGGTTTCTTATATTAATGAAAAGGTTGTTATATTTACAAGCAAGTTTCTCTTACCCCAACCTCCAAACGCACCTCAGCAGGGAGTTGGGCAGGACAGATTTCTCACTACCGCGGAAAGGGAACGGGCGCCCCAACTTCCTGCTTGATATGATGAAACATTAACATATAATGTATCCTGTGGTTGATAAAAGAATGTGCTCCTTGCTGGATAGGATAAAACATGATAACAGGTAAAGGATGTTAGTGTTTTAACACTTCAACAACAACAACAAACAACATTTGTAAAGCGCTTTTCTCCCGTAGGACCCAAAGCGCAAAGTAGGGCGCAAAGTAGGGCGCAAAGCACTTGGGCGGTATATAACCATTCACCAACAAGTTTTAAAAACCTAGTACAGGTATGGGACTTAATATCCAGAATGGGGGTTTCTGAATAACTGGTATTTCTGTTTCTTACCTTAAAGTGGATTTATGGTCAAAAATGATAATCCCCTTTGCCTTTGGGGAATGAATATAAGCATATTTCAAATTGCAAAGCATTGATTTTTATGAGCCGGTTTACCTTGCGCAATCAATTCCCCCACATATCTGCTCATTTCAGCAGCGCTCAAGACATTTATTGGCCTGCCTGCCTCTTCTGCAAGTCCCCTAAGCCTGCTCAATGTGCGTGTAAGCAACGGTGGTAGTGACCAGTGAGCGATAGGCCAAAAAGAGCTTTGGTATCAACACTTATCTGTGAGAGAACAGGAGGTGGTGGACTGTCCCTGTCTGTATACAAAGCGGGAACATAGTTACATTGTGTTGAAAAAAGACAAAGTCCATCAACTTCAACCCCTCCAAATTAAAATCCAGCATACACACACACACTAGAGATGGGCGAATCTCCCGAGTTTCGTTTCACAGAAAAATTCGCGAAATTAGCCGCGGCATGCTTTTGACGTGCGTCGTGTCAACTTCGGCGCGCTGCGTCAAAAACGGCGCGCGACTCGTTTTTTTCGGCGAATTTTCGCCAGGCGAAATTTTGGGCCCTAGATCGATATCATGGCCAGACCCGTCGGAAGCCTCCACGATGGACAGATAAGCTGCCGAATTGCCTGTGTATGGCCACCTTTAGAAGCATTTGCCCGGGGTAACATCTAGGCTGGGGGCGGGTCTATGTAGTGTAGGGGGGTAGGGTAAGGTTTTTTTTTTATTTCAGATTGGATTCTTCTTTAAATTGATTTGACTAGTGATGGGCGAATCTGGCGCGTTTCACAAAATTTCACGAATTTGCGAAACGCCACCGCGTTTCTTTGTGGACACGGGTGTCCGTTTTTTTGTCCCATTACCGGCATTGAAAAAATAGACACCGGTGTCCATTTTATGGACGCTGGCAATGGGCGCCAGCGTCCAAAACTAGACGATGGCGAATTTTCACCCAGGCAAAATTTTTTATGCTGTTTTGCGAATTTATTCTCCTGTGGTAAATCGCCAGAATTCACCACAAATTCGCCCATCGCTAATATTAACACTAAGCAGCAAATGTATGTACGTTTGTAGAACATTTGTTTCTCCAAATGTTAGTTTTTAGCACCAACGAAACAAATTTAGTTACTTAATCCGTGATGTTTATTATCAAGTTTAAAAACCATAAAATCTACAAATACAGAAATATGGCGAGTAAAAACTGTTGAGGTCATGTAGAAGTCAATGGATGTTCCCTTTCTTTCCCTTTAAAGTCCAAGGACCTTTTGTTTGTGGTTTTCAAGGTTTTCGGAAAAAAAAACAAAAAACAATGGCGAACACAGAACTGCTGCAGTTTAATGCGGGTAAAGGAGAAAAGGGTGTGCGAGAGCCAGTTGTGTTACATTTAGAGGTTTTTGGACATGAAAATGTTCATTGCACGAAGTTTTGGTGGTTTTCAGATTTTTTTGACGGCTATTTTTGTTCATTATTTAAAGGAAAATTAAAGATTAACTAAAGAAGTAGGCTTTGAGAGTGTCTGCTCACACACTGTGTTTGAAATACAGGTATGGGATCCGTTATCCGGAAACCCGTTAAAATTTCTAATGCTAATTGCACTGGTTTCTGTGCTGCCATGTTGTAATTATCTGTATTAATGACTAACCAGCCTTATGTTGTGACTATATTTCTATTACACTAAGGGGCAAATTTACTATTATTCTCCAAAATTAGTTTGACCAAATTCGATATTCGATTAGCATTCGATCGTCGAATGCTAAATGAATAGTTTTAAGCTACCTTTTATTCGATATTCAAATAAATCATTCGATCATTCAAATGATTCGTACGATTCGAATGATCGAAGACTTCGATCGTACGAATCCTATTCGATCAGGACTTAGCATCAGAAGCCTATGGGAGTGCTCTTTCTATTGCAATTCAGTAAGTCCAATCTGCCGAAGTAGGCAATCGAATAAACTTAAAAAATGAAATCCTTTGCTGATTGAATGATCGAATATTCGTTCAATCGAATCTATTCGAATGTATTCGATCGTTCGAGCATTCGCCAAATTTTGCATATTCGACCAAACGAATAAATCCTACGTTCGAAATTCGATCAAATTCAATCGAACTTTGATCTATTCATGTGAATTTAGTACATTGGCCCCTAAGTGTAGTGTATATTGTGAGTGGGTCCCTAAGCTCAGTAAGTGACAGCAGCACAGAGCATGTGAATCAGTGAATCAGAAAAGAAGATGGGGAGCTACTGGGGCATCTACTGGGGAGACACAGATCTTTACTGCTAAAGGGCTGTGGTTGCTGCGGGCTGATACACAAGCACAAAACATAATGTACAACATTTCTACCTACTTCTTTAGTTAAGTTTTAGTTCTCCTTTAATAATATTTTTCTTTGATGCCTCCTTAGGCCATGGAAGAAGTGAACAAACAGCTTCGAGAGCTTTACCCTGACAGCGAGGAGCTGTTTAATATTTTGCTAATGACGAAGGACCAAGTCCAGGTCGGAGTGCGGCTTATAAACAGCATCAATCACTACGGTCAGTAAAATAAATAATATCCCGTGAATCTACTTGCCACCACAGTGAGGAAAAGCATTTGCTCCTAACCCCTCCCAGGCACATTCTCTGTTTATTTGCTTGTGTCAGAACTTAGGTGACCAGTCAGATATTTTTCAGCTTTCACCATAAACATCAAATTGCAGCACTAGTGGATGTAACTTGTCAAGCAGGAACAGCGGGGCTCCTTTCTGCCTTCTTCCACCTCCCTTTCTAAAGCCTCCATTTAAAGGCCCCACATCATACAGTTGTCTAAGGGCTAGTGCACATGGGAAGATTCAGGGAGATTAGTCACCAGGCGACTAATCACCGTTTCTTTGGGGCGACTAATCACCGTTTCTGTGAATAGGTGCAGGCGACTTTACATTTTAGAGGGCGCGAGACATGGCTAAGCAATTCAGGGAGATTAGTCACCTGGCGACTAATCTCCCTGAATCTTCCCATGTGGATTAGCCCTAAGGGTAAGGCCAGATGGGAAGATTCGGGGAGATTCGTCGCCTAGCGACTAATCTCCCCGGACTGCTTCCCCCTGCCTTCCAGCTGCGTAACGAATAATCGCCTGCGCCTATTCACACGTGGTGTTGCGATTTCCTGAAATCACTCGAAATTGCCTAAGAAGGCGATTCTTCATTAATCAGCTGGAAGGCAGGGGGAAGTGGTTCAAGGAGATTAGTCGCCAGGCGGCAAATCTCCCCGAATCTTCCCGTCTGGCCTTACCCTAACAGAAGGATTCAGTGCAGATTTCTCAGCCTGCTAGAAATAATCTAACGTCTCACTTGTCAGTGGTATGTGTGTGGAGTTAAAAGACAAACAGCACCACAAGCTGTGAAGAGATTTCAGCAGAACATTTAAGGTCAGTAGATAAAAGTGTGAGGGGGGGGTGCATAACTAGGAAATGCCGCTGCCACCTGGAGTGGTCTCGCAGAAGACTTTTATCATGACATCTATGTCAAGTCTTTCAGAATAACATTTCATAGTGTCTACAGATCAACATGGTTTAACCCTCATTGTATCCTTAGCAAGGCGAGAACAATAGAACAAGTTCTTCATCAACGTTCAGAAGGGCTGTGAGACTATGTGCATATTTACATAGTAACATAGTAACATACATTGTAACATAGTCAGTTCGGCTGAAAAAAGACACACGCCCATCAAGTTCAACCTTTAAACTTTTTCTTTTTAACTGCCTAACTGCTAGTTGATTCAGATTAAGGCAAAAAAAAAAACAATTTGCAGCTTCTCCAATTTGATTCCAAAATGGCAATGGGACCAGTCCCTGGATCAACTTGTACTATGAGCTATCTTCCATAACCCTGTATTCCCTCACTTGCTAAACAACATCCAACCCCTTCTTAAAGCTATCTAATGTATCAGCCTGTACAAACGTTTCAGGGAGAGAATTCCACATCTTCACATCTCTCACTGTAAAAAACCCCTTCCGAATATTTAGGTGGAACCTCTTTTCTTCTAATCGGAATGGGTGACCTTGTGTCAGCTGGAAAGACCTACTGGTGAATAAAGCATTAGAGAGATTATTATATGACCCCCTTATATATTTATACATAGTTATCATATCACCCCTTAAGCGCCTCTTCTCCAGAGTGAACATCCCCAATTTGGCCAGTCTTTCCTCATAGCTAAGATTTTCCCTTTACCAGCTTAGTTGCCCTTCTCTGTACCCTCTCTAATACAATAATGTCCTGTTTGAGTAATGGAGATTGATGCTCATAATGCCATTCACTAGGACAAAATTCCCTTAACAAGCCTTCAAATAATCTTCCCACCACAGATGTCAAACTTACTGGCCTATAATAGGCAGTCTAAGATTGTAATTAGTGATGGGCGAATTTATTCACCAGGGGCGAATTCGCGGCGAATTCCCGCGATTCGCCACTGGTGAATAAATTCGCAAATCGCCAGCGAAATTTCGCTTAGCGAAAACTCGCTGAAAAAACGAGACGCGCGTCTCGTCGTTTTCGGCGCACGTCACGTCGTTTTCTTTGCGTCGCGTCGCGGGAGATTCGCCCATCACTAATCGTAATCCCTTTTTAAATATTGAGATGACATCAGCTTTCCTCCAATCCATAGGCACCATACCTTATGAAAGTGAATCTGAGAAAACCAGAAATAGGGGCTGGTCTAAAACTGAACCAAACTCTCTTAGAATCCGTGAGTGTATTCCATCAGGCACTGTTTACATAAATTTTTATTAAAGCTTAATGAATCATATCCTGAGTCAGCCACTGACTAGATTGAGCTGAGTCATTAGTGCAGCAATAAAGTAAGCCTGGAAACTCAGACTATTGTATACACTGAAGAAATTAACTGATTTAGCACATTTGCCTTTTCTGTATCGGTTACAACCATACCAGGCACCATTATTTAATGGAGCAACGCTCTCAACCTGCATCTTTTTACTATTAATATTTTAAAAATAATTTTAGGGTTACTTTTCGCCTACACCTTGCTTTGCCTTCCAGATTGCTGATTTACAACATTTATTACAGTGTTTATATTCATTAAATGCAGCTTCTGTGCCAACAGTTTTGTAGTCTTTGAATGCCTTTCTCTTCTTTCCTATTAACTTCTTTCCATCTCTATTAAGCCGCATAGGATGATTCTTAGAGCTTCTACATTTACTCCTTAAGGGAATAAATTGAGAACAGTAATAATTTTATATAATTTTAAATGACAACCATTTCTGCTCTGTGTTTTTATCTGAAAAAGTAATGCCCCAATCAATACTCTGAAGGGCAGTCCTCAGGGCACTAAATTGAGCTTTTCAAAAATTCATGGTTTTTGTTGACCCAGTATATATATATTTTTTTGTACCAGACATTAAATGATATAACATTATGGTCACTATTACCTAGGGGTTCAATGACTTGCACATTTGCTATAAGTTCTGGGTCATTTCTGGTAGGCTCCTCTACAATCTGTGCCATAAAATTGTCATGCAACAAGTTTATAAACTTACTCCCATTAACTGATCTGGCAGTACTGTTGCTCCAGTCAATATCTGGGTAATTAAAATCCCCCATTATCATTACTGTAATCAAACTAGCAGCTTTTTCTATTTGTGTCAGGAGCTTAGCCTCCTTCTCCTCCTCACTTACATTAGGGGGTCTATAACATACCGCTACAATTAATTTGTTGGACTTTTTACAAGCGGTGAAGAATTCCACCCATAAAACTTCTGCCCCTTCATTCTCTAACATAACATCCTCCTTTATATAAACTTTTAAATCCTGCCTAACAAACAGACATACCCCAACTCCTTTTCTATTGCCTCTATCCCTCCAAAACAAAGTATAGCTGCTGATATTAACTGCCCAGTCATGTGACTCATTCAGCCATGTTTCGGCCACACCAATCACACCATATTTTCCCTCCAGCACCCTCCATTTAACGGAGAACTAAGCCATAAAAATATACTGCTCACATGCTCACTGGGCTCTGAGCAGCTGTTGAGAAGCAAATTATCCATAAGAAAATGAGGTTGGACTGTTCTATAAGCGGATGCTACAGGGCTGATTATTAAAGGGATACTGTCATTGGAAAAAATACTTTTTTCAAAATGCATCAGTTAATAGTGCTGCTCCAACAGAATTCCGCACTCAAATCCATTTCTCAAAACAGCAAACAGATTTAAATTTGAAATCTGACATATTGTCAGTTTCCCAGCTGCCCCAGTTATGTGACTTCTGCTCTGATAAACTTCAGTCACTCTTTACTGTTGTACTGCAATGCGGCATGTTCTCTCCCCCCCCCCCCCCCCCCCCCCCACAGCATAATAAAAGAACAATGGGAAGTTAACCAGATAGAAGCTCTCTGACAAGATAACAGCTGCCTGGTAGATCCAATAACAGCACTCAATAGTAAAATTCAGGTCCCTCTGAGACACATTCAGTTACATTGAGTAGGAGAAACAACAGCCTGCCAGAAAGCAGTTCCATTCTAAAGTGCTGACTCTTTCTGAATGCACATGACCAGGCAAAATAACCTGAGATGCACCTAAACACCAACATGACAACTAAAAAGATACAACTGCTGGTTCAGGAATGAATTTTTATGTTGTAGAGTGAATTATTTCCTGTGTAATTTAGAAATAAAAACTACATCATAAAAATCACGACAGTATCCCTGTAAGATCTGGTGCTAATTGCTCTGGTTTCTGTGCTTGTGCCATGTAGTAATTATCTGTATTAATGACAAATCAGCCTTATATTGTGACTAGATTTCTATTACACTATGGGGCAGATTTACTAAATACGTGTGAATGTTTCGATCAAATTGAAAATTTGAAAATTTGAATATGTCTAGAATTTTCAAATATGCAAATTTGCCAACTTCGACCATTGAATTTGCAAAATTCGGTCATATCCAATCTATTTGATCATTCGACCATTCAAAGGTCGAAGTACTTCCCCTTTAAATTTTTATTTGACTGCCAACTTCACCAGATTAAAGCTACTGAATTGTAATAGAAGCCTATTTTGCAAAATTCGATCATATCCAATCTATTTGATCATTCCACCATTCGATGGTCGAAGTACTTCCCCTTTAAATTTTTATTTGACTGCCTACTTCGCCAGATTAAAGCTACCAAATTGTAATAGAAGCCTATGGGAAGCCCCCATAGGCTTTTTTTTTTTACATGTTCTGTTCGAATACAAATCGTATGATTGAACGCTTCAATTTTTTTCGTAAAATCATTCGATCGTATGATGTTATCGAAAAAATCGAATAGTGGTAAAATCGATGTTTGATTTTGTCAGATTTTACTTTGAAAAATCTTAAAAGGGTTGAATTTGAGGGCTACAAGCCCTCGATATTAGACGCTTGATAAATCTGCCCCTAAGTGTACTGTATATTGTGAGTGGTCCCTAAGCTCAGTAAGTGACAGCAGCACAGAGCATGTGAATCAGTGAATCAGCAGAAAAGAAGATGGGGAGCTACTGGGGCATCTACTGGGGAGACACAGATCTTTACTGCTAAAGGGCTGTGGTTGCCTTGGGCTGGTACACAAGCACAAAACCAAATGTACAATATTTATACACACTTCTTTAGTTTAACTTTCCTTGTCCTTTAAGGAAGACGTGGCAATTGTGGAATAGTGTGTAGTGATGGGCGAATTTATTCGACAGGGGCAAATTCCCGGCGAATTCCCGCGATTTGCCGCTGGCGAATAAATTCGCAAAAATTCGCCGTCGAAAAATTTGCCAAAAAAAAAAACAGTCACGCGTCGTTTTTTTCGGAAGTGACGCGACGCGCCGCGATTGACGCGCCGCGCACCGGAAATGACGCGCCGCGCACCGGAAATGACGCGCCGCGCCGGAAACAACGCGTCGCGCGTCAAAAATTACGCGCAACTCGTTTCGCTAAAATTTTTACGCCAATTCGCGAATTTCTCTGGAAATTCACGAATTTTTCGGTGAAGCGACATGCGGGAGATTCGCCCATCACTAATAGTGTGTAATAAAGCTGTGTATGTGAAATATAGTAAGGTGATATCAGTAACTCTTGATACTGAACATGGTGCCTCCAGTTGTGGAACTGCAATATCCAGTAATACCTGGCAATGCTTGAGATGTCATTCAGTACAAGCTGCAGAGGAAAGTACAGGATGGGACCCATAGGGACTTAAATTCTTGGATCATACAACCATTAGGGCAGCCAATGCCATGAGTACATACTGTGTAGCCCTCTGCTTCACGAGGTACTGAAGGTTAATGGAACAGTTCAGGATAAAAATTAAAACTGGGTAAATAGACAGGCTGTGCAAAATAAAAAAAATCTGATATAGTTAATTAGCCAAAAATGTTAGGCTGGAGTGACTTGATGTCTAACACTACTTCCTGCTTTTCAGCTCTCTAACTCTGAGTTAGTCAGCGACTTGAAGGGGGGCCACATGGGAAATAACTGTTCAGTGAGTTTGTAATTGATCCTCAGCATTCAGCTCAGATTCAAAAGCAACAGTTATGACCCATGTGCTTTCCCTCAAGTCTCTGATTGGTTACTGTCTGGTAACCAATCAGTGGAAACCAAGAGAGCTGAAAAGCAGGAAGTAGTGTTCTGGCTATTATGTTAGGCATACAGTCACTCCAGCCTTTATACATTACATTTTTGCCTAACTATATTAGATACATTAATTATTTAGCAAATCTATTTACCCAGTTTTTATTTTTATGCTGAACCATTCCTAGGCATATAGGTATATAACATACTAAATATTACAGAGTAACATTTTAAGTTAGAGTGAAAAAAACACATCCATCAAGTTCAGCCTTTTAAATCTATATATATAACCTGCCTAACTGCTAGGTGGACCAGAGGAAGGCAAAAACCCCATTTGAATCCTCTCCAATTTAATTTTACACTCAACAATTCTTTTAAAGGGCACCAATCACAGCCAAAATCAAACACATATTAACAACCTGACCAGTACAACCTAAACATGTTTAATCAAACTACATATACATTTTTTTGGAAAAAAAAACAGCAATTTTTAAAAAATCCCATACTTTGTCAAATGTTCTCTCACTGAGGGATGACTACAACATGCAAATGAGTTCACAAGCATGCTCAAATTGTAGCACTGCCCAGAGTATTCTACCCAGAATGCCTAGCTTAAGTAAACTCTAGAACAGGGGTGCCCACGACGTCGATCGCGGTCTACCAGTCGATCCCCGGCATTTTCCTGGTAGACCGCTACCTGTCCAAGGTTTTAACCCGCACTTCCTGGCTGTGACGTCGAAGTCTCGCAAGATGAGACTTGAGACTAGCGTTTTTTCGCCACTTAGTGAATTTGCCCCATAGTGTCTGTGTTGTTTGATACAACCATATCCCTACAGAATGATAACAAAAATTCTGCTCTTCCATATAGGTCTGAACATTCAGCATGTCTGTCTGACTGGAGGCATATCTCGGATTGACTACCTTAAGGCTCATTTTATTAACCTTTACCTGTCAGAAAATTCTGTAGAGGTTCGGGAAGCCATTGATCACGGTAAGAGTCTACTACTTCTAGAACCAATTCATCGATTGGCAAGTATTAAAGGAGAAGGCACTGCACTGATACTTGTAATTGCTAATCACCTAACATGAACCCACTCTCCTCTTATTTAAAGGACCAGTAACATCAAAAAATTACATTTTTTAAAGTAATAAAAATATAAGGCAGTGTTACCCTGCACTGGTAAAACTGCCCAAGGTTTTACTGTTTCACTTTGGACTTCGTTCCAGAACCCCAGATCTTCTTCCTTTCTCTTACAAAACAGCATTAATGCAATAACATTGGAAGTCAGACCTTTGCTAAACATTGTCTTTTTTATCTAGGTATCCCAGCTGCCACTATGTTTGTAGCAAGGGAGCACACCGTTCTGCCAGAGAACCAGAAACAGCTGAGAGTAGTGTTTGATGGAGATAGTGTTTTATTTTCTGATCAGTCCGAGAAAATAATTAAAGAGCATTGTCTGGACACATTTTTTGAACACGAGCAAATCAATGAGAATAACCCACTTGAAGAGGTATAATGTTGTGTGTGTATATATATATATATATTTATATATATTTATATACAATTATATATAATTACTTTATATTGCTATTGTTTTTCGGGTCATATTGTGCATTTCGAACACGGGGGAAGGGCATCTGATTTTTTTTTTGTTTGAATATTTTTGTTAAGACAGAAACAAAGGAATAGTGGAAAAAATCTACGTAGGTGACCTGTGTAGTAACTCAAAGCAACCAATCAGCCGTTACCTTTGATCATTTTACTGCAGTTTGAGTTATGAAACAAAAATATAGTTTCTGTGAGTTACTGCAGTAGGAATTATACTACCTCTACTAAGGGGCAGATTTATTTAGGGGCAAATTGAACTTCTATCTTTTGATTTATCATACTCTAGTCCTTTAAGAATTCAACTATCTGCCCCCCCCCCCCCCTAAAACCTGGCTAATTGCTGTTTGAGGTCCAGGGATGAATTTGGAGATTTTTGCAGCCTTCCTGACATGCAATTTTTTTTCGGAGGAAAAAACTCGAATCGAGTTTAAAATTTATGGGAGTTTAGGGGAGTTTTTAAAAACTCAAATGAATCTGAAATTCAACTTTTGATAAATGTGCCTCCTAGGAGAGTTTTTTTAAAACTCAAAATTCGACCAATCAAAATTTATAAAAAAAAAATCAAATTTCGAAACTCTGGTGAATAGGGTCAACCAGAAAATTCTAATTAAATTCTGTTCGACTTTTAAAAACTCGATTTGAGTGTTTTCTCCGAAAAAAACTAAATGTCAGGAAGGCAGCAAACATCTCCAGATTGATCCCAGGGCGACTCCCATTGACTAAATTAGCAATTTGGCAGGTTTTAGGTGGCCAATAGATTGATTTTAGTTCTTAAAGGGATTGTTCACCTTTGAATGCACTTTTAGTATGATGTAGAGAGCATCTCTCTAGTTTGCCATTTTAGAAATCTGGTTGCTAAAAAAAACTCGAATAGAATTTTTACCATTTCTTAGTTGAATTTGACTGTTTTGGCCATAAAAAAATTTGAAATTTTGAATTCTACCCCTTGGTGTCTGACAGAGTGGCTAGTGGCAGATACCTTCATTGCCATGGCTGGAGTTGTGGTTGAACAGAGATATTTGACAATCAAGTTGTTGGTCATTTTGGTAATTTTTTATGATAATTAATACTCTGGAAACTAATGCACCTATTTACCCATAGGGTCCCTTGAAATGCTTCTTGGAAGACTTGGGAAAGCTCCAGAGGAAGTTCCATGCCAAAAACATACGTTTGAACTGTCCAATCAGAACCTACTTGGTGACTTCCAGAAGTGCTGCAAAAGCAGGGTCCAGAGCTCTAAAGACCTTGCGAAGTTGGGGTTTGGAGGTTGATGAAGCGTACTTTCTGGCGGGTGCCCCTAAGGGCCCCATTTTAGAGGCGATAAGTCCTCATCTTTTCTTTGATGACCAGATGCGCCACATAGAGGGAGCCCTAAACTGTGGTATCATTGCTGCTCACGTACCTTATGGTATTACCAACAACTGAAGAAGATCGTACAAATCAAATGTTCGAAGCGATCGATGAAATTCGGCAAAAGATTTAGAAAAAAAGCCTATGGGGGATTCCCATCGGCTTCTATTGCAATTTAGTAGGTTCAATCTGGTGAAGTCGGCAGTCGAATAAAAATTTAAAGGGCAAGTTCTTCGACTGGCAAATAGTCGAACGATCTAATATATATTTATTTGATCTATTCGATAGTCTATATTCAATAGTCAAAAATACTTAACTTGAATTTTCGAACAGTCGCACAATCGAATAGAGACTATCCGAGCGAATATTCGAATCCTTCACATTAATTTAGTAATTAAATAGAATCCTTATTAATCATTTGTTATTAAAAGTTTGCCTTTTGTGGGATGCCGGTAATTGTAGCTTAACCCCATGTGTTGCGCAGTAGTTGGGAAAACCTTAAAATTTGACAGTACTTATAACTACTGTACCAGGGGTAGTGGAAAGGGAATAAGAGGCAATGTAAAAAGATCAAACAATTATTGTATTCCCTTCCCAAATTCTGCTGCCCCCCAATAATAGAAACATACAATTTTGATGCTATTTTGTCACATCCAGTGTTTTATTTCTTTTTATGGTAAATTTCAAAGTAACGTTCTTGCAAATTAATTTTCCCTGCAGCACCATGGAGGTAAATAGGAAATGATTGACAATGCTGTAACTCCTATACACTCTTGTGGCTCATAGTATAACTGTGTGCTTAGCCTTCCTACTTTCCAATCAATTGCAACTTTATCTATTGGCTAATTTTGGCTACTTGTAGCTTGCTGCTAGAATACTTTGGTGGTAATGTCATAAAGTTGGTACCAGGTTTTTCACTACTAAATAATCCGTCTTGGATTTTTCTTTCCCTAAAACATTGTAACTGTAAAAATATTTCTCTACACTATACTTCTGTACTATCTTGTACTTTCATAATAAAAATATATAAGTGCCTTAATATACTGCTTCTTGTGATTTGAAATGATTTTTATGCCTTTATTTTGGAGGGGGTTCCTATAAATTTGTATAATGGAAATATTAAGAGATGAATTGTAATATTAGTGGGCAGCTAAACAGCCGTGCAGCAGTCTTCCGGGTTTGTGGCAACTGCACATGTACCAAAAGAATTTCGGCGAGCTGGAAGATGGCACCCACGAGCTCCACTGTGCTTATTCTGCATCTGTACAGAACAATGAATTAGGGGCACTTTCAGGGGTAATCACCTATGCAGGGGGGGGGTAGAAGGAGGCAGGACTATGTAGAGTAGGGTTTTAGTTTTCCTTTAAACACCTCTTCTCAAGCATAACTTGAACAGTCTTTCTTCACAACTGAGACTTTCCTTACCCTTTACCCATATAGTTGCTCTTCTGGACCCTCTCCAATACAATGAAATAATTTACCATTTGAGAGCTGGAGAGAGACTGTACGGCATATTCTAGTTGAGGCCTTCTCTGAGCAGGGAGATCAGGCAGGATCGGAGTCAGATAACAGGCAAGGGTCAAACAAGGAGATCAGATGAGAATGGTCAGGCAGGGTCGGATTACAGAGTGTAGAATAGTCAGGTCCCAAAGGTCAGGAACACAGTAGTCAGGAGTAGTCAGTAACAGGCAGGGGGTCACAATATGAATCAGAAACAAGAATACTTAAATAGCACAAAGCTCAGAAGCATCAGGAACAAGATCCTATATCAGGTTAGATACTGCCAGGCAGTAGTAGCACAGGAGTAGTATGCGGCAATAAAGGAATGTAAGATGCCAGAAAATCTTCAGTAATTTGAGATATTGGGAAATATGGTATGGAACAAGAGAAAAGAGAAAAGAGAAAGAAATAAAGAAATAGGGATATAAATGGGCAGTAAAACATGGCACTGAAACAGTAATTAGTGGCAATGTTAGAAAAAGGCAGTGAGAAAAGGCAAACAAACATGAATGATAGTAGGAAGCAAAATGAGAATAAGATTGCAAGAGAATGTAGGCTTTGGAGGAGGAGTGAAGCAAAAAAGAAGAAGATGCATGAATGGGGTCAGGAGTTGGGTAAGGGAGAAGATGAAGTGGAACAAGAGTCAATGATGCAATGGAAAATGAGTTAGTGGAGAGGAATTTATAAACAATATAGATAAAAGATATGGAAATGGGAGAATACAGAGAAGAAAGCAGAGGATGGGGTGAAACAGAAGTGGGGGACCCGTGGAATTGCCTGGAGTAGAGCAGGGATGGCAGCACAACACAAGACAACAGCAAACTGCAGAAAAGAAGGGCATGACAGATACATAACACACAAGAAAATACCATGGACCAGAATGGACACATCTGTTATTACAATGGCAGCATTCCCAGCCAGCCAAAAGCATTGTTATTTTTCCAGAAGTATTAAGACTTTCAAAAGGAATGTTAAAGATGTGAACTATTTTTTCTATAGATAACCAACTCATCTACAGTATATGTAATGGAAATATATTTTAATTATCAGCTGCCACTAAACATTGGATTCACATCTGAAAAACAAAAAAAAACTTAGGCAACAGACGGTATTCTATGAAAAACGTGCATTATTAAACAATAAACACAGACGCAAGGTATGCGAAAATTGGCCAGCCCACAGCTGAAACGCTAAGCTGCGAAAAGCTGGAAATGTTCCCAATTGTACATGTTAAATAATTACATTGAACTTGGCTCTGAAAGGGCAAAGCAGGAAAGTCTGGCGAAGTATTTTCTTAGTATGTATGAGAAATGTATGTGCTTTGATGCTGAGTGTCGAATACAGAGTGTAACAAGTCAAAGCAAGTGTTGGAGAGATCAGCTCACACCCTATAGGTTATCAGCAAGATAATGATCCAGTTCTGGAATGTTTATGATCTTATTCCGCTTTTACACTTAGAGGGTGAAGTTGAAGACCAGAAATGGATTAAAGGGAACCGGAAAAAAAAAGGTTTCAAAATGCATCAGTTAATAGTGCTGTCCCAGCAGCCTAACAACAGAACAATGGGAAGGTAACCAGATAACAGCTCCCTAACACAAGATAACAGCTGCCTGGTAGATCTAAGAACAACACTCAATAGTAAAACCCGTGCCCCACTGCGTACTATTCAGTTACATTGAGAAGGAAAAACAACAGCCTGCCAGAAAGCAGTTCCCTCCTGAAGTGCTGGCACAAGTCACATGACCAGGGGCAGCTGGGAAATTGACAAACTGGCTAGCCCCACGTCAGATTTCAAAACTGAATATAAAAAAATCTGTTTGCTCTTTTGAGAAATGAGTTTCAGTGCAGAAGTCTACTGGAGCAGCACTTGTAACTGATGCATTTAAAAAAAAAAAAAAAAAACGTTTTCCCATGACAGTATCCCTTTAAGATTTCACAGGTGAACCTTTGTAAGACTTTATCATCATAACTGTCCTTTTTTATACAGCACTGACATATTCACATTTAGGTAATGTAATCCCTCAAAACAAATCCTTTTTTTTTTATACATTTCAAGATATTTAACATTGTAATATAACAGCACAAAGTACAGGTTTGCGTGTCTTTCCTAAGCACAGCAACATCAAAAGCTTTCTTTCCTCTTCTGAAATTTCCTCCCGACTGTTTCCTGGTCAGAAACACCATAAGGTGGCATAGTTTCATTAGTAATACGAATTGCTAAAATGTTCAAATCTAGTCCTAGTGGGACTTATTGCTTCCAACTTTGCTTAGGTGTCAGGAAGTGACAGTTAGAATGGGCTGGAGGTTGGAGTACGGTTTCTTTTGTACAATATGGAAGGATGGAAGGCTTGCATCACCTCCAGCCTAGCAAAATAAGGGAAAATTGTATCATACTTACCGTGATTTTCCTTTCCTGGATATACTCTATATCAGTATGTGCTGGGTTATCTCCACCCCATGCCCCATCAGAAGACCCTCCCCAACACTTCAAAAGCCACCCCACCCCAGGGCCGCCATCAGGGGAGGGGAAAGTGTCCATGGCCCGGGCTTGAAGGGGGGCCCAACAGTGCTGCCTCCGATGTCCCAGCAGCAGAATGCAGAAGTGCTGGACAGTTGAAGTCATGGAGCGGTGGAAAGACCCAAAGTCACGAAGGAGCCGACACTGAAGTCCTGGAGCGGCGAAAATACCCGTTGTCGCGAAAGGAGCGGACACCGAAGTCCTGAAGCCACAAGTTCAATTCTACTGACAACCCCCCTGGCCACCAATGTATTTTAACGCTCTATAGGCCCCTGCCACCAATTAAAAAAAATGTTTTAACTTGTAAGGGGGCCCTGGCACCAAGGTTTTTTAAAAAAATATATATATTTTTTGGGGCCCCAATTTTTTAACTTATAAGGGGGGCCCTGGCACCAATTGTTTTTAAAAAATATATATTTTTTCAGGCCCCAATTTTTTTAACTTGTAAGAGGGGCCCTGGCACCAATGCTTTTAAAAAAAAAAACTTTTATGGGGGGCCCTGGCACCAATGTTTTTTTTTAACTTATAAGGGAGCCCTGACCATCAATATGTGTGTGGGGGGGTTACTTTTTTAACGCTGATGTTTGTGTGGTCTTTTAATTTTGATGTGGAGTGGGCAGATCAGGGGTGGGGCTTGGGTGCAAGGGTAGGCGGGGTCCAGGGGCCCCAAAAATTTTGTTGTGCTGGGCCCCATAATTTCTAATGGCGGCCCTGCCCTACCTCCTCTATGGCATCTTTGTTACTAGTCATAAAACAATCAATGTAGAAGGGATGGGAACGTGCTGATATGGAGTATGTCCAGAAATGAAAAATTACGGTAAATATGATGAATTTCCCTAGACATACTCCAGCGGGACATAAAAAGCTTAATGCCCAGTTGGATGGGGACTAGGCTATAATAGACTCCTGTATAATATTGCAATACTTTACTATCATACTATCATCTCCAGATGCAGAACCTAGTATTGTACAGGAGACATCTTATAGGATCAGTTGATCTCAACTCTAATCCTAGAGGAAGAGAGCAATGCACAATGATACTAAGGGGAAGAAAATCCTGCTAGGAATATACCTGTTAGAGTAAGCAGGTATCTAAGTCTCTATATATATTAAACCTAGAGAATTAGCAGTCCTGTGCTAAGAATTAGTGATGGGCGAATCTCCCCAGTTTCGGTTCGCTGAAAAATTTGCGAAACAAGTCGCGGCACGCTTTTGACGTGTGTTGCGTCAACTTCGCCGCACCACGTCGTTTTCGCCGCGCTGCGTCGTTTTCGCCGCGCGTCGTTTTCGTTGCACGCCGCGTCATTTTCGTCACGTCAAAAACGACACACGACTCGTTTTTTCGACAAATTTTTGCCAGGCGAAATTTTGCTAGCGCTTCGCGAATGTATTCGCCAGTGGCGAATCGCGGGAATTCGCCGCGAATTCGCCCCTGGCGAATAAATTCGCCAATCACTACTAAGAATGTCATATAAACTAAATTATTGTTTATTGAGGACAGAACCAAATCTGATAACATATCAGATGGGTAACAATACAGTACGACAGAAGCCATAGAGGGGAGTGTCTTTTAAATCCTTTGGGGAGGGTCCTTCTGATGGCTCATGGGTAGTGATGGGCGAATCTCCCGCGATTCGCTTCGCCTAAAGATTAGCGAATTTCTAGAGAAATTCGCGAATCGGCGAAAAATTCGCGAAACGAGTCGCGGGACGGATCAAGGAAGAAGACAGGACAAGATGGCGCCCGTGAGCTTGCCAGCAGGGGACCTGGACTTTGGGGTAATTAACAGGTATGGGGCAATAGCCCGGGGGGGGAGGGAGGTAGTCCGGAGGGGGAAAGGTTTTGCGCCAGGAGGGTTGACGCCCCTTTTAAGTGGGGGATCTGTAAGTAGAGTTGCAAACACCAGAGTTAGTGCTGGAGATCTGTAAGTGGAGTTGCAAACACCGGAGTTTCAAACCAAAGGAGGTCGAACCTGGAACCCATTAAGTGACCCCTGTGAAAGTGTCGTTCAACCCCCAAAGGGGTCCCGACCCCCAGGTTGAGAACCGCTGACCTAGGGGATGGCCATGTGCCCCCCCGTTCCATGCTATGGGAAAGGGCTAATGCATTTGAGACTTACAAAAAACAGTGTCCAAACAGTATTTTGGTCATTGTTGCAATCAGTAGAATGTTTCCTGGTTTTGCACTGCTGTTGTCATGGTGATGGCACCATGTAATTAGCCTTTTTAATTGTTTCTGCAACTTTTATAGGCTCCAGCCAGGACCAGCGAAGGCCTGGTTCAGCACAGCCCATGGCCTGGTGGTTGGGGACCCCTGTGCTAAAGGACACTCATTTGGACAAGGGCCCAGACTAGCAGATCTCTGTCTCATTTGGGCACCTTGGTCCTGCACTGACACGGCCAGCATTTTAAGGTGTTGGCGGTGGTGGCATCTGCTAATACCCCCACACCCAATTGCATGGCCAGACTCACTCAAATAACTTAATCCAGTACAGGTATGGGACCTGTTATCCAGAATTTGCGGGTCTGGGGTTTTCTGAATAACGGATCTTTCTGTAATTGGGATATCCATTCCTAAAGTCTACTAGATAATCATGTAAACATGAAATAAACCCAATAAGATGGTTTTATTATATCATTATATCTTAGTTGAAATCAACTACAATGAACTGTTTAATTATTACAGAGAAAAAGGAAATAATTAGAAAAAAATTTAATTCTTTTGATAAAATGGAGTCTATGGGACACTGCCTTTCTGTAATTCAGATCTTTCTGGATAAACGGTTTCCAGATAACGGATCCCATAACTGTAAAAACAAAATCTAACACAATAACTGCCTTTTGCACAAATCCTGCATGTAGAGAGACATGATGTCTGGTGATTTTAATAGAGTGAGCTCTAATACATCTTCTAGGCAAAAGGAGCCCCCCTATAAGATATATTGGATGTAACTGTCAATGAATATCTGACACCCAACTGCTGCATGTAGAGAGACATGATGTCTGGTGAGTTTAATAGAGTGAGCTCTAATACATCTTCTAGGCAAAAGGAGCCCCCCTATAAGATATATTAGATATAACAATCAATGATTATCTGACACCCAACTCCTGCATGAAGACACAATGAAGAGAAACAGATGACAGAGGAATAGTGAAGATAAACTTGATTATTTCAGAAACAGTACTGAATTTTTCATTGATTGTATTTAGAAAGTTTCTTATTTGTTTTTCAATTTCCACAATATATATATATATAATTATATTTTGGTGGTATGTATATGCTCATTGTGGGTTGCCTTGCGAAACCCTTTATGAAATGTACTCTGGCTCATCTATGACCTGTTCCAATTTCTCCTGCTAAAGGAAGAGCCTCGGTTGGATGTTCTCATCAATAATGCAGGGATCTTCCAGTGTCCATACACATAGACAGAACATGGATTTGAGATGCAGTTTGGGGTTAATCACCTGGGCCACTTGTTTCTCAATCACCAGCTCCTTGGTCTCCTAAAAACCTCTGCTCCAAGCAGGATAGTCATTGTTTCTTCCAAGCTTTATAAATATGGTGAGATCAACTTCGATGACCTAAACCGTGAGAAGAGTTATAGTAGAAGCTTTGGCTACAGTCGCAGCAAGCTTGATAACATTTAGTTCACCAGAGAACTTGCCAGCCGTTTGGAAGGAACTGGCGTCACGGTCAGTGTCCTTCACCCTGGAATTGTTAGAATTAATTTAGGAAGACACATTAATATTCCCATCTTGATTAAACCTCTATTCAATGTTGTGTCGTGGGCTTTCTTTAAAACTCCCGAAGAGGGCGCTCAAACCTCCATCTACCTGACATCATCTCCCGAAGTGGAAGGAGTATCTGGGAAATACTTTGGTAACTGCAAAGAGGAGGAGCTGCTGCCTTAAGCAATGGATGACTTGGTTGCTAGGAAGCTGTGGGATATCAGCGAAGTTATGGTTGGACTTATTAATTAAATACATGAGGAGTGACCTGCTGCTGTAGTAAGGGAATGGTGTGCAATATGATAGTTCTGCAGGATGCTGTGCATATAGAACTTGTTGTGACCATAGCATTTTCTCTTATAGCCTCCCAAAAAAAAGTGCTTGATTATCTGTCTGTGGAGTTTGAATCCGTGCATTTGGGCCCTGTCCAACAATTGCAGTTTAGGCTAAAATGTTTTGTTTTGTAGCCGGCTCAATAAAATGTTGATTCAAGAGCAAATGGAAATCTGTCCAATTTCCGTGTGATCATATCTGAGCATAATGGCCATATGGTTTCCCCAATAAACCAGAGGCTTTGAAGTCTTAAGTTCAAAGTGTAATGAGAGGCAGTCGGAAAATCAAAAGGAATGTGCTACTTTTAGTGGGGATGCTAAATGCTGCATTACTGGGCAGAGAGGGAAAGGTGAAAGGCCAAGCTCTAAAGCGATGGTGATATTTTGAAGGGCCGAAAAATCTGCTCGTTCTCATTTATTTATTATCCTTTATTAATATTTTGTGACTTTTATATTTTCCATATTGTAAGACTCGGCTTCGCATAAATGAATCAGGAATTGAAGAATCTACAGCAGTTTAAATCCAGATAAGGAAAAAAATACCATGGGGCAGATTTACTAAATTCACACAAAGTATTCGAAGTTCGATCGAATTTTCAAAAAGATTTGAATTAGAATTTTCGAATGTTTTTGAAGACCAGTGAAATTCGATTGAATCGAATGATTCGTATAAAATTTCATTCAAATATTCGACTGTCGAAGTACTTCCGGTTTAAAAATGTTTAATCGACTGCCTAGCTTGCCAGATCAAAGCTAACGAATTGGGGTTCATTATTTTTGATCGAATAGGAGATATTCCATCGATCGATAAAATCGTTCGGAACGATTGATTCGAACGATTTATCGATCGATCGAATATTTGCAATTCGATCGTTCGACCAATCGAATTGTGGTAAAATCCTTCGAATTCAAAGGATTTTCATTCACCATCTATTCACATGGTGGAATCCGAGGTTTTTTTTAACCCTCGAATTCGACCAATAGTAAATCTGCCCCATGTGTACAAGCAGATCACTATACTGTGTGCTTGGTATTTGGGGAGAAGAGTATCATCCAGAGAGTATCATGCAAAAGAAAGGCTACTGGCGCACAATGACAATCCAAGGGAAACGTGACCTAACGTTTTGCTATGAAAAAATTGCACAATGTTATGGTGGCATGTCCCTTCATCAGGGGCTGGTCCCAACGGTTGCACAATGTTATGGTGGCATGTCCCTTCATCAGGGGCTGGTCCCAATGGTTGCACAATGTTATGGTGGCATGTCCCTTCATCAGGGGCTGGTCCCAATGGTTGCACAATGTTATGGTGGCATGTCCCTTCATCAGGGGCTGGTCCCAATGGTTGCACAATGTTATGGTGGCATGTCCCTTCATCAGGGGCTGGTCCCAATGGTTGCACAATGTTATGGTGGCATGTCCCTTCATCAGGGGCTGGTCCCAATGGTTGCACAATGTTATGGTGGCATGTCCCTTCATCAGGGGCTGGTCCCAATGGTTGCACAATGTTATGGTGGCATGTCCCTTCATCAGGGGCTGGTCCCAATGGTTGCACAAAGTTATGGTGTCATGTCCCTTCATCAGGGGCTGGTCCCAATGGTTCAACTTTGTGTGTCAGTAGCCTTTCTTTTGAATCTACAACAGTGCCACCATGGTACTTCATCGAGAGCACTGTAGATTCTTAAAGCTACAACATAGAGAAGGGGAAAGGGTATGCTCTTCTATAAAGTACACTTTCACAATGAAGTTTTAGTTCTGAAGAAATCAGTTTTTATACTTTGCATTGTGAATGTAACTTTTTTTCGTTCTGTAGCTATAATTTTAAGTGTCCATAACACCAGAAAATGGAAGTTCTCTAAATGTTTTTACCTATAATGTTACGTTTCATAGAACAAGCAAATCTTTTCTCAGTTTGACCATCCTTGTTTGGGAAGCCTATTGATATCACGCATCATGACATTCGCTCCCAATTAGACTTTTAAACCCAATTTATGGATACCTGGCTGATTTTCAGCCAAATATCAGTACGTGTACCCAGAGTACAGTTTGTAGAAAGTATGATATTTTAGGACTTACCAAATCTTTTGTGGTAGGTTTGTGACTAGTGATGGGTGAATTTATTCGCCAGGGGCGAATTCCCGCGATTCGCCACTGGTGAATAAATTCGCAAATCAGCAGCAAAATTTCGCTTCCCGAAAATTCTCCAAAAAAAACGAGTCGTGCGTAATTTTTGACGTGACGCGACGAAAATGATGCGACGCGCGCCAAAAATGATGCGACGCGCGTCGGAAACGACGCAACACGCCAAAGTTGACGCGCCGCGTGTCAAAAGCATCCCGCAACTCGTTTCGCGAATTTTTCGCCAAGATTCGCCCATCACAAATTGTGACTCTACTAAATCTGAATTCCAATGTGTATATGCAACTTAGGAAAAACAGCAAACAAAAAAAGGCATGTAATAATTAGGTTTTGGTTCTGCCAGGCACTCGGATTCCGCTGAATTCAGAGTCAAATTCTGTATATCCCTGTTGTTTATTAAACACCTAGGTTCTTGCGGTTCTTGATGTACATCTATTACGCAATGATCAAGATAGAGAAGGTTTGGCTATGTTTAGACAACAGATTGAAATGACTGCAAAGAATACATTTCTGCAAGTACATTGTTGAGTGGAAAATGAATAATGGAGGGCCGAACACGAAAAAATTGAACGTATATTAATCTAGCATCAGAATAACTTAATAATAATCCTTTATAACTTGCACTGTAACAATTTCTCACCATATGGTCGAAGCACTTAAAAACCTAATGCACCTAGAGCTGAAGTTATATTATGAAATGACCCTGCACATGTTCATAGCACATAGCGCACAGCACCTCATTCACCTGTATAAATCCTCTGACCCTGTGGGAGTATATTCTAACTGGGACAGCTGTGTGTTATACTGTAGTGTGAAACAGCTTGCACAATCTCTTACTTCTCTATCCTCTTTGTTCTATTGATGAGACAAGGTATGACTCAACAAGTTAAATTTCAGACGTGTTATTGACTCTTCGGGGTAGATTCACTAAAGCGCAAAGTGTCTAACGCTAGCGCTAATTCGCCAGCGTGACATCATTTCGCAACTTCGCAAATTCACAGACTCTGGCGAATTTTCGCTAGTGAAGTAGATAGACTTGCGCAATTTCGCACCCTTACGCCAGGCGAAGGATCGTAACTTCGCAAATTCACTAAGATGAAATTTTCCTCAACGTTAGCACTTGCGCTAGACGTTACTTCGCCTGGTCAGACCAGGTGAAGTTCAATAAAATAGATAGGAGGTTGAAAAAAAAAAGGCCCAAAAAAACGCTGGCGTATTTTAGTATAGGAGGGTGATAGTCTGAAAAAGACTGATCATTTTTTTGGGGGGTTACCCTTCTTCCCCCCCTACATTTCCTAACATATGGCAACACAACTATACAGGGGGCACATGTAGGGCAATAGGACAACTTTATTTTATTTATTAAAGGTTTCCTGGGCTTGTGTAGTGGAATGTAGTGGCTGTAACATATACTTCTATTTTCCGCTTAAGTTCACGCCGTATGCAAATTAAGCATCGCTAGCGTAACTGCGCTCTGCCTGGCGAACGAACGCTAGCGCTACTTCGCTAATGTTCGCTGCCCTGAGCGCAAATTCGCATCTTAGTGAATTTGCATAGTGCTGGTTAAAATTCGCCTGGTGAAGTGCGGCGAACGCTAGCGAAACTAACGCTAGCGATTTTGCGCATCTTAGTGAATTTGCCCCTTCATCTCCTCGTCAGTCCTTGAAATGACTTCAAAACTGAGCTTTTTGTTTTGAATTTCTGTAGTTGACCATCCGTTCTGCTTGATGATATATAGTAAATGGTAATAAAAACCTGTTATGGAATGTTCTCTATCTTGTTCTGCAGTAGGTCAAGATTAGCATGTTTGTGCTATGCAAGCTCCTGTTATAATCACTTTTTTTGCTTTGTCGTGTTAATGCGTCAAAAACGACGCGCGACTCATTTGCCAAATGTAGAGAGTGATATTCTGAGACAATTTGCAATTGGTTTTCATTTTTTATTGTTTGTGGTTTTATAGTTATTTAGCTTTTTATTCAGCAGCTCTCTAGTTTGCAGTATCAGCAATTTGGTTTCTAGGGTACAAATTCCCCTAGCAACCCTGCATTGATTTGAATAAGAGACTGGAATATGAATAGGAGAGGGACTGAATAGAATGATAAGTAAAAGTAACAATAACAATACATTTGTAGCCTTACAGAGCATTTGTTTTTAGATGGTGTCAGTGACCCCCATTTGAAAGCTGCAAAGAAAGAGAAGAAAATTGCAAATTACTAAAAGTTAACTTGAAGGTGAACCACCCCTTTAATTTAAAGTTCTGAGGTGGTTTAGTGCTTGACCAAATCTTTGGAATATTCTTGTTTATTTAAATCCCAATGGTTCAATCTAGCTTTCAAAGTTGCCCCCTAATAGTGTTCAATGAACCAAATCCTCATATTTTTGCAATTATTTCTATGTCTACAATTCTGAAGTTTGCCGTCACCATCTATTGTTTGAAAGCAAACATCCAAATTTCAATTCCTCGCCTGTTTTCATTTGGCAGAAATGTTTTTAAAACTTAAAGATCTGGGACACCAAACCTTATAACAGGCCACTGGCATTCACTTCTTATGGCACTATATAAATTGCGCAGTGGCGTATACAGGTGAACCATGAATTAATGTTGTTTTTTTTTATTTTTTAAAAAGCCATGTGTTCATTTTACATGCTACTATTCAAAAGTAATATGGTATTTATTAACGTCCATAATAAAATTGTTTAATTTTCAACTAAATTCATTTCTTCTCATTCCATAGAGCTATGTATAATGTCCAGTGTGCAGCAGGAGGCAGCCAAAGTGTTTTTGAGTAATGAAACTGCTCAGATCTAGAGTACTTCTTAAAGGGATTTTGTCATGATTTTATGGTGTAGTTTTTATTTCTAAATTACACTGTTTACACTAATAATTCACCCATGTAAAATGTAATTCCTAACCCGACAAGTGTATTTTTTAGTTGTAATATTGGGTTGTAGGAAGTCAGGTTATTTTGCTTTGTCGGTGCTGCACTATGGAACTGCTTTCAGGCAGGCTATTGTTTCTCCTACTAGTGTAACTGAAATTTTCTACTAGTGAGTGCTGTTCTTATATCTGCCATGGGAATGTTATCTGGTTCCCTTCCCATTTTCAGTGCTGCAGTAAAGAGTGACTGAGGTTTATCAGCACACAAGTAACATGACTGAGGGCACCCGGGAAACATGCAATATGTCTAGCCCCATTTCAGATTTCAAAATTTTAATTTTGAAAATCTGCTGGAGCAGTATCATTAACTAATGCATTTTGAAAAAAAAAAAACAAGTTTTCCCATGACAGCATCCCTTTAATGCCATAAAGCAAGACAGGACTGCTGTTTTTTTCTGCCAGAAAAAAAATAAAATTTAAATTAAATGATTACTAGTGATTACAATTCCCTGTTCAAAGGGAGAAATACTATACGTTTAAATTCTACATTATGTTGGGTAATGTGTTACATTTACATTTTTTATTCTGACTGCTTTAACTGGCAGCTTTTCTTGTAGCTTTAGAATTGATTAACTATATAAAATACTATATTGTTGTCTTGGGTAAAGACCAAACTTTTGCACGGGCATCTTGTTTAGCTAAACTAATCTCAGATAATTATGTTATTTTACTACATTTAGACTGGGTTTTCTATACATGTGCAATCTGTATGGTCTGTCCCATGAATCGTTCCTGTTAATTAATACGAAAGATACTTCATCTTCTCATCATTTCCAGTTGATTACCAGTAAGGAAAACATTTCAGCTTTGATCTGTTGCATGGATCTGGGAACCATTTTAAAATATCCAGAATTTGTTCATTTTTCACTGACGTGTGTAATATTCAGCCGTATCTTTTGTAACAAGGCCATCCAAGAACTCTGATATTTACTTTGGACATTTATGAGGGAAAGGAGCTGGAGCAAATATCCCTAATAGTGTTCAGATGACCTCACCAGTGTCTGGTGTTTGAGTTGGACGGGGAACAGACTGTGTTACATGTGAAGACTTGTCATGGTGTCTGTCTTACTCAGAACAACCTCTCTCTTTCATCACTTTTCCTGCTACTTCCATATAAATACTGACCTTAAACTCATTCCCTGGCAAAGGCCACTGGTTCAACACCCGGTCTGGATTGACACTTTTTTCTATGGACTGGAAAAGCATTGATCACTGAGTCAAGCTTCAACCATCAGCACTTAGCTTTGATCTGTCTAGTGCTATTACAATACAAACATCTGATTAGTTGATCTATGCATATTTATCACAATCTTACAATAATAATAATAATATGGATGGTAATATATATTTCCAAATCAGAATTAAGATGTAGAGGTTTTCTTGCACAGATGGTTCAATCCCAGCTAGGAATGTCATATAAAGGTCATTTTTCAGTTTTGCCTTGATATGTGGTCAAAAGAATTTGTCTTTTATTTATTTCCCCTTAAAGTGGACCCGTCACCCAGACACAAAAATCTGTATAATAAAAGTCCTTTTCAAATTAAACATGAAATCCAATTTAAATTTTTTATTAAAGTATTCGTAGCTGTTTTAAGTTCATTTAAAAATCTCAGCTGTCAATCAAATATTGTCTGCCCCTCCTCTATGCCTTAGGCATAGAGGCGGGGCAGATAATTACTTTCAGCACTTCCTAGATGCCACTGCTCCCCACACATTCCCCCAGTTCCCTTAACCGTTAATTGTGTAACCAGGACATGGAGAAAGACATCGGGACCCTCATTCTGGTGCACAAACAAGATTCTGAGATGATACAAGACTTGTCTTAATAACAGTGTCCACAAAATGGCTCCTGCCTGCTTGTTATAATTATGAATTCCCAGACTGAAGGAATCAAGATTAAAATAATTTATATATTGTAATTAATGTGACTAATGTGATAAAATATGATTTTGAATATTTTTTTGGGGTGACGGGTCCACTTTAATGTGATTCTGGCACTAAAAAACTAATTTCTAAAATATGAATGTACATTAAAGAACAAGTAAACGTTTTTTTTTTCTATCTCTAAATTTGCTCTAAACAGCCCCTCAAATTAATGTACCTTAGTCCCTGCTGCAAGTCTGCTCTGGTTTCTGTGTTATCAGCAGCTTGTTTCACCTTCTTCCTGGTGCAGAGTGAAGCCCCGCCCCTTAGCTTACTGAGCTGACCTTATATCTTGGACTAGTCCAGGAGATCATTTGCATACTATGACATAGCAGAGAGCAGTGTGTTTAGCACCTTTTGCTTGGGGAAACTAGCTTACTAATGAAACACTGGCTCCCTCTTCCTCTCTATTGTGGAACAGCAGCAAATGGACTGCTCAGTAAACTAAGGGGCTGGGCTTCACTCTGCACCAGGAAGAAGGGGAAACAAGCTGCTGATAACACAGAAACCAGAGCAGACTTGCAGCAGGGACTAAGGTACATTAATCTGGGGGGCTGTTTAGAGCAAATTTACAGAAAGAAAAAGAAAAACATTTACTTTTCCTTTAAGGGGGTTGTTTATCAAAATCTGCACAGACATTTCCCCCTATTTATCAATATATTTTCATGAAAATTTCTTGATAAAATCGTGAGAAAATCAAAATTGTATGACTGTTTCGGATTTGTCGTTGAAAACTGTGACTTTTTTTGGATTTGACAGCCAAAACCAGTGATTTTTTTAGGGTTTGACGCCTGAAACCATGGAAACCACTGAATCTTCAGATTATTGAACAAAACCCAGCATAAATCAGGATATCTTTAAGATGTCAATGGGATATCTGCCATTGATTTCTACATGAACTCGACTGGTCTAAATTAAAGTACTTTTTTATTTTGACTTTTAACACCATCTGAATTTTTTTTAGAAGTGTAATAAATAACCCACTGAAAGTTACCTATAGGTCATGTTGATCATGTTTTGCTTAGAGGTCTGTTTTTGTAAGTAATTCTTTAGCTGACTTTTGCCAACCTGAATGTCCCAACTAAGCCTGTCCGTTAGAGTTTCTAATCACACATCCTTCAATCTCCATGTGGCAGTGTGTCCAATCATTAGTGGGTGCTGTGATTACCTTCATTAAAGGAGAAGTCATTATTATCTTCTCAATGTAAAGATTATCTTTCCTGGATGCATAAATAAGAACCTTCATGTTTCACCAAGGCAGGTCACTGCATTATCAGTGGTCTTCATGGAAGACTAAATGGAAGATAAAAAATTGGATGCAATGACAACCTCAAAAAATCTTGATGTGGACAGGTGCAACACAGTTAATGCTTATAGCCAAGGTGTAGTTATGGACTGTGGACTGCCGACCATTGATGATGTGAACAGTGTTCCATTCACACGGGACATACCGCTCACACTGCAACTGGAGTGCTAAAGTCTACTTGTGGACTATAGGGGAAAGAATAACAACTGAGGGGAATGCAGGTCTTACCATATGATCCAGGGGACTATGGCATTTGGTGATAACATAAATCTATTTAGATTTGAATTCTTGAAGAACCATTGAAAAAGACTCTACGGGGCAGATTTACAAATTTCACATGAATTCACATAAGTGCTTCGAAATTCAATCGAATTTTCAAAAAGATTCAAATTTCGAATATGCAAATTAGGAAAATTCGACCATCGGATATTCGAATTAGAAATATTCGAATATTCGAATTTAATTTTATTCGAAAATGCGATGGTCGAATAGTTCACCTTTAAATTTTAATTTAATCCTAAAAATTTGAGTCCAAAACTGCGCTGCATACTCCAGATGAGGCCTTACTAGGGATCTATAAAGAGGTATAATTATGTTTTCATCCCTTGAGTTTATGCCCTTTTTTATGCAGGACAGAACTTTATTTGCTTTAGTAGCTACAGAATGAAGCTGCCCAGAATTAGACAACTTGTTATCTATAAAAACCCCAAGATCCTTCTCACTTAAGGAAACTCCCAAGTGTCTAACATATTTCTGTTAAATTCCAGGTCAAGGTTCATTTCAACCAGCTCACTATCGGCAAGGAGTTTGCATGTTCTACCTGTACTTACATGGGTTTCTAGCAGGTACTCCAGTTTCATCCCACACACCAACAACAGGCAGGTTAATTGGTTCCTGATAAAATTTCTAAAGACTAAGCAGTGTTACTAATAAATCTATTCCAGAGAGTAAACACATGCAATATAAATCTGTTCCAGGCAGTTATAGCAATGTGATAGATGAGAGGTTTAACCTTTTGGACATGAAAGAGCATAGCAGGACCAAGGAACAAAAAAATGTGTCTATTCCTATTACTAGTCATGTAAGCCCTTAAGGTTCAACAAGCCAGATGCTACTCTCCAAGTTTTTTTTCTGGCCTTAGCCTACCCAAGGTCTTAATGCAGTTTTTGTGACATCATCTTTATGTAATCCAATCCATGAGCATGTCATCTACCAGATTATCTGACCACCACTATTTTTGTCATTTGCACAAAATAATAAATGGCATGCTTTCACAATAACCGATCATCTGGAACTTAAGAGAATTCCGAACCTAGGTCATAAATCACCACTGCCAAGTTTATAATATTTTTCTACTGGAACCTGAGGCATCTACAGAAATAAAGTGTGATGGAGAATGGAGATGTGATTTCAGTATTGTTATCAAACAGAACATTTCCTTTTGTATTCCCTTTGAATAAGAACCATCTAGTATCTTGGACAGTTCTGAAAACTTGCCAAGTAAAATCTCTAAGGGCCCTCAATTGTTTCCTGGGGTTTACAAGTTCAACTGATAACAGAATATACCTGCATGTCAGGAGAAATGATGATAAGAGGTTGTTCATACAATAAATTATGTAATATACATTGGTTTCTAGAGAATTCTTCTAGAAACTGCTAGAAAATATTTATAAAACAGACTCTTTAAGTACACCGGATAACACTTCATAATTTAGCTTCAAATCCTAGCAAGGAGGCCAAAGAACGTGATGCATGGACCTCAACTAAAGACTGATGAAAGCCCAGTAGCATTCTTTTCTGGTGTACAGTCCAAGTTTGGCTTGGCCACAAACTTACAAACAGAGGTACAAGATCATTCCAGAGCTAATAATATTATTCCCATTATTATTCCCATTATCCCCACTCCTGAAAGCTTCATGCCATTCACTACTGTATTCTTTACATTATTTCCACTCCTGAGTAGGGTTTCCAAACCCCTCTCTTTTCAAGTCCTTGGTTCCTGTAAAAATGTTCCCATATATAGAGTAATGTGTTAAATCAACTGCACTCCTGTACTTCACTTTTACTGCAATGATGGTGCTGGCCCTCCGTTGACCCGGCAAGGTCCCACAGCTACAGCAACTTTTGTTCACAGATCCAAACACACCTTCATCTCATCATTCTGATGAAGGGAGGATGTACCCCCCGAAACTTTGATACTGTTGGTGAAATAAAAAGAGGGGCAGGAATGTCTCTAGGTCTTTTTTCTGGGAACAGGTTTTGCGTAGTGTGCCAGCAGCCACAAATTATACCATATTTTCTATTTATTTTTTCTATTTATTTATTCTATTCATAACATTTTTTTAATTAAGTGCAACTTTGAAGCAGTAGTGGGTATGGTTAAAAAGTAGGCATGTCCTAAATAAAATTCTCTGCCTTGTAGCTTTTATTGGTGTCCCTAGATTTCACTTTGAAAATATGGTAACCTCAATCCCAACTGCTTCACATTATTCAGATTTTTAGATAATGCCTAAAGGAATAAGTGTGTTGAGGTAAGAAAGGGGCATTGATTCACGGGAGGAGGGGTCATTCTTCCACTGTATAGAGCATTGGTAAGGCCCCCTCTAGAATATGCCGTACAGTTTCCAGTGCTCAAACAGGACATTATTGAATTAGAGAGTACAGAGAAGGGCAACTGAGCTGGTAAAAGGTATGGAAGATCCTAAGGAAAGACTGGCCAAGTTGGGGTTGTTCACGCTGGAGAAGAGGTGCTTAAGGGGTGATATGATAACTATAAATATATAAGGGGATCATATAATAATCTCTGTGATGCTTTATTTACCAGTAGGTCTTTTCAGCTGACACAAGGTCACCCATTACGATTATAAGAAAGGAGTTTTCACCTAAATGTTTGGAAGGGGTTTTTTACAGTGAGAGCTGTGAAAATGCGGAATTCTCTCCCTGAATCAGTGGTACAGGCTGATACATTAGATAGCTTTAAGAAGGGGTTGGATGGTGTTTAGCAAGTGAGGGAATACAGGGTTATGGAAGATAGCTCATAGTACAAGTTGTTTCAGGGACTGGTCCGATTGCTATTTTGGAGTTAGTCTGGGGCAAATTGCAGAGACTTCAAATGGGGTTTTTGCCTTCCTCTCGATCAACTAGCAGTTAGGCAGGTTAAAATAGAGTCAAAAGATTGAACTTGATGGACATGTGGTTTTTTTTCAACCAAACTTGCTATGTTACTAAGAACAGCTGTTCAGTTTGTGGCAATATAATAAATTCCTGAATATGTTGAAGTCTTAGATGCGAGTATCATGGTGTTTCTAAATGTAGACAGTTGATCATTAAAGCCTAGGGCTCCTGCATACGTCATCCTTTGAGATAACCTTCAACCATGAAACTGCAACTTCCAAACAGACCAAATGATAAGGACCATTTTGCCCTGTACTGGGGAGAACGTAGTGTTTGGGCAACTGCACATAGATTTTGGTGTAGTCTACCTATCTGGGTTTTAGAAGAGGAGGGTGTCCAGTTTATAATCCAGCACCGGGTTGCTATTCTATCTATGGCCAATCACCAACCATGACTGGTTCTGAGAGTTCACCTTGTGTAACTGCCAATTTAGAATCAATTACTGGAAACTGGAAAGAGCACTCTGTAATCATTTGATATTCAGGAAGTTGCTTACAAAAAAAATGGGTTTGTCTGAATTTTTCCTTTCTGTTTGGCGGTGTTTCCTTTGTAGGTAAATTCTCTTGAGCACAGGACACATTAATAATCCCCTTTTTTTTTCAATTGTTTCCTCAAAAGTCACATTTCCACAATTACTTCCAACATCTGCTTTGTTTTCTTTGAATGTTACTTATAGTCTAAATCCCGCTATGTTGAATTAATCAGTAAAGCTTTAAAAAAAAAAAAAAAAATACATTGATAGAAAATGAAAACGCAGCAAACGTTGGGTAATTTGTTTTTAAATATGATCTCAAATTGCCCAGTTTAAAGATTACAGCATTTCTTGTATCTGCCACAGATTCAAGACCACAACATACATTATAACACGTGTGCCCTCTGGTGCTTGCTTCTCACTAAACATCACTTTTTTCTGTTCCAGATGCCTTTGCTTCTTAAGCAGCCCAGATCCACTCTTGTTTGATTCATAGAATCAGGTGAAAAAAACCCCAAAATCACACTTTGTCAATGCTAGTAGGGATTTTCAGGCAGCATATACATTACACTCTTTGGCCGTCGTTTAACTTGGGAGACGGAGAAACCAAACTCTCCTGATATAGAAAAGTAACTCCGCTACCCAAAAAAAATAATCACATTTTTCCGACAGCTATTCCAATATCTTTTGGGAAGCTTTACACTGGATACACAATCTCTTACTTTTCTCTGAAACTGTACAAGTTGTAACGTTCATCTGACAAACTTGTCTAGCGCAAATCCTTTATCTAGATCACTTCAGTTTTCTGTCACTTCGCAAAGTCCGGCACCAAGATTTCTTTCCTCCTGGCCTAACCTTTTCATATGGAATTAATAAGACCCATTTCTGGCACTCGCCCACTTCGATGTCGCAGCCTTTTAAATTGTGTAACCTGAAAAAAAAAATACATTCTTTTTTTCTCTTGTCACTCGTTTCTTTTTTTAAACAGAACATTATTCTAAAACCCTACATTGTATATATGGTGTTTTTCATGGAGCAGTATTAATATTTGTCATATAAGAGTTACAATACACTTACCCTTATCAGACCCTTATTCTGAGACAGAATTAGCATTTAGTGATGGGCGAATCTACTGTCAGCGGGGGCCTGCGGCACCTACAGGGGGGTGTAGTTAGGATCAAGGAGAAAGTCCTTTTCCAGTGAGTCCAGGCAAAGCACAGTTCAAGGTGAAATCCAATAGAGAGGTCAAGTCCAGGCAAGGGTTCAAGTTGGCAGGCAGCAAGGTTCAAGGTCAGGAAACAGGCAGATGATCAATAACAGGTATAACAGGCAAGCAGGGAGACCCAGGAACACAATATAATATTGAGCTATACTTGGGCATCGAACCCAGGTCTCCGGCGTCCTTTTAAGTTTGAATTTGGCACCACAGCGCGTGACATCACCGCTCCAGCGCCGGCATCCTTGCGCCCACATGTAGTCCTGGGTGCCGCCATCTTGGATCTGCCGCCGCGCCGGCAGGTAAGTAGAGAGCGCCAATCGCTCATCGTGACATCTACCCAGTTTCGCTTCGCCGAAAAATTAGCGAATTTCCAGCGAATTGGCAAAAAATTAGCAAAATGAGTTGCGACATGTTTTTGACGCGCGACGCGTCAAAGTTGACGCTACGCGCGTCAAAAACATGCCGCAAGTCATTTCGCAAATTTTTTGCCAATTCGCGAATTTCACTGGAAAATCGCTAATTCACAAACGACGCGCAACTCGTTTTTTTACAGGCAAATTTTTGCTGGCGTTTCGCGAATTTATTCACCAGCAGCGAATCGCAGGAATTCGCCACAAATTCGAGTTGTCTGTGTGTTGTTTTCTTGTATTGCTCAGTGCAAAATCACAGCTTTTTCCCATCCGTATATGGTTTTCTATTCACATTATTGGTCCTAAAGACAACTATTGGGGTTTTCTGTATTTATTTGCCATGTTTGGTCTAAACGAGCAGGAATGTTGGATTCTGTTGAAACTGCATAATTAATAGAAGTATTGCAACCACATACAAAGAAGAAGAAGGGGATAACATCATTGGTATGTGTTGTCTGTTGTGAAATATCACATGGTGGGTTTCTGTAGAAATCTGGCTGATGGGAATAACAGCTAATCCTGAGAGGCTTCAGCTACTATTCTGGTTTATGTTCCTAAAATGTCCCTCATACGTTCTTGTTTGGAATGCAGAAGTATTACAACAACCTGGAAGTGGAATTTTATTTTCTTGCAGGCATATCCTTTTTTTTTTCCAAGCACTATTCTAGCTCATTGCCACTGATTTAATCCACTTGCCATTAAAGGGATTCTGTCACAAGAAAACATGTTTTTATTTCAACATACATCAAAGAAAAACGATGTCCCCCAAACAATAGGTCTCTATAAAAAGATATTGCATAAAAAAACACATAGGTAAAACCTTGCTCCATGTAAATAAACCATTTTCATAATAATATACTTGTTCAGTAGTGTGTGCCGTTGGGTAATCATAAATAGAAAATTGCCATTTTAAAAAATAAGGACAGACTCCTGGGATAGTAGGATCCAACGGTGCACACAAATATACCAAACAAACTATAAAGTTAGGTCACATGAGCCAATTAACAGTCACTATAATGGAGTGCTCACCTCACAAGAAATCCACTGTTGTAGTGTCAGGTGCTGAACTGAAAGACCCGCTCCATAAAGGTACATGCAAAAATTTCAGCAGCACACTGTTTCAGTTTGCCAAAGTGCAAAAAAGTGATTTATTCAGCCAATAAAAATACAAAGCGGCAACGTTTCGGGCCTACCAAGCCCTTACAGCTAGCAGACACGTAGGCAATATTATTTGTAGACATTGGCACATTTTACAGTCCTGTCTACCTAATGTAACAGCCTTTCAACAGGCACCTCTGCTAGCATATAGAAGGGGTAAGAATTTAAAAGATCGGCTGGTAAAGGCAGACAATGGTGGAAGAATTGCTTCCAAATAGTGATGGGCGAATTTATTCGCCAGGGGCGAATTCGCGGCGAATTCCCGCGATTCGCCGCTGGCGAATAAATTTGCGAAACTGGCAAAAAAATTAGGCAAAAAAAATTTGCCGCGCAAAAACGAGTCGCGCGTCGTTTTTGACGCGACGCGCGCCGAAAATGACGCGGCGCGTCGGAAACTACGCGACGCGCGTCAAAAACGACGCGACGCGTGTCAAAAACGACGCGCGACTCGTTTCGCGAATCGGCGAAAAATTCTCGAATTTCAGCGCCCGTTTCGCCCATCACTACTTCCAAACAGTTATTTCTGCAAAACCCAAAGTTTGGCACCTTTCCCTGCCTACATTGTTCACAATGCAACTCGGTTACAAAAGGCAACATTTTCTATCACCCACACCAAGGTAACAAATATGAGATTAAGAAATATTTCAATTGTGAATCAACATTTGTGGTTTACCTGTTGAAATGCCCGTGTGGCCTAGTATATGTGGGGGAGACTACACAAAAGATACGGGATCGTATCTCCAAACATAAATCCACTATTCGCAGGGAGTTAACCACATTACCGGTACCTGCACACTTCCACTCAGCACGGCACTCTATTAATCAACTTAAATTCCAGGTAATTGACTCTGTGGAAGTACCAAGAAGGGGAGGCAATAGACTTCTAATGCTCAAAAAATTGGAAATGATGTGGATACACAAACTTGATACAATCTGGCCTCGTGGTCTGAATAGGGACTACACTCCAGCAAGCTTTATTTTCTAGGTAAAGGGTAGTCCTATTAATAGATACATTGTTGTTACTCATACAGGATCTATTTGTTTTTGTTGAACAATTGTTTTTAATCTTTTCCTTTTTCCTTTTTTTCACCTAAGGTTATTAATGATCAGCATAAGAACACCCTGAGTGCAGACGACACATCTAGCATATCATATGAGTGCTGAGTGTGGTATGGTGAGTGGGTCTCACTGACGTCTCAGGTATGCTGGATCATTTTCAGATTATAAAATACAAAATTAAAAAAAAATTAAAAAAAAAAATTTTTTTTTTAATCTTTTACATTTCTCACTTTTTTCAAAAATATTTTTGCATCACTGCGATATTAAGGGTACATTTTTACTCTGTCACTGAGACAAATGGACACTGCACTGGGACTCAGATGGACTCAAATGCTTTTTTTCTTCAATTTTATATGTAATTTTATATGTAATTACTAGTATTTGATTATAACACTTGTCAACATGGAAGGGGTGGAGCTTGTAAGGTTACTACCCCCTTTCTCCACTTTAAAAAGGGTGGTGGTAGGGGTAACACATGGCTTGATAAAGGGCTTGGTAGGCCCGAAACGTTGCCGCTTTGTATTTTTATTGGCTGAATAAATCACTTTTTTGTACTTTGGCAAACTGAAACAGTGTGCTGCTGAAATTTTTGCATGAGCCAATTAACAGACAGAGTTGTGTCTTTTGCTTCCACACTTCTTCCTGTTACAGTTAGGGGCAGATTTACTTTTGGTCGAAATTGAGGGTGAATTTACCCTCAAAGTCGACCAATCGAATTGTGGTCGAATTGAAATTGATATTCGAATTCGAAGGACTTTACCGCAATTCAATCGATCGAACAGAAATAATTTGATCAATCGATAAAGTCGTTCTATTTTAACCATTCGATCTAATTTTTTTATTTGATCAAAAATAGCTAAATCCAATTCGGCGAACTAGGCAGTTGAATAAAAATTTTAAGTGAAAGTTATTGGACTTTTGATTCAAATTATTCGAATCGTTTGATTCGATCTAATATTCAAAATTCGATGGTCGAAGTGGTCTTCGAAAATTCAAAAGAATTGAAATATTTCTGGTCAGGTGATCTCTGAGGCAGCACACAGACCATCACGAAATGGTGGTTCAAGGCAAGAGATGTAAAAGGGCAATATTTACTTAAATATATATTCCAGTTTGGTAAGATTCTTTAATGGGGTTGTTCACCTTTGAGTTAACTTTTAGTATAATGTAGAGAGTGATATTCTGAGTCAATTTGCAATTAGTTTTCATTTTTTATTGTTTGTGGTTTTATAGTTATTTAGCTTTTTATCCAGCAGCTCTCTAATTTGCAGTGTCAGCAATGTGGTTTCTAGGGTACAAATTACCCTAGCAACCCTGCATTGATTTGAATAAGAGACTGGAATATGAATAGGAGAGGGACTGAATAGAATGATAAGTAAAAGTAACAATAACAATACATTTGTAGCCTTACAGAGCATTTGTTTTTAGATGGTGTCAGTGACCCCCATTTGAATGCTGCAAAGAAACAGATGAAAATTGCAAATCATTAAAAAACTATGACAAATAAATAATGAAAACCAATTGAAAAGTTTCTTAGAATTGACCCTTCTACAATATACTAAAATTTAACTTGAAGGTGAACCACCCCTTTAATATGTCACTTAATTTGATATTGATTGCTCAAGTATTCAATTTGGGGGTATAGTTTTCCTTTAAAGAACAAGTAAACGTTTTTTTTTCTATCTCTAAATTTGCTCTAAACAGCCCCTCAAATTAATGTACCTTAGTGTCAGGATCGCGCCGCCCGGAGGCTTACCTTTAGCTCCGGGCGGCGCGTCCTCTCCATCCGGCAGCATATCCACAATGGCGGCGCCCATAGCCGCCACGTGGATATGCGGCGCCGGGTAGTGACGTCATCGCGTCACGCTTGACGCGATGACGTCACCGCGCTCGTTTTGGCGCGAATTTCAAATATTTAAAGGGCTATTGGACGCCATTATGGCGCCCAATTATAGGACCATACTGATATTGTTCCTGGGTGTTGTTATTGATCCTGATATTGCCTTTGACCTTGTTTCCTGTACTTTTGTTCCTGTGTTCCTGTATTTTGCCTTGCCTGGACTTTGTTCTATTTTTGTTCCTGTAATACACCTTTTTGCTTGAACCTGCTGATTCCTGCCTGCTCCTTGCCTAGCTACGTTATTGCACCCCTAAAGGCTTCCTCCTTGGTCCACTACTTCCCCTGGGCGCCTAACGAAGGCCAACCCGTGACACTTAGTCCCTGCTGCAAGTCTGCTCTGGTTTCTGTGTTATCAGCAGCTTGTTTCACCTTCTTCCTGGTGCAGAGTGAAGCCCAGCCCCTTAGCTTTCTGAGCTGACCTTATATCTTGGACTAGTCCAGGAGATCATTTGCATACTATGACATAGCAGAGAGCAGTGTGTGTAGCAGCTTTTGCTTGGGGAAACTAGCTTACTAATGAAACACTGGCTCCCTCTTCCTCTCTATTGTGGAACAGCAGCAAATGGACTGCTCAGTAAGCTAAGGGGCTGAGCTTCACTCTGCACCAGGAAGAAGGGGAAACAAGCTGCTGATAACACAGAAACCAGAGCAGACTTGCAGCAGGGACTAAGGTACATTAATCTGGGGGGCTGTTTAGAGCAAATTTACAGAAAGAAAAAGAAAAACATTTACTTTTCCTTTAACAGTGCTGCTCCAGGAGACTACTGCTTTTTTTCAAAAGAGCAAACTGATTTTTTTTTAGATTTAATTTTGAAATCTGACATGGGGCTAGAAATATTGTCCCCAAGTGCCCTCAGTCATGTGACTTGTTCTCTGATAAACTTCAATCACACTTATTACTGTTGTACTGCAAGTTGGAGTGATATCCCCTCTCGGGATGATGCTCCTGTTAGCAAAAAACTGCACTGGGCCAAGGGTAATGCTGAGCAAGCCCTGCTCAGAAATTCTTCATGCAAGTAGCAGACAGACATCTAACTCTGGCAATCTTGTGCAGAAGTTGGTCCAACCCCTCACAAACATGTTTCAGGCTGACTTCACATCATTATTTCCTTCTCATTTAACTTTGCAAAAATGTTTTCATGCAATTTTTAGCAAAACTACAC
Source organism: Xenopus borealis (assembly GCA_024363595.1). Lineage (NCBI taxonomy): Eukaryota > Metazoa > Chordata > Amphibia > Anura > Pipidae > Xenopus > Xenopus borealis. Next base: position 124,410,249 of record CM044440.1, on the reverse strand, counting down.
ATGAGATTGGATGTAGCTGCATGGGTAAAAATATAGGGGCAGATTTATCAAGGGTCGAAGTGAAAATTTAAATTTTGAATTTGAATTTCAAGTTTTTTGTAGTTAAATTCAACTAGGGAATAGTTCAAATTCAATTTTAGATTTTAAAAAAGATTTAATTTAGAAATGTATCTCGTTAATCCCATTAGGAATTAAAATTTGTCGATTCACCACCTTAAACCTATGAGCCTATGAGGGACGTCCTTGGATCAATTTGGAGTTGTTTGCAGCCTTCCTGAAAAATTTAATTTGATTTGAATTTTAGTTTTTGGGTCATTCCCATTCACAATAATAAATTGCAGTTGGTCTAATTTTAAGTCAACTTTAGAGTTCATGGCACTTTATTGGAGCTTTTCAAAACTCCCATGAACTCTAAATTCGACCCTTGATAAATCTACCCCATAATGGGACTGATAGAAAAATCTGATGTGCAAACTGCATGGAGGATCTACCATCTATATACTATTCACTAAAGGGCAAAGTGACTAATGTTAATGAAAATTTGCCAGCGTGACATCATTTTGCAGCTTTGAAATTTACTAACACTGACAGTGATGTAGATAGAGTTGCGCAAATTCTCACCCTAAAACTAGTAAAGTTGCACTCGGCACTTCCGCATTCTGCTGGGACCAGCTCTTCGAAAAGTGCAGCACTGCCAGACCCCCTTCAGGCCCGGGACACTTTCCCCCCCCCCGTCCCCCCCCAGTGCTGGCCTTGGATAAGGGTCAGGATCACCAGCTTAATCTGCCCCTGTGTGGCCACCCTAAAATGGTTGTTCACCTCTGAATTAAGTTCAGTATGATGTAGAGAGTGATATTCTGAGACAATTTGTAATTGGGTTAAATTTGTTATTATTTGTGGTAATTGAGCTATTTAGCTTTTTATTCAGCAGCTCTCCAGTTTATAACTGGTTACTTGGGTCCAAATTACCCTAGCAACCATGCATTGCTTTGAATAAGGGATTGGAATATCAATAGGAGAGGCCTGAATAGAAAAATGACTATAAAAAGTAGCAATAGCAATGCATTTGTAGCCTTGCAGAGCATTTCTGTTTTTTCATTTGAAAACTGAAAAGAGTCAGAAAAGATGAAGAAAAAAACTAAAAAAAAAAACTATAAAAATAAATAATGAAGACCAATAGAAAAGTTGCTTGGAACTGGTAATTCAATAACATACAAAAAATTAACATAAAGGCAAAACACTCATTTAAGGCAGAGATTTCTCAATTAAGGGTTCCGAGCCTCATGACCAAAAGTATAAAAGCTTATCTGATCAGCCTGAAGGCCAACTAAGGTGAGATTTGGGTTAAATGTGTATTTGCTCTAACATCTCTTTGGGATTCTAGGATAATAACTGATTTCACTATGTTTTCACTTATCTGTATCCTTCTTTAAAGGTATGGGGGGAGCTGAAAAGATTTTGGACTGCAAGGGGGATCTGAACTAAAAACAAAAAGTCTGAAAACCACTGTTGTAAGATGAAGAGAGATTATCATGGATCGTTATGTCAGATATGTAAAACTAGTCAGGAGAAAACAATATTTATATTACTGGGATTTTTTTTACTGGGGTTTAGTAAAGGTTTAAAGAGAAGAAAAAAAAAACTAATTCTTCAAATTAAAAAACGGAGTCTGCTTCCCTGAAATTTTATGTATGAGAATTTAATACCATAATCCATGTAGAGCCAGTTTTGGCAGAAGACAACAAAATCAAATCTCTATTAAAGATATTACTATATGAATACATAAGACACGAATAGGAATTCTTACCCAGAATAACAAATCATCAGAAAAGAGACTATCGAGGCAAGCAAATAAAAAATAAAGTATCCTATGGACTTACGCATGAAATGCAATATCTAATTACATGAAATGAAAGATTATGAAGATTCAAATATTAAAATATAACATATCACTGTGACATCTATTTGTAGGCAGAAGCCGTATGTAATCACGTATGTTCCCTGCTTTTCTCCAGTCAAACCATATTGATAATACAGGTATAGGATCTGTTATTGAGAAACTAGTTATCCAGAAAGCTCCAAATTACAGAAAGGTCATCTCCCATAGACTCCATTTTAATCAAATAATTATAATTTTTAAAAATGATTTCCTTTTTCTCTGTAATAATAAAACAGTAGCTTGTACTTGATCCTTATTGGAGGTAAAACAATACTTTTTTTTATATAAAATTTAAATAATTTTTTTGAAGACTTAGGGTTTTTTTTTTATCAAAGTCAGAATTTTTCTGGTCGGACTTTTAAAGGGGAAAACTGGAATTTTTTGTTATCTCAGTATTGTATGCACTTTTATTTAACTTGTTCATTAATGACTTAGGGGAGGGTGTTGTAAGTAATGTATCCGTGTTTGCGGATGACACAAAACTATCCAGCCCAATTAATTCCATCCGGGATGTGGCATCCTTGCAACAGGATCTTGACTAACTGGCAATCTGGGCAGCTAAGTGGCAAATGAGATTCAATGTTGATAAATGTAAAGTCATGCACCTGGGATGTAAAAATATCCACTTATACCCTTAATGGGACTGCACTAGGCAAATCCATTATGGAAAAGGACCTTGGAGTCCTTGTAGATGATAAACTTGGCTGTAGCAAGCAATGCCAGTCAGCAGCATCAAGGGCCAATAAGGTCTTGAGCTGTATTAAACATAGAGTCACGGGAGGAGGGGGTCATTCTTCCACTTTATAGAGCACTTGTAAGGCCACATCTAGAATATGCTGTACAGTTTTGGTCTCCCTCACTCAAACAGGACATTATTGTATTAGAGAGGGTACAGAGAAGGGCAACTAAGCTGGTAAAGGGAAAATCTTAGCTATGAGGAAAGACTGGCCAAATTGGGGATGTTCACACTGGAGAGGAGGCGCTTAAGGGGTGATATGATAATTATGTATAAATATATAAGGGGATCATATAATAATCTCTCTAATGCTTTATTTTTCCAGTTGACAAAATGACAAGGTCACCCATTCTGATTAGAAGAAAAGAGGTTCCAGCTAAATATTCAGAAGGGGTTTGTTACAGCTGTGAAGATGTGGAATTCTCTCCCTGAATCAGTGGTACAGGCTGATACATTAGATAGGTATAAGAAGGGGTTGAATGCTTTATTCACCAGTAGCTCCTCCCAGCAGACAGGAGGGAGCCAATGAGATTAGAGGAAAGGAGGGAAAGGGGTGTTACAGGGTGGGAAGTGAATCAGTGGTACAGGCTGATACATTAGATAGGTATAAGAAGGGGTTGGATGGTGTTTAGCTAGTGAGGGAATACAGGGTTATGGAAGATAGCTCATAGTACAAGTTGATCCAGGGACTGGTCTCATTGCATCTTGGAGTCAGGAAGGAATTTTTCCCCCTGAGGTAAATTGGAGAGGCTGCAGATGGGGTGTTTTGCCTTCCTCTGTATCAGCTAGCAGGCAGGTTAAAAAAGTTATAAGGTTGAACTCCATGGACGTATGTCTTTTTTCAGCTGAACTTACTACGTTACTATGCTATTATACTATTCTAGAATAATAAAGAAGTCCAAGAACTTGTAATTGTATATATTTGTTATTGTTCTATTATTGTATTATTCTCCATATGTTCTGTTTTAGTGTAAAAGGATATGGGTACTTCCATTAATAAAGATATACATATATATAGTCATACTGTTGCAGAAATGAATTAATAAACATGATCAATGTGACATCACTTCATTCTTTGGCGTTAAAGTGGTGATGTAAAGTGGATCCTGGTACCATTTCTAAACACCTTCTATAAATAAATAAGCTCATAGTGGGACATTCACTAAGATCCGAAGTAACGCCAGCGCAAGCTTCGCGAGCGTTCGCCACACTTTGCCAGGCGAATTTTCTCCAGCGCTACGCAAATTCACTAAAGGGCGAAGTTATGCTCAGGTCGGCGAATGGTAGCGTATTTGCGCTAGTGTTACTTCGCTAGGCAAAGCACAGTTACGCTAGCGAAGCCTAATTTGTATACGGCACGAATTACAAAATATAATAGAAGCGTATATTACAGCCACTACACAAGCCCAGGAAACCTTTAATCTCAAAAATAAAGTTGTCCTATTGCCCTACATGTGCCCCCTGTATAGTTGTGTTGCCAAATGTAGGGGGGAAGGAGGGAAAAAAAAATCCCCAAAAAATCGATCGTTTTCAGACTATCACCCACACGCCACAGCGTTTTTTGGGACTTAGAAAAAATTTGACATTTTTTTTACAACCTCCTATCTATTGTATTGCACTTCGCCTGGTCTGACCTGGAGAAGTTACGTCTAGCGTAAGTGCTAACGAACAGCAAAAAGCTGATCTTAGTGAATTTGCGTAATTACGATCCTTCGCCAGTGCGCAACTACGCCTGTCGAAAGGGTGCGAAGTTGCGCAAGTCTATCCACTTCGCTAGCGTGAATTCGCCAGAGGCGGTGTCAGTGAATTTGCGAAGTTCCGATTTGACGTCACGCTGGCGAATTAGCGCTAGCGTTTGACGCTTCGCTCTTTAGTGAATCTGCCCCTTATAATGAAAATGGGCTTAAACAATGACTTCATATGTCTTTTGAAACCAGTATTTCTCAGTATCCCAGCCTGTTTCTTGTGGCATTTTTAAGCAGAGTTGATCAGGCTGTTTTATAAATAAATCCAGAGTCCTACAGTAGGCTCAACACATGTCTCCCGTAACCTCTAACACTTTTACAGTTTATCATACCCTAATGTGGTCCGTACATCACAAACAACTTCTTTTCACCATTAATATTCTACAACAAGAACTTTTTATATACACATCCTGTCATTTAATCTGTAAACACGACCAAAATGTCTGGCTGAATCAGCTTTGTTTATAGTCCAGCGGTGCTACTTCCATAGTGCAGGACTGGCTTATCTTGAGTACTAAACTGAAAGTCTTTCTAAACCAGTAGGATCTTGATCTCGGTGATGAATCCTAACCTCTTATTATTCTTCTGTTGACTTGACAATCCTTTTATAGACATGGACTTTTTTTTTTTTTGTTCTGATTCCATCAAAAGAGTTTGCTAATGTTGAAAGATAAAGGGGAAGCTTTTATTGCCATTGAAGGACTTATCTCTTCAGCTATTGGATATACCGACCAAGCTGCTACCTTAGTACCTTCTGAGATGCAGACTGAATAAGGGAAAAACTGTCAGACCCTTAAAGGGATACTGTCGTGGGAAAACATGTTTCTTTCAAAACGCATCAGTTAATCGTGCTGCTCCAGTAGACTTCTGCACTGAAATCCATTTCTCAAAAGAGCAAACAGATTTTTTTTTATATTTAATTTTGAAATCTGACATGGGGCTAGACATTTTGTCAATTTCCCAGCTGCCCTGGTCATGTGACTTGTGCTCTGATAAACTTCAATCACTCTTTACTGCTGTACTGCAAGTTGGAGTGATATCACCCCATCCCTCCCCCCCCCCAACAGCTTAACAACAGAACAATGAGATGGTAACCAGATAACAGCTCCCTAACACAAGATAACCTCTGCCTGGTAGATCTAAGAACAGCACTCAGTAAAAGCCATGTCCCACTGCGTACTATTCAGTTTCATTGAGAAGGAAAAACAACAGCCTGCCAGAAAGCAGTTCCCTCCTAAAGTGCTGGCACAAGTCACAAGACTTGGAGCAGCTGGGAAATTGACAATATGTCTAGCCCCATGTCAGATTTGTTTGCTCTTTTCAGACATGGATTTCAGTGCAGAATTCTTCTGGATCAGCACTATCCAGTTTTTTGAAAAAAAATTTTTTTCCCAATAAAGGATCCCTTTGACTTACTTTAGGTGCGATTGGAGGAGGAAAGGCAGGTGGGGGAGTGATGGTGGGGGATTGGGTGTGGGTTGGTGTGGCCCAATAGTTTTTTTACCATTTTTATAGTGGGGGCTGAACATTTATTTAGAAAGGCTTTTGCATTCAATTCCTTGGCAACTGCAACTGGTTGTATGAACCCTTAGCCTACTAGCAGGATACTGGGATGGTATTAGCTTCAGTATTCCCCATTGTCAGTAGCTACAGCTGCACACCATTCATTAAAAGAGCTATGATGGATGCAAGCCTTTTAGCGTTCCATGTGGTGGAGCTGGCATGAGACATGATGGGACAAGTAGCTTAAAAGCATATTGGATGGCTCAAGGAGGCTATTCTATTAGTTGGGCAACTTGGCCTATACTTGTCCATATGGCATGATCATTGATACATTTAGGGTTCCCTTGAAAGTATATCATATATTCTGATTAAAAATGTCCATTCTTGGCATGTGTATGTGGGACGGACAGATCTATGAGAGGGGTGACAACTAGCTTTCCTGCTTTCATACTGGCTAGTGAAATGGATGATCTGGATGGATGTACTGTATTCTGTATGACTATTGCATTACATTACCCAAATGACAGCTAGTGTATACCTATGTTACGTCTGTATTTCCTTATTTCTATCAAATCTATTTCTGTGGCACAGAACTTAATATGTAACACATTTCACCATGGGATTATTTGATGCCTAGTGCAGTGCCAAATATTTTAACACAACAGAACATGTACTGCTGAAGATGCACTACATAATAAGGCCATCCTATTGCCAAGATATATATATACAGATAGAGTAACTTGGATTTGTAAGTTAAATGCGTCGTGACTCAGAGCTAATTGAAGAAACTGTGTTATCTAAAGTTATCTTAACTCATTTAATGCATTTAACCTTTTCATTAGCATACCAAAGCTCCATTGTTTTCAATGGTGAACTCTTTAATTGGATGGGATGCTGTGACACAATATTCTGTGATAAGTGGGATAAATGAGATAAATGAGTTAAGTCACGACGCATTTAACTCACCATCCAAAGTGATTGCATCTGTATATATAGATATATATATATATATATATAATATATATATATATATATATATATATATATATATATATATAATCCATAAGAGCATGGATTAGTGTTTTGGTGGTAGTATTAATATAGTTCAAGAAGGAGAGGGTTTGGTCAAATATGACCCCCAATCACTTCTCTAAATTAGGCAAATAACCCTTATTGGGAAGTGACTGTTTAGTATTCAAGCTAGTTGTAAAACAATGTTCCTCAATTTTGTAGAATTTCCCCCATGACTACACACTTTCTTGATTCACCCATTAGGTATTTTTTTCTATAAAAACATGCAAAATCTTGAGAAAAAAAATTATTTCAGGAAAACTGTGGTCTTGGTAAGTTGTGACGAGATTTTAGGGCTCAATGTACAATGTACAGTACATTGCAATGAGTTATGTGCAGTAGCCGTTATAGCTTCCCCAACATTATTTAGTGCAACATAAAATAAATATACAACTTTGGCCAAGAAATTGGACTCTGACTTTGACATTTGTTCTTGTGTCTGTTTGTTTAAGAAACATAACAGGAGGTGTGCATTGAAGCCAAATATGACAGGGGTAATATGACTCTCACATCTGTCCGCACCAAGGTGGTGAAATAACAGCAACTCTCTCCAAATCTCTCTTTCCTTCCCTCAATATAAAACAAGTCATGGCATATGATTTCCAACGGATTAGGCCTATGTTTAGCCTGTATCAATGGGATATGAATACTGTTTCTCAACTGAAGGGCAACTTAAATCAGCTGTTTATTGTATCTGATATAAATCATTGGATCTAATAAAAAATACATTATTCGAGTTTTCAGATGCAGAAGAACCTTTATTGATGATTAGACTTTTTAAGAGGGAGGGATGAGTATAACATTCCGGAAAGTTTATTAAGCAATGGTACAAGGTGCTAAGGGCATAATTGTGCCCTTTAGAGGCACGAGAGCCTTTATCATTGGAAGATGCTCAATCCCCACACAGTATTTTGTAGAACTTAATTTTGAAGCAATAACCACTTATGGAGTATGTAGCAGCTTTGAAGGCTGTTCAGAAATGATTTTGGACCATTCATTGAGGCACATTTTCTCCAGGTTGTGAAAGAAGACTGATAATGCCTGTGCACCTACATTTTCAGATAGTACCAGAGATTGAATTAAGACCAGGGATTTGAGTGGGCCATTGTTGGAGATCCCCCTTTTGCAGTATTTCTGTATGTTGCACCAACCATTGTTCCTCAGATGCTCAGTCTCTACAGATGAAGGGCAGTCCCAAGTCATGATGCTGCCACCACCTTACTTCACTGTAGGTATGGGTCAACCCTATCAAAAGCTCTGCCGTAATGGGAAAGTGGCAAAAGAAAAAAATTACTCAAAAACAGCCATGCAATAGTATGTCTGAAATCCAACATTGAACATGAGACTAACCCATTTACAATACAATACAATGGGCAAAGGATTTGTGGTCAGACCATGGGTTTTAGCCAATATTTATGGAGTAAATGTAATAATATCTTTAAGGGGATATGTATGTATGTATATATTGTTTCCGTTTTATGAGCTAGTAGGAAGAGTTGTTCTTGTTCAATCTTGTTTGTCTTTCTGTGTGGTTAGTAAAGCTGTTTCTGGAAAATAATTCCGGAGAAGGAATGGGAAGTGGGCCAGCCTTCCTAGCCTTCAACATGCCCACAACTCAAAAAAAATCATAGCTATAGGGCCTCTGTTGGCAGTATCATGTTGTGGGTTGCTCATATCAGCATGGCAGGACCCCTAAACTAGAAAGGAGTATGGATGGTGCAATACACAAGGAAATTTTGCTGGAAAGTCTGTTTGAATCTGCTTAAAAACAAACTTGGGCAAAAAGTTATCTTTCATAAAAACAATTCTCATAAACAGGAGGCCAAAGTTAACACTAGACGTGACCTTGTTCTACAAGGATCCAGCCTAAGCCATGGTTGTCCAACTGAGAATCTGTTTCATTAATTAGACACCGAAGTGCGCAAGTATCATTCGACTTTCCTGAACAACCTGGATTATATCTGTTGGGCACAATAAAATGTGCAAAGCTTATACCCCAAATAAAAATAAATAAACTTAAAACAATTTTTGCTTCAAAGGGCATCTCTACTAAAAAGTAATGAGTGAAGACTATAACTATGCAAACTGCAAATTTAACTTGTTTCATAAGGTTTTCTTAATATACAACTGAAAAAAATGGATTTTGAGTTTGGTGCTTTGACAGAGGGCCTAAATACTTTTGCAAGGTTCTGTATAGAGTTGCATTGCTATAATATCAGGGATAGCCAGGTCAGCACTCACCTAAAAACTAAACCCAAATGGTCTGCAGTCACTGCTCCCAATACACAACTTTGGGTTTACTAGGATAGTGGTTTCTAAACTGTTGGGGGCTAGGAGCAGTTTTGGGGATATTGTAACCATCTCACAGCTCAAGAGAGCTTGAAATGAAAAACTCTGACTTCTACCTAGTTTAGGAATCTCTGTTCTACAGTAAACCACTTTCTTTAAGGGCAAGTAAAGACAGAAATAAAATCCCATTTTTAAAATTTTTAATGAAGAAATCTATCTCCAATATGTGTAAAGTTTTTATAAGAAACCTGACAGTATTCAGTGAAATTCTCCCTTTATTTACTTCTGTGGATAGGAATTGTCTGACGGTCCACAGGGAAACAATCATACTTATGAACAGCAGGGGGAGCCCTCATCTTACTTCCCAGCAGAACTCAAGGGGGGAGATTCATCAAAGAGTGAAGTTAAGAGTGAAGTTCCGCTACTAGAGGGAAATTACACAGCTCTCCATTCATTTCTATGGGATTTTGAAAGGCGTATTCATCAAAAGGTGAACTTTCACTTCACCCATTGATGAATAAGCCTTTCAAAATCCCATAGAAATGAATGGAGAACTGTGTAATTTCCCTCTAGTGGCGGATCTTCACTCTTTGATGAATCTCCCCCATAGAGCTTTGTTTCCCTGTAGAACAGTCAGTGACTGTGTAGAGGTTTGTATTGGATTTTATTTTTTCCTTTACATCCCCTTTACTGTTTCCAACTCCAGCTGCAGGGACAAAGATCATGGAGCCAGATTTAAACAGATAAACTGGGATTCTATTTGGAGGATATTTTGCTGCAGCCACTGGTTCTGCAGAGTTTGTATTAAACAATACAAAAACTATAAAACCCACATTAAATGACAACACAGGACCCAGTGCAGTCTGCATATTCCGTTTATTAATTAGTCTTGCTGTATTGGCTTCTGGCAGATATTATTTGACTTGTGCTGTTTTGATAATTGTTGAAGATCCCTAAGCTTAGCCCAGATCACACTGAGCATGTGCACAGTCTTGGTCTTGCAAAGATGTATAACAAAGTTACAAGATGACAGCCCCCTGTGGCCAACTTTGAAAGGATAAATCATTCGTTTGATTAGGCTTGTGGTGCAGTAAGTTCATGTTTATGTTTAGTATACAAAATACACCATTTCTAGCATTATTTTATGTTAGACTTCTGTTGTCCTTTAATGTACAGGATTTGGGCTAATCCTTTGTTGTTTTATATTTTTTCTTCATGAAAATATAAGTCAATCAAAATGGTGGAATTAACAATGACCTCAGTATAATTATTATTATTATTATTATCATGGCCCTGGGGTCATGCATCCCTGACGTATGTGTCTGGCACCTTGAATGAGGTCAATATTGAGTTAAGAAAGGTAATCGGTGGTACCTAGATCAAAACAACTAAGAAAAATTACATTAAAGACTCCTCCATTAAACATTACCATAATGTTAAAATAAAGCCCATGTAAATGCAGGAATCCATATTAACGCAGGATTAATCCCCTAGACAAATAAACTGGAAAGGAACATATAAGGCAGCGGAGGAAATGCAAGACATCTGTAACAAACCCAGTGAACATGTTATTGATTTGTTTCTCTGGCTGGTGTGGTCTTGGAACTGGGCTGGACTTCTGGAGAAATGGGCTGAAGCAACAAGTTCACTACAGAACACGAAAATCGACTTACATCCATCTTCCTCATTTTGCTAGCACCACATTCTCCAAATCCCATGCCAGTAAGAATTTGGATCAGTCGCTGAATTCTTGGGGAGTCTTCAGGGGATAGATGTCACGACTGGCCAAGAATATAAGTGGAAACTGATGAAAGAATGAGACATTAATCAGCTCTGCAGTATGCTCTACCCAGCAGGTTTCTTCAAATAAATCAAAGGGCTGCAAATCTAAATGGGGATTTAACCGTTGGAGTAACATTTTTCACTGTGGTCTCCAGATTTTTTTTCCGCTTGATTAATGTAACATTTAATTAATTTAAGCAAGTTACAAGTAGGACCGCATAAATAAACTCACACTTATTATACGGAGCAGAATTGCATGTGTTCTTGTGTTCGCTCAGAACAAAAATGTATTTTTGTGTATAAATATGGATCCTAGGCACATGATCAGTTCAGAAAGGCAGAACATGAGACAGGTTGACAACTGAAAAGTGGGAACAACAAACCTTATATTAGGCAACAACCAACGATTAATTACTGTATATTTAATAAGAAATACAAATATTGGAGCAAAAACATTTCAGAAGAAACCACAGTTAATTATGGATGAACTGCTTTCAGAATATCCATGTTTATATAAATGTAGTCATTGGCATATAAATTGAGTTATTTGTGTCAAATGAGAATAAAGGTGAACCTACAGTGCTCAGCAAGGTTGCAAGATGAACTGAACTGCGAACGATTTGGCCATCCACACAAAGGGGGCGATTCATCAAAGAGTGAAGTTCCACAGCTCTCAGTTCATTTCTATGGGATTTTGAAAGGCCTATTTATCAATGGGTGAAGTGAAATTTCACCCTTTGATAAATAAGCCTTTCAAAATCCCATAGAAATTAATGGAGAGCTGTGGAATTTCCCTCTAGTGGTGGAACTTCACTTCACTCTTGGATGAATCTACCCCAAAGAGCCAACCAGGGCTTGGTGTTTGGTTCCTCAGGATTTGTATTGAGTCCACTTTCATTTAACTTGTTCATTAATGACTTAGGGGAGGGTGTTGTAAGTCATGTATCAGTGTTTTCAGATGACACAAAACTATCCAGTTTAATTAATTCCATCCAGGATGTGGCATCCTTGCAACAGGAACAGGATCTTGACAAACTGGCAATCTGGGCAGCAAAGTGGCAAATGAGATTCAATGTTGATAAATGGAAAGCCATGCACCTTAATGGGACTGCACTAGGATAATCTATAGTGGCAAAGGACCTTGAAGTCCTTGTAGATAATAAACTTGGCTGCAGCAAGCAATGCCAGTCAGTGGCATCAAGGGAAAATAAGGTCTGAAGCTGTATTAAAAGAGGCATTGATTCGTGGCAGGAAGGGGTCATTCTTCCACTGTATCAAACACATAGAACATGTCATACAGTTTTGGTCTCCAAACAGGACATTATTGAATTAGTGTCAAGGATTGGGTAGGGGGCGCTGTAGAGTCAGAAGGGGGAAGGTGAGAGTCCTTAAG
>CM044440.1:124361931-124394042 GCA_024363595.1 Xenopus borealis | reverse complement strand
GAACATCGAGCCAGAAACCCAAAGGTCCCTGGCTCGAATCCCAGCAGAGCCTGACAATTAGAGAGGATACAGAGAAGGGCAACCAAGTTGGGTAAAGGTATACAAAATCTTAGCTGTGGGGAAAGACTCGCCATGCCAGGCCATGCTGGAGAAGAGGAGCTTAAAGGGCAAGGAAAGGCAAAGAAATAAAATCCAATTTTTACTTTCTTTAATGAAAAAGAAATCTATATCCAATATACTTTAATTTTAAAATGTGTACCCTTTTATAAGAAACCTGACTGTATGCAGTGAAATTTTCCCTTCATTTAGTGCTTCTGGCAGGGAAACAATCACTTATGAACAGCAGGGGGAGCCCCTGCCTTACTTACCAGCCATGCAGAACTCCAGCAGCTTTGTTTTTTGATCATTTATGACGATCCCTAAGCAGCACAGACCATACTGAGCATGTGCAGTGCCAGTGTCAGACAAAGATGTATAACAAAGTTACAAGATGACAGCCCCCTGTGGCCAACTTTGAAAGCATAAATCATTTGTTTGATTAGGCTTGTGGTGCAGTAAGTTCATGTTTATGTTTAGTATACTAAATACAGCATTTCTAGCCTTATTCTATTTTACACTTTCCTTGAGCTTTAAGGGGTGAAAGGATAATTATGTATAAATATATATGGGGATCATATAATTACCTCTTCAATGCTCTATTTACCAATAGGTCATTCCAGCTGACACAAAGTCACCATTTCCGATTAGAAGAAATGTGGTTCCACCTAATTTTTCCAAAGGGACTTTTTACAGTGAGAGCTGTGAAGATGTGGAATTCTTTCCCTGAGTCAGTTGTACAGGCTGATACTGATAATGTACAAGTTGATCCAGGGACTAGCCCAATTGCCATTTTGGATTCATGAAGGAATTTTTTCACCTGCTTGGAGAGACTTCAAGCTGGTTAAAATAGAGTTAAAAGGTTTAACTTGATGGGCGTGTCTTTTTTCAACCTACTGTTAATTACTATGTTACTAAATTGAAGTGGCCCACAACAGATATAAGTGATGACATCCCAAGCACCATTTAAATGAGAACTAAATATTGTCTTGAACCTTTAACCTTTTCAAAGGCCACCAAAATGAATGAACCTTAGTCTACCTCATTCCTGCAATAGCATTTTTAATTTTCCTCAACTGTTTATCTATAAGCAGTGTCATATTTTTCCCCCTTCAATCTCTGGCCTGGCTGAGTAGATAATCCAGCAGGCCCTAAATTAAACAAGCTTAAAAAGCATGGTAACCCAATGGCAACCATTTAAAAGTAACTCTTTGCTGAAGTTCTCTATGTGCTAATGTCCATATCATTGGTGGCATTATGACAGCCTAGAAGATCACTGCTGTGGAAGATTTTCAGTACATGATATTAAAATCTGCTTTTCAGCATAATAACCCAAGTGTATATGTAGTGAGGCATTGGGTTTTGTTTTATCTCAAGGATATATTTTTCAGATTGTTCATGGTTATATGGCAAACAAGACAAGAATTAGAATTCTAGTTGATTTTTACTGTGGAAGTCCAACCTTTCTCCATTCCTGTTGATAGCCATTTATTCTAAGATCAAGTAGTATGGTTATTTATGGACATATTTGTCCCAAGCTTCAGTTTTTGAACTAATGTTTGTCCAGATCCCACCATAGCAGGTTTACAGATCAAAACCTTCAGACATTGTTTCAAAAATTAAGTTGGTGTGACATGATGTAATAAGAAGTTCTCAAAATGGCATCATCCAATGTGCATCATGCTGTCATCTTATGATGTTTATTGCTCACAAAGAAAAATTCTGATCTAAGAAAAGTTTAATGAGAAATTGTTGCAATTATTCTGGAGCTTAGTCTGCCAAGCCCTCCCTGTTGCACTGACTGGGGATAGGTTTTTGGATTCACAGCTGCTTTAGGAATAATAATAATAACATGAAATGTATGAGGGATGAGAGCTTTCCTTTTATGACATTAAAGAATAATAATAATAATTAGTGGTGGTCCCAGTCATTCTGCTGGTGTGGCAGATCTGCACAGCCCATTCTAGCCCCTCTGCTGCCCCTTCTTGCCTTCCATTTGCACAGGTGGTGCAGTTGATGGCCAGCAAAGAATATGCATTCATCATGGATCTTTGCCAAACCTCGAGCAAAAACACACATTTTGGCTCCTGAAGTTCCACAAGCTGAGGAATGTTGGTCACTGTGTTTTTGCAGATGGCAATTTCCCACGCTCAACATTTACCTTGTGCCTTAGACCCCCCCTTTATAATTTCACATACAGTTTCTTCCATCGACTAGTGCTGTAGTGTTGAAGACTTCATTGGATATCTAGAGGATTAGCTCTTGTGAGATGAAAACTCTTGTTGTAAATATGAAGAAAGATAAATGACCAAATTATTATCTTCTCCACAGAATATTTGTAAATTAGTCATTTGGAACTATATAAATACAACAGCCCTATAAGCAAGAATTCATACGCTCAGGGGGGCTCCTAGACTAATGTGCAAGGGTGCACACACAGATATGCTATACATCAAGTGCTATGTTTTCTTGTACTGTATCTCCAATCTGCATCCACCAATGTGAATGAAGAGTGAGATATAGTATGCAAAAGCACAATGGAGATCTATAATTTACATCTGTCAATGACCATGCATCAAGTACAGGGTTCAATTTCAGGATATCACTGTCATACTTAAAGCATGACTTGAAGTTACACTACTTTTTTTAAGACAGTTTGGTACTAGACGGGATGGCATACTGTATATATCCATCACAACAGCACCAATGTGAACAGTGACACCACATGGGCACTGACCGTGCCTTTTCTTATTTTTTATATTTTGACTGCATGCTCAGGTCAATTCATGTTGGTGCTTTTGCCGCTGTTCTTACAACACATCCGACAGTGTGCCCATGGCCGTGCTTATGATGGCCAATGGAGTAAAAAAAAGAACTAGAGCGCTGGAATGTGTGCATGAGATTGAAGGTCCTATGAGCTGACTATGATATTATTAGGACTTGACTGGATTTAAATCCTGGACTACTGGGTGAATTGCAGTTTTCTTCTATTTGGCCTGACCACTGTCTGGTATTGAACTTGGGCCACTGTCTGTTCTACAGGAGTTGTTGCTAATCCCTGTCACTTCAGTAGACTGTTCATGGCATCATCTACCAGTGTTACCCAGCAAATTAGTGAATGTGATACAGGTACAGATGCACTTAAAAAGGTACTTAAAACCCCACAGCTTCCTTGGAAGAGATCATTCCAAATGAAGGGACAAGCAGGTATGGCCTATCTCCCCCAAGGATATTACCCTTGTTTTACTTACTTGACATTACCTCAACTAGTCGTGTCAGCTTTTGCATACTTTGTACAAGCCATTTAACTAAGTATGTCTCTGTTATCAAATATGGATGGTCTCTTAGCATCTAACTTCCATTTTTAGTCCGATGGAGTGCCTGGGTTTAGTATGCTTGATATAATATATACACCAATATAGGGTAATGCTCTTAAAGTCACAATAGCTCATTAACCCATCTAGCATTGCCTTCTATGGGAAAGAATTACTGGGCACCACATATGGTGGGGGTTTGAAGTTAAGGAGTTTAAGTAAGGACAACCCTAGGGTCATTTGCAGCAGTAGGGCAAGATGGCAACAGAAACATTTTACATTCATGTTGCTCAACTTATTTACATTATTTTAAACAAATATTAGGGATCACAAGGTTTGGTTTTAATGGAACCTACCTCACTTTAAAAATAAAAACCTTGTAACCAAAGCCAATTGATTTGCTTTGTCATTTAAACAAATTCCCTTTTCCACTTCTGGGAACTACAAACTATTGGTCAAATGATTATGCAGAACCATAATGTCCTTATACTTTGCCCATTCCCTTTTCCACCTCTGGGAATTGAAAACTATTGGTCAACTGATGATGCAGACCCGAATGTCCTCATCCTTTGCCTATTCCCTTTTCTACCTCTGGGAATTGAAAACTATTGGTCAAATGATGATGCAGAACCAGAATGTCCTCATCCTTTGCTCATTCCCTTTTCTACCTCTCGGAATTGAAAACTATTGGTCAAATACTCAAATGATGATGCAGAACCAGAATGTCCTCATCCTTTTCTCATTCCCTTTTCCAACTCTGGGTATTGCAAACTATTGGTCAAATGAAGCAAAACCAGAAAGTCCTCATCCTTTGCCCATTCCCATTTCCACCTCTAGGAACTGCAAACTATTGGTAAAATGATGATGCAGAACCAGAATGTCTAAATCCTTTGCCCATTCCCTTTTACACCGCTGGGAACTGCAAACTATTGGTCAAATGATGATGCAGAACCAGGATGTCCTCATCCTTTGTCCTCTTAGCCCTATTTACAGACCATCCCCATATTGCTGGAGTAAGCATTATTGCCATGTAACACAGCACCTTTCTGTACATGTACTGTAGTAGCACACAATAGTGTGAGTAACTGAGAATTCATATTTTTTTTCTTTTGCAGACGTGTGGTGGAGTTAAGCACACTAAGTCCCATGATGCTGTCACATTAAAATTATTGAATTATACAGCAAAGCAGATTACAGTGCCAAGGCTACCTATGTGAATTATCCTTGCATGACACAAAGTAAAATATTGTTCCTGAAACCCTACCAATGATAATAGAAGATTATTTAGTTTCCTTTTTTTCCACAAAGACAGATTTTACCAGAGTCAAAATATTATTTATGTCAGATTTTCTTTAGATTATATATATATATATATTATAAAATTTAATAAAAAAAAAAGTGGCTCATATTATTTTGGACTTTTATACAAATATGTCCTGCTGAGTCTGCATAGTTGCGGATTGGAGGTATATTTGAAACATTAAAAAACTGATCAGTATTCACCATATGGGTCTGTTATTTGGAAGCAGATGCTTGTAAATTTTATTTTTTTATGCTGACCTGCTCTACTGCTACCCACGTGTCATTCATTATGATACAAGGGACAGGCCAGTTTATTCATTTTCAAATTTGGGTTTCTTCTAAACTCTGTCACAAAATAAAATTGTGAGTAAGCTTCATCAAGTTATTTTTGCAGACACATTTTTTAACTAGCATAGTTTCAAATTAACTTGAAAATGTAAATGTTAAGTCACAGGGGAAAAAAAAGCAAACCACAATACAAATCACACTGTTCCATTCATTTGTCAAATATGACAAATCCTAAAAAAAAAATAAAAAAAAACCCTCAAATGTAAAAAAAAAAAATGTTGCCATAATTTCCTCACATAGTGAAAAATTGTGATCTAATGTTTTTCAGAAATTTGCATGTTAATTTAGATATTTTTAAATTGCTAAATCTAAAAAATTTGAGTTTGAAAAGTTGAATTGAAAAAAGCCTTGATCATGTTTTTTTATATTTTTAAAAATGTAAATTTAAAACATTTTAAAAATTAAATCTTATATTTTTATAAATTTGCTTATTACGGTGGCACCTAATATCATAAATGTTAGTGGGCTTACATTAAGATCCCATTATAAAGCATTAAATCAATTTCCATTTCCATTAAATCAATCCATTCTTCAACAAGCGAGAGCTCTTGTTTCTTTGATTATATCAAGGTGGCTCAGCTTTGACCTCGACAAAGTTATGTTCTTTCCACACCACTAATCCCATTATGGGCTCTAAAGTGTTGACTCAAACAATGGCAGGTGGAACATGTTGTCATGGTTTGAAAAAGAAAACTTTATGGTAATTGGAAGAGATGCTGTTGGACAGATATGTTCTTAAGTACTGTGGATTATATCATGGTTACTGTCAGTAACGCTAGGGTAGACATTGAGGTTTGACAATGGTTGTAGGAGTTTCAAGCACAAATGTCTGATTTCCCCAAAGGACTAGAATTGTCTTGGCAAAACCAAAGACCAGCCAGACTGCGTTCCTGTAACCCATAAAATTAGCCTGTGCTAGTCTAGTGCAGTAAGTATAATTAAATGATTTAATAGTTTAAACTATTGGGCTAGATCAGGGATCCACAACCTTTTGAACCCATGAGTAACATTCAGAAGTACAAGGAGTTGGGGAGCAATGTTAGCATGAAAAATGTTCTTGAGGTGCCAAATAAGTGCTGTGATTGGCCATTTGGAAGCCTCTATGTGGATTGTCAACCTACATTGAGGCTCTGTTTGGCAGTGCATCTGATTTTTATACAACCAAAACGTGTAAACAAAAACTTATTAAAAAATAAGCACCTGCTTTAAGGCCACTGGGATCACCCTCCGAGGGGTTGGTGAGCAACATGTTGCTCACAAACTACTGGTTAGGGATCACTGGGCTAGATTAATCATCATTGGTCATTTTACTGCTACTGTAAATAATTCACATCCGATGCTTGTTGTAACAGTTCAACACCTCATACTGCCTAATTCTGGGGCCTAGTAGACTGACAGACATCCTATAATCCTATTGGATATCACCCTGCATATTGCTTCTTTTTTGTATTACAAATACACAATTTGTAACCGTTGTCAAACAGAATGCCTTCCTGTACGTGTTGTATGCACCATTATAAAGCGTTCCATCTCATTATAGGACACAGCAGAAAACAGATGGAACAATAGCTCATTTGCTGAGAAGAAAACTATATAGAACATTTTCCCAGCTAAAGAACTGGATCACTCCAAAAAATATAAATTAACAATAGACATAAATTACTGGCAGGATCTTTTATGGCTCAAAATTATAACAATGAAACCATAAAATGAAATTTGAGATGCATTATTTTGGCAGAGAAATTCTCCGCTGATTTGTACGCAGCTCACAGATCAGTAATTGTTAAAATATGTTATTTGCTTCACTGCATTGTTCCCCATTATGGTTCCCCAGCAGGGAAAAATAATGCATTACTTCACTGCTTCTTAGTCGTAACCTTCTTGTACTTCTCAGGTCTCTATGAAGGCAAACACTGAAACAATTACACAGTTAAAATGATTGATGGAAAACAAGGGTAATTGTTATACTGAGGAGACATCCAATCCTAAAAAAAGAAGAAGAAAAGACAAACATTTCATAAGTTATATTAATATTAAAGCCCAATATATTTTCATTATTTGGGAAGTTCGCTGAATATGACTTGGGACAAAGATGTTTAGACAGCTTCTCCTGGAAATGGTGACATGGGTTCCTTTGAAGTTTGTCCAGTTATTGAGGGAAATTCATCTAAGTTTTGGCCAGAGTAGTCGTTACCTTAAGAGACTTCTAGCAGAGAACAGTGTAGTAGATGCATAGGGTCTTGCTTATAACAAAAATGGTTTAAAGTTACTTTCCTAAAGCATAGACTGTAATAGCAGCCAAGCAGCTTGGACAGTAGCATAGAAGAAGTTATTCCTTATTAATGATTTCCCATCTCTTAGCTTGGCTTGTTGTTGCCTTTGAACAACAAGCCAAGATCTCTATAGACTTCTCTGTAAAAAGTGTCTAAAAGAGCTATGGCACATTTAGTTATTGAGGATTGTTCTGGGTTACATCCTGCTGACTTAAGTGGACACCAATGGCAGTAGCCTTTGACAACTAATTGTCTCCCAGAAAGGACACTGCATTCTGATTGCCACTAGTGAGATCTTTGCCAAAGCAGATCTCTGTCATGAACATTCATTATGGATGGCATTGGCAGGAGGGAATTATACACATCTCCCATTAATAATCTCCCCATCTCTCAGTAAACATGGCCGTGGCTTGGCTTGTTGTTGCCTTTGAATTGTTCTCTCTATAGACTTATCTCACTAAAAATGTCTTTAAGGGTTTGGGCACATGTAATTGTTGGGTATTGGTTCATTTCCACTGCCAACAATGGACAGCACTGTTAGTAAACCTTTACAACCATCTCATCTCTTTAAAGAGTATCTATAAGGGCTTCAGCAGATGAAGTTGTTGGTATTGTTCTTCCTACTGACAACAATAGACAATTCTTGAGTAGCCCTTGACAAAGTGTCTACAAGGGATTTGGCAAATATAGTTGTCTGGTATAGCTCTGGGTTATGTTCCACTGTGAGTAACACTTGACAACCAGTAATCACCTAAAAACATATAGGGGCAGATTTCCTAAGTTTTGTTCAAAACTCAAATTTGAATTCGAATGTGAGATGGAAACAGTTCTTATTCGCATAGTTGCCACCTAAAATCAACTGAGTTCATGTAGAAGTCAATAGCATAGGTCCCTTGAACTATTTGAAGATGTTAATAGTAGTGATGAGCCAAATATTTGTCAAGTTTTGCTTTGAAAATGATGCCCCAAAGACTGCACTCACTAGTGTGTCAGAATATTTTATTTTTTCAGAGAATTTGATCCAAATTTGATTACAGTTTTCAGATTGGAACAACTGTATGCGATCGAATTTTATACCATTAGAATTCTGAATGAAATAGAATTTGAGTTTGAAAAATGTCACATTACTCTCAAATTTAAGCATTGCTAAATAACCCCCTTATTGTCTATTTTCCAGTTGCCACTGCTGAGTACTTTGCCAAAGCAGACCTGTAAGCTTATATTATGTACAGCATTGGCATGAGTTGCATATCACTGATATGATCACATTAAATATGTGAAGGATAATTCCTGTAACACCTCTGTCCTGTATCATGTCAGCAGTGGTGTCACCATATTCCTCAAACGAGCAACTTACAAAAACGGTAGAACTTCCATAGTCTATTGACCTAGGCAGAGGAAACAATTTCCAAGGCAAGTTCTTGATTTTCAACATACCTGACTTACACAACCTATTGCGCTTTTATCCCATATTTAGTTGATAATTGCTTCTGTGTAGCCATGGTAGATCTTATCTTTTTTATCGCATTAAACAGCCTAATATAATAAAAGTTGCATGCTTTGCTCCAGATCTAGTAACCTAGAAAACATAGAAATCAAATTATTGTTGAATACCAGTAAC
Organism: Xenopus borealis; assembly: GCA_024363595.1. NCBI lineage: Eukaryota > Metazoa > Chordata > Amphibia > Anura > Pipidae > Xenopus > Xenopus borealis. The sequence continues at coordinate 124,385,088 of CM044440.1, read as the reverse complement.
TGCTACCTGCTGACCAATTGCTATGGGTTACTAGACCTTGTACAAACATTTCAACCTTTCATAAATTCCATTTGTAGGATGGTGATGATGCTAATCTAGACCCTTTTTTATTCTATTTTCTCTGTTTCTCTGGCTGCCCATGGGCTCTTGAGAGCCTTTTTGTTTCTAACTTTTATGCCAAGCCAGTAAATATGAATTCAAAAAGGATTCTGTTGCATTCCTAGAATTCATTATTTTGACTTGTGGAATATTAATACTCTCCCATAAGGTGTCCAGTGTCTTAGAATGGCCTGTTCCCACCAAAAAGAAAAAATAAAGAGCTGGGGGATCCACAGTTTTCCTGGACAGGGCTCTCACATTATTAGACTATTTCCTAAGGTCACAAGTTAAGACTGGAAATGTGGCCACAAGAGCATAAACTAAAACTGTTTTACTACTTCACCAATGTTAATTCATCTTGATATTCTTTGGACTGTCTCCCTCTGTTATAGGTTTGTCAAGTATCATTTTCCTATTTTGAAAATACTTAAAAAATTAGAAAGGAAAGAATTTAGCTCAATCCACTCATTTACCTTACAGATCTTATTATTGCTTGTTATGGTGTTATGGTTGGATGGATACATGCTTGTAGTTCTTCAGTACAGCTATAGCAGTTCCACTGTTCTTTATTCACTTTTGCCCTGACCTGCAACTAGTTGATTAAAAAAAAATTCCAAACAATCAAGGTAGCTGAATTGTACCTCATTACCTAAACAGGTTTCCCTTTTTAATACTTATAGACTAATCTTATGGCTTAACCTCAGTTTTTTATCTATGGTCTTCAGTCAACAGCTGTATTCATAGGTACATACCAAATTCTGGAACCTATAAACTGATAACATGTTTTGATGTTGAGTTTTTTTGCCTCCATAAATTTCAGTGATAACATCTAAACACCAGTATTGCACCATCCATAACTACTTTTGGTGTGGTTAAAGGATTCTCAAAACTTGTGAGATGATTTGTGTTAGGTACCCTATTGGTTCGGCAAACTCTTTTCTGTCCTGGTGCTGGCCAATGGGTACACTCTTCTGTTCACTGGGAACTAGCATAATGACACAATGGCCACATGATAATGGGGTGCTCTATTGGTTGTTCCAGGTTGTCCTTTTGCCTCGTTACAATTTCTGGAATTTCTTTCGTTAGATCCTGCTCAAGCCTGTTTTTTCTCTTTTGTGGTTTTATCTGTTTATTGTCTCTTGCCTGACCTGGAAGTGGCATAATTGAAGACCGGTGTTGGCAGAAGTCTTGTGCTTCATGGAGTGAAACTAAGTACCACTAGTTGTCCGTTCAGGTTCTGCCACAATTTTGCAGCCGTAAACTCTCTGTAAATATTTGCCGCCATATTTTTCCCATGTAAATCTAGCGAGTTAAATTAATTCGAAAGTTTACTCAATAATAAAACTATGCATATGATATATTAGTATGAGGTATATGATGTAGATAACAAATGCAAAAGTGACTGCACTATATTATTATATTATTAAATAGCTGATGTTGTGGCAAAGTTTCATTTTACCCAACAAAAATAAACATTAAAATATGCACCTACGGGTGCATTTTTCTCAATATGGTGGATGTTTACCAAGTGGAATGTGGTTCACTATTAAGGCTAGTGCCACACGGGGTATGACATTGGCCTGCTGAAATACATATGCCTAAAATCAGCCCCTACGCAGGGTGTAGACTCCTCTTCTGTTGGCATAAGGAACGATTGTGTTAGCTTCAGCACCAACACTCTTTTCACTGATTTCAGTGAAGAATCACAAGACTTTGTATTTTAGTGTGGAAATCTGGCAAGTGCCAACACAAAAGTTCCTTGTTCCAACAGAAAGGAGGCTATTTGTGGGTAGGGCCCCAAAAACACCGGCTGATTTCATTCAGTATGCCGCATCATTTTTACCTAGACTGATACAAGGCTAGCAGAAGAATTGTTAAAAAGAATGTATCACCAACCCAACAAGAATAAACAAAAAGTGATAAACAAAAATAAACAATTAAAAAGAAATATACATATTCTATATATTTTTTTATATAGGCATGCATTGTTTTTTTAACTTTTATAAATACTTTAAAGTTCTGTAGTGAAAGTGCTTTTGCCATACATTGATTTTTTTTTTTTTTTGTTCTGTTTAAATGTGTTATCGAACCTGAAAAGCAACATATGTTTTGAGCTGAGCAAGCAGTGAAGAGTCTGTGCGGGTGCAAATAATGGTCGAATTTTCTGGTTCAGTAGTATGAAAATAAATAATTCCTTGGAGGAAAGATTCCTCCCTCTGAACAGCTGATACAGAGAGAAAATGAATCTGCTCTAGAATTCATTTCCTGTTTTTCTGGGTTCCCATTTTATATTGGCTAAAGTCTTTCTTCCACAAATAAACTTGGCAATTTCCGTGCACTCCTGCGTCTGCGCAAGGGAAACCTACTTGTAAGGAACACAACATTTTAGCTGGATATAGTTCAGGAAAGTAAACTCTCAAACTTTCCCAGATTTGGAAAGATAAGTGAAAGTTTTTTTTTTCCAGAGCAAAAGCTTAAAGGGATACTGTCATGCAAAATGCATCAGTTAATAGTGCTGATCCAACAGAATTCTGCATTGAAATCCATTTCTCAAAAGAGCAAACAGATTTTTTTATATTTCATTTTGAAATCTGACATGGGGCTAGACATATTGTCAATTTCCCAGCTGCCCCTGGTTATGTGACTTGTGCCAGCACTTTAGGAGGGAACTGCTTTCTGGCAGGCTGTTGTTTTTCCTTCTCAATGTAACTGAATAGTACGCAGTGGGACATGGGTTTTACTATTGAGTGTTGCTCTTAGATCTACAAGGCAGCTGTTATCTTGTGTTAGGGAGCTGTTATCTGGTTACCTTCCCATTGTTCTGTTGTTAGGCTGCTGGGGGGAGGGAGTGGGTGATATAATTCTAACTTGCAGTACAACAGTAAAGAGTGATTGAAGTTTATCAGAGCACAAGACACATGACTTGGGGCAGCTGGGAAATTGACAATATGTCTAGCCCCATGTCAGATTTCAAAATGAAATATAAAAAGATCTGTTTGCTCTTTTGAGAAATGAATTTCAATGCAGAAAAAAAATTCCCATGACAGTATCCCTTTAAATAGAAATTGTACTTGGTAGCGGCACTCACAGGATTTGCATGAAATATCAAACAGTTGATATTGTGAAATTAAAGATAAGGTTTATTAAATCTGACATTTTGGCTCCTCACAGGAACCTTTCTCAAGGACCAGCAGTGCTCAACAGAAAAGTGACAGTTTAAATAAAAACAAAAAGGTGCCAAACAGGTTGCTTGGCAACCCTTAGTTCCACCCCCCACACCTAGTGGTCATAGAATCCTAATATAATGGTATTATATAGGCCAGAAGTAATGTAAAAATACAGAATCAAAAAAATAACAACATTGGTCATAACACCAGGTCTCATAGTATATGACTTAACTCATAGGCCACTCAAGCATAATGTTCAAGAGGCCCAATCAAAACATATAGTGGAATACTGGAGTAATATTCCATATGTCCAGGCTACAACGCCGTGCAAAGCCAATGTACTGTAGAGGTGAGCAGTCCATTCATAGGAATTAGCCCCAGGTATAGGCAATATACTCTGTACTGTTTGACTCGGTGGATATCGCTAAATGGATGATGAACATGCTGCATTGCAAAAATTGCTCGATGGACTTATTCTTTCACCATTGATTTCAGTCCGTTACTCAATGCATTCAGTGTGGGCGTATGAGCCCTAAGCAAGTTATCAGTCCATTAAAATGTCCTTATGGAGTAATGTAAAGTGTTTGGTTTGGGCAGCACCATGGAGGGGTGTAGAAGGGTGCCAGGACTGTGCAGGTTTAAGAAGCTTAAAGGGGTGGTTCACCTTCAAATTAACTTTTAGTATATTGTAGAATGGTCAATTCTAAGAAACTTTTCAATTGGTCTTCATTATTTATTTTTCATAGTTTTTTTTAATGATTTGCAATTTTCTTCTGTTTCTTTGCAGCTTTCAAATAGGGGTCACTGACACCATCTAAAAACAAATGCTCTGTAAGGCTACAAATGTATTGTTATTGCCACTTTTTATTACTTATCATTCTATTCAGTCCATCCCCTATTCATATTCCAGTCTCTTATTCAAATCAATACAGGGTTGCTAGGGTCATTTGTACCCTAGAAACCAAATTGCTGACACTGCAAACTAGAGAGCTGCTGAATAAAAAGCTAAATAACTATAAAACCACAAACAATAAAAAATGAAAACCAATTGCAAATGGTCTCAGAATATCACTCTCTACATTATATTAAAAGTTAAGTCAAAGGTGAACAACCCCTTTAAAGGGTGGCGGTTCTGAATCCTGTTAACCTCACTCTGTGAAAATATTGCTCCTAACAAGAACTAAAGACATACTTTTAAAAAACCTTCCCCTCCGAACTTCCATAGACCATCCCTTCCCCGCTCCTCCCCCCCAGCTTACATGCTACCCTGGGCAAATGCACCTACCATTTTACTTACCCTTTGCGGCAGATTCAGCCACCAGCTCCCCTGTATAGCCTGGGAATTCAGGGGGCAGGAACTGGAAGATAAATTAGGGATGATTAGGGGTGTTGCAGAAATATTCAATAAATAAGCCTGAAATACTACTGCAGAGCAGAGAGAGCTCTTGGGCAACATCTTGAGAGGTTTCTGATTCCTCGCGGAAGAGAGCGCCAACTCTGAGTTTTTCACACATGCGCAGTTGGGGCCAGTCTGGTATTCAGGTCTATTAAGCATTGACCAGAAAGCTCTGAAGATTGCTGAAGGAAAAGAAGAGGATTTGAAGATACTGAAAATGGTGCCCAAGAGTATTTTGCATGAATATGCCAAGGTTCATGCCAGGGACTCTTTTTCAAGTAACATACTATGGAGGGACAAAGCAGGGAAGGGGATGGGGGTTTTTGATTAATGGAGGGTTAGTTCTCCTTTAAAGGAGACCTGAAGCCTAACTAGCCTAAGAGGTAGGATAGAAAAGTTGTACATGATGTTTTGTGCTTGTGTACCAGCCCGCAGCAACCACAGCCCTTTAGCAGTAAAGATCTGTGTCTCCCCAGTAGATGCCCCAGTAGCTCCCCATCTTCTTTTCTACTGATTCTGATTCACTGATTCACATGCTCTGTGCTGCTGTCACTTACTGAGCTTAGGGACCCACTCACAATATACACCTGATCACAGTGTCATAGAAATATAGTCACAATTTAAGGCTGATTAGTCATTAATACAGATCATTAGAAACCAGTGCAATTATCTGCATCACAATTTAATAATCAGCAAACCTGTAGCATCAGCTTATATTACAGCCAGGGAAGCTCATTTTCTGCTGCTGCTGCTGCTGCTGCTGCTGGATAATTAGTGACGACCCCTAAGCTTAGCTTCTCAACAGCTGCTCAGAGCCCACTGAGCATGTGAGTGTCACAGACACTTTCCAAGATGGTGACCCCCTGTGACAAGTTTCAAGTCCTGGATCATTGCCGCTATTGACAAGCTGAAACTTTAGCCTCGTGCAATATAAACTATGACATTTTTTACCATACATATATTTAGGGTTTAGTTCTCCTTTAAGGGTCATGTATGTTATAGAATGTCATATTCCTAGTATATTGGCTTTCATAATTGAATTATTTCCTTCCTCTGCTACATCTTTGCAGCTTTCAAATGGGTCACTGACCCCTGAGACCAATTATTAAACCATTACTCTGTGAGCTAACAGCTTGGCTATATATATTTCTATTGGCCTCTCCGATTCACATTCTAGTCTTTTATTCAAACCACTGCCTGGTGGGTAAGGTGAATAAACCATAGCAGCCAGATAACTGCTAAAATTCCAAACTAGAAAGCTGCTAAACCAAAAGCTAAATAACTGAAAAACCTCAAAAGTAAATCAATTGCAAATTGTCCCAGAATATCAATGTCTATGTCATACTAAAAGTTAACTTAAAGGTAAACACCCCCCTTTAACTTTTTCAAGTTTTCAATAGAAGCTTTTCTTATGTTAACTTTTCCTAATAATTTTCTTTTTAATGTTATAAAGGTTCTTGAATGATTAGCCTACTGTTATTAGCCAGGGTGCAACTGAAACTACTCTCTGATTGTTGGGGTCATCGACTGAGCCGTCAGTGTTTTTTTTATTTTGCTTATATTTTTATTGACCCATTCGACTATTCAACTACCCTTTTGACTTCCAGACTGCTCTCTGGTTACTAGAGTAAGTAAGTAGTTAGCGATTCTGGACTGAGGACTGTGCAAATGGCCCTGTACTTTCTGCCTCCCTTATGGCACACGCTGAAAATGTTTGGGGCTGGCTCTGCTCCATTTACCCCACTTACATACCGTTGGCCCATGATTATTTAGGCGCGAGTATGCTGCGACTATCCACTCCACGGTTTCACTTCGTCAATAGTCGCTTTGCTTGTGCTTTTGGACAGAAGGTGAGGAAGACACAAGTGGAAGAGCAAGGAGTGGCTTTGGATTTAATGAAAATGACTTTCAACAAGTGCAATTGGGTCAGTGGTGTAACTAGGTGTTACTAGGCCCAATAGCAAAATTCAGTATAGGGTCCCAAACCATTGGTAAGTTGACTTATTCTACCAAGATATATTGAAAATGTTTATTAATGTCAGGAACGCGCCGTCCGGAGTCTTACCTGCAGCTCCGGGCGTCGCGTCCTCTCCTTCTGGTGTCGCTCCCACAATGGCGGCGCCCATGGCCGCAACGTGGGCAGCGCCGCCGGCGTAATTACGTCACGGTGCCACAATACGTCACGCGTCTGCGCCGTTTTGGCGCGAAATTTAAATATTTAAAGGTGCATTGGACACCATTAAGGCGCCCGATTATAGGACTCTATAGTTTTGTTCCTGGGTGTTGTTTTTGATCCTGTTGCTGTATCTTTTGACCTTGTTTCCTTGTTTTTGACCATTTGCTTGGACTTTGTATTATTTTTGCCTGCCAATACAACCATTTGCCTGGGCTTTGTCTCGTTTCCTGCCTGATCCTTGCTGGTATTACGCTATTGGTCCGTTAACCCCTAAGCTTCCTCCTTGGTCCACTACTCCCCTAGGGTGCCTACTAGGCCTACCCTGACAATGAATTAGGGCCTTGCTAGGCCCTCTACATTCCTGCGTCTCGCTGAAACCATAGAGTCTGCTCCCTCTCTAGTTAACCCCTGGTGGCTATAAACGAGCCCTTATATGTGTATGCAGCCAATGAGATGAGTTGGCTAGAACTGTGTTCATGGCCATCATAAGGTTGTGGCAGAAAGGGTTTCCTACACAATTTGTGCCCACACAAGCTCACACTGCACCTTAGACAGGGGTCTGAAATATCCAAAAACACAGGGGCCTGAGGTTTCCTGAACCAAAAGTATTTGTTGGCATAAAACACATAAAGAACACAAAATATAAGATTTCTCCTATAATTCTATGTATTGTGTCTGCGCTGCCAGCTCTGAGTTCATTAGTGCATTATAAGAGTGACATCTACTGGGGAATGTATGTAGGACAGTCTTATTCACTGATAGTTATATTGTGCTATATGGAAGGATTCAGTCTATCCACATCAGTAGACATAGCTTTCCAGTATGTATGTGTGGGATTAGAGGATTTGCTGTTTTTTGTTTTTGTTTTACTTCTCCTTGAGCAAGCTTTTCCCTTAAAGGGATTCTGTCCTTATTTTTATGATGCATTTTTTTATTTCTAATTCTTTGACATCCCCTTGACAATGGCTTTTGTGCCGAAACGTTGGGGTTGTTCTCATTTTTTTGCAGGTGTATCCGCTCCTTGTTTATCCACTTTTTGCCTCTTTGAAACTCTTTTGGTAGTATGTATACTATTACTATATAAACTATTGCTGTATAAAACAAAGCGTCTGTGTATTACTAAATTGTTTTAAATAGTAAAGAATTTACTTTAATGCTTACTGGGTTTACATTTGTATTTTATTTGAGTGTGCACAACTAGTGATGGGCGAATCTATCCCGAAAATTCGCAAATTTCCAGCGAAATTCACCAATTGGCGAAAAATTCGCGATACAAGTCGCAGCACGTTTTTTGACGCACGTCGGGTCGTTTTTGACACATCGCGTTGTTTACGCGTCGCGTCATTTTCGTCGCGCGACTCGTTCTTTTTTTTAGCAGGCGTTTCGTGAATCACGGGAATTTACAGCGAATTCACGCCTGGCAAATAAATTCGCCCATCACTGTGCACAACCTAGTGTGTGATACATTGATTATCTGGTCACTCAATGTAGGAACGACCTTGGGTTTTGTACACACAGAAAATAACTGCAGCCATCCCATCAACCAATACTAGACTCCTATTTGGTAATACCTGGTCATTTTCTCCCACTAAGCATAATGACATTTCAGTAATACCAGGTTCTCTGCATGAGAATAGGAACAACTTTCCTGGCAGTGATCCCCAACCAGTAGCTCACGAGCAACATGCTGCTCTCCAACCCCTTGGATGTTGCTCCCAGTGGCCTCAAAGCAGGTGCTTATTTTTGAATTCCAGGTTTGGAGACAAGTTTTGGTTGCATAAAAAACAGATGTCCTGCCAAACATTCTCTCCTGTAGGCTGCCAGTCCATATAGGGGCTACCAAAAAGCCAATCAGAGCTAGTGATGGGCGAATCTCCCGCGTTTCGCTTCGCCGAAAAATTCGCGAATTTCCAGAGAAATTTGCGTATTGGCGAAAAAAATTCGCGAAACGAGTCGCACGTCGTTTCTGAAGCGCGGCACGTCGTTTCCGCCGCGCGGCGCGTCAATCGCGTCCGCGTCGTTGCTCTCCAACTCTTTTTTACATTTAAATGTGGCTCACGAGCAAAAAAGGTTGGGGACCCCTGAACTAGAGCAAAGAATATCTCCAGGGCACTAAATTATCTTTATCTTCTATTCAAAGACCTATAGTAGAATGAAGATTATTTCAGCCAATGGGACCAGTCAAGCTTTACAGGTATTTTGTAATCCCAAGAAGTGATTCTACCCCTCTGGCGGTTTCAGAGAACTAATTTGTGTCTTGACACCTCTTTTTTCCCTGGGGTTAATAATTTACTTGGGAAAAAAGAAAATCTCACTAATGTAAAAGAATCAAAGGGCCTACAGAACACATTCCATCATCTTCAAGTTGGAATTCTTTTTCCATTTTCCACTTTCATGGAAGTTTCTCCTGTCTAGCTCTAAGGTTAAAAGCTGTTGCAACTAATTCCGGGGTGTGCTCTGTTCCAGGCCTTTATATATTTTGACCAAAGAACCAGAAATATCTAAATGAAAATAAATTTTGATTATGGGCGCTGTACCTGTGTCCTGCACAAGATGGCAGTAGAATATCGCCATTTGCTAATCAAAGAAAAAAGATGAATGGTTCTGAAGGCCAAGCGAAAAACAAGAACTGATTCATTTCCTTTTTTTCAAGCTATGCGTTGAATACAGAACCACAAGCTCCAGGATCCTACTGCTAGCAGGATACTCAGAGCTTTACGTAGGCCCAGAACAATTAAAGTGGCGTATGTTGCCTATTCCACATATCTGTTGCTTTTAGGAAGGCTTTGAAGGTTTGGATGGAAGGGGAAGAGTCTGTTAGGTCATGGCAGGGAGCTTCAGAGACAATCAAAAGCTTCAAAGTTAGGGATGTCATCAAGTGATAAGAGAAAAAAAGAGACAAATGCCAGAAGCAGAGCAAATGTTTGTATAAAGACATCATTTCTGAGATATAGGAAAGGCCTTCACTGTTCCTTAAAGGGATACTGTCAAGGGAAAACATGTTTTTTTATCAAAAAGCATGAGTTGAAGGAACAGTAACACCAAAAAATGAAAGTGTTTTAAAGTAAATAAAATATCATATAATAATAATAATAATAATTCATATAAACATGCTGCTGAGTAGCAATGGCGGGAATTGAAAAACGGTTATATGGAACAGGATAAGTAATGGATAACAGAAAACATTATGTTCTACAGAGCTTATCTGCTGTGTAACTTGAGCCTTTTCTCCTTTGAATGGCTGCCCCCATGGCTACACCACAGCTTATTTATATAAACAATAGTAGTGTTTCTGAAGTAAACATTGCATACAGTTTTACCAGTGTAGGGCAACACTGCATTATATTTTTATTACTTTGAAACAATTTAATTTTCTGATGTTACTCGTCCTTTAATAATGCTGCTCCAGTAGACTTCTGCACTGAAATCCATTTCTCAAAAGAGGAAACAGATTTTTTTATATTCAGTTTTGAAATCTGACATGGGGCTAGACATTTTGTCAATTTCCCAGCTGCTCCTGGTCATGTGACTTGTGCTAGCACTTTAGGAGGGGACTGCTTTCTGGCAGGCTGTTGTTTTTCCTTCTCAATGTAACTGAATGGAACGCAGTGAGACATGGGTTTTACTATTGAGTTCTGTTCTTAGATCTACCAGGCAGCTGTTATCTTGTGTTAGGGAGCTGTTATCTGGTTACCTTCCCATTGTTCTGTTGTTAGGATGCAGGGGGGGGGAAGAAGGGTTAGATATCACTCCAACTTGCAGTACAGCAGTAAAGAGTTATTGAGGTTTATCAGAGCACAAGTCACATGACTTGGGGCAGCTGGGAAACTGACAATATGTCTAGCCCCATGTCAGATTTCAAAATGAAATATAAATAAAAATCTGTTTGCTCTTTTGAGAAACAGATTTCAGTGCAGAATTCTGCTGGAGCAGCACGATTAACTGATTAAATTTTTTTTTTTCCTATGACAGTATCCCTTTAAGAGTTTGACCCACGGAATAGGTGCTCGCTGAACACTCTTGTGCCTTTTTTTTGCTTGCCCGAGGTCACCATAAATCTGTTAGTAGCTCAGCTACTCCTTAGGAATGAGGAATCAAACTGAGCAATAGGTAAGAAGAAACTTGTGCTGTGAGTTTGAAGGCCAAACTTGTGAGCGACTTTCTAATTCTTATTAAACTGCTCTTGCCTTGATTTGTTCTTTGCTGGTTGCAAATCAGCAGAGTTCACGGACAATGAATACATTGCAAAATACGAGACTTTTTCGTCATCATGATCTGTTTGTTTGCCATATTTAATTCTGCATTCTCGGCATAATTTAATCTTACAGCTCAGATAATATATCTGCTCAAATCTGAGATGTTTCTCTGGTGCTAATAAATATTGTAGCTACATATGACAAATTTTGTACCCTTGGAAGCAGGACTGGACTGAGAATTAAAATAGGCCCTGGCATTTCAGGTACACAAGAGGCCCATCAGCCCACATAGAGGCCCAAACAGCCTCCACCAGCCCACTAAACACTGACTTTCTATGGGACCTTATAGCAGCCCCTCTGGCATTTGCCCTAACCCACAAATGGCCAGTCCGGGCCTGCTTGGAAGTGAAACTGCCATGCCTCATAGCAAAATCTCCTGATGATCACAAGCTCCAAATAGCTGATCTTAGGCAAATAAGCACCCCCTGAAGCTGTTAAAGGGAAACTATACCTCCTTTTTGACATGCCTTCACTTGGGGTTATAGGGAAAATGTGCATAAATAATATCTGAACTTCCAGATATAAATATATATTTTTGACATACAGACATAACAGATTCCACAGATTAAAAGGAAATCATGATAGTCTGTCTCTGCTTGCAAGGACTCCCATCCCCTTTAGGCTCACAGTGTAATGCAAACCTTTCCTTCAACTTATTCCATTGTGAAGTGATACATTTTTGGATTGAAGTCTCTCTGCTTCCCAGAGAATTTGTGCACCACCCACTTTGTTGAGCAGAGGGGCTTCAAGTCCCAGAATTATTCACTTCATAATGGATCAAAGCGAGAGTAGTTGCATTACACTGTGAGCCTAGGGGTTAGGACACGTTTAGTACCAGGATTATGGTTTTCTTTCAATCTGTGGAATCAGGTTTGCCTGCAAAAAATACACAGAAATTGAAAGGAATGTTAGTTTCTGTAATCATCTTTTGGTATTTAGAGATTCTAACAAAGGTCTAGTTAGGGTGAGATTTGGTGGTGAGTGTTTATTTACTGCTCTGGACTATTGAAACAAATAGCAGCCCATATCACTAATTTTGTTATAAGTAGTGATGGGCGAATTTATTCGCCAGGTGAATTCCCGAATAAATTCGCGAAATGCCAGTGAAATTTGGCCTGCCGAAAATTCACTGGCATAAAAGAAAACAGACGCGCGACAAGAAAACGTGACATGAATTCGCGAATTTTTCGCCAATTTGCAAATTTCCAGCGAAGCGAAATGGGATAGATTAGCCCATCACTAAGAAGTTAAAGGACAAAGAAAGTGTAAAATAGAATAAGGGTAGAAATGCTGTATTTTGTATACTAAACATAAACATGAACTTACTGCACCACAAGCCTAATCAAACAAATGATTTATGCTTTCAAAGTTGGCCACAGGGGGCTGTCATCTTGTAACTTTGTTATACATCTTTGCAAGACCAAGGGGCATATTTACTAAATGCACATGAAGGATTCGAAGTTCGATCGAATTTTCAAAAAGATTCGAATTCAAATTTTCGAATGTGTTTAAAGACCACTTCGACCAGTGAATTTTGTAAATTTGATCGAATCGAATGATTCGAATAAAATTTAATTTGAATATTCGACTATTCAACTGTCGGAGTACTTCCCCTTTAAATTTTTATCCCACCACCTAGTTCGCCAGTTCAAAGCTAGCGAATTGGGTTTCATTATTTTTGATTGAATAAAAAATATTCGATCGATCGGAAAAAACGTTAGAAGTGATTGATTCGAATATTTCCTATTTGATCCTTCGAACAATTGAATTGCGGTAAAATCCTTTGAATTCGATTCCAAGGATTTTACTTCCCTACCTACTCACATGGTCGAATTTTGAATTTTTTTTCAATTGAAAATTTGACCAATAGTAAATCTGCCCCCAAGACTGTGAACATGCTCAGTGTGATCTGGGCTGCTTAGGGATCGTCATAAATGATCAAAACAGCACAAGTCAAATAATATCTGCCAGAAGGCGATACAGCAAGACTGATTAATAATCAGAATATACAGACTGTACTGGGTCCTGTGTTGTCATGTAATCTAATGTGGATTTTATAGTTTTTGTATTGTTTAATACAAACTTCCTCCAACTCTCCAAGCGGCTGCAGCAAAATAATCCTCCAACAGTTTATCTGTTTAAATCTGGCTCCATAATCTTTGTCCCTGCAGCTGGAGTAGAAAACATTAAAAGGAATATAAAGGCAGAAATAAAATCCAATACAAATCTCTACACAGTAGTCGACTGCTCCACAGGGAAAGTTACGCAAGGCTGGAAAGTAAGGACGGGGCTCCCCCTGCTGTTCATAAGTATGGTTGTTTTTCTGCAGAGCAGTTAGTGACCGTCTGACAATTCCTATCCACAGAAGGGAGAATTTCACTGCTTACAGTCAGGTTTCTTATAAAAACTGTACACATTTTTTAATTAAAGTATATTGGAGATAGGTTTCTTTTTCATTAAAGAAAGTAAAAATAGGATTACATTTTTTTGCCTTTCCTTGTCCTTCAAGGGGTTCCTGAACAAAAATTGGACCAAAAAATGGGTTCCTTAAACTGATACTGATAAACTCAATTTTTTAAGTGTAACTTGTCAGTATCACTTTTAAGTGTTTTCGAGCCCTATTCTTACTTTTCCATCTCGGCTGCCACTTCATTGTTGCTGTAAATGTTATCTGATTTCAGGCTTCGGGGCACACTTAATACAGGTATGGGACCTCTTATCCAGAATGTGCAGGACCTGGGGTTTTCCAGATAACTGTAAGTTGTATTGTCATTCCTAAAGTCTAATATAAAATCAGGTAAACGTTAAATAAAGCCAATAAACTGGTTCTGTTTCCAATAAGGATTAATTATATCTCAGTAGGGATCAAGTACAAGGTTCTGTTTTATTATTACAGAGAAAAAGGAAATAATTTTTTTTACAATTTGGTTTATTTGATTATAATGGAGTCTATGGGAGACAACCTTTCCGTAATTCAGAGCTTTGTGGATATCGGGTTTCCAGATAATGGATCCTATACCTGTACATGCATCCAAGCCTTGTGTGTTTTTTCCCCTGACCCTAAGATCAATAATTAAGCTTTATCAACAATATCAATTTTCAGAGTTAATAAACAGTGTACAGAAAGTATGCCTACCTTAGAATGTGTCAATATTAACCAAAAACCCTTAAAGGTTATTTAAAACACGTGATCAGTTGTTTTTTTTATCCATAATTGTTCCCCATGGTCAATCCTTGGATCTATGAATAGTGATGGGCGAAACGGGCGCGTTTCGCCGAAAAATTCACGAATTTCCAGAGAAATTTGCGAATTTTTCGCCGATTCGCGAAACGAGTCGCGCGTCGTTTCCGACGCGTCGCGTCATTTTCGGCGCTCGTTGCGTCGTTTTCAGCGTGTCGCGTCAAAAACGACGCGCGACTCGTTTTTGCGCGGCGAATTTTTTTGCGCTAATTTTTTTGGCAGTTTCACGAATTTATTCGCCAGCAGCGAATCGCGGGAACTTTTTCCTTTTTGCAACTAGTGATGGGTGAATTTATTTGGCAGGCGCGAATTCCCGCGATTCACTGCCAGCGAAGAAATTCGCGAAACATCAGCGAAAATTCACTGGCATAAAAAAAAAACCCGAGAAGCGCGCCGAAAACAACGCGACACGCTTCAAAAATGACGCAACACATCAAAAACTGTGACGCTACTCGTTTCGTGAATTTTTCGGCAATTCGCAAATTTCGCTGGAAATTCGCAAATTTCTTGGCGTAGCAAAACAGGATAGATTCGCCCATCACTATTTGTAACCTTTAATCCCTATGCTGCTTACCCACACTCCTGATTGGGAGGTAAAATAGTAGACGACTATCCCATTCATTATTATATTCATTATGATGTTATATTCACCCCCTTACTTGTATAAAACCCCTCTTTCCCATCTGGGGACATGCCTGTGTCTTATAATATGACTTCCTTTTCATTAACAAAGGCGCCAGTATCTTGCTAAGACTACTGAATAAGATTCCTTGGTGTGCTGAGCTTCTGACAGTTTTCATTCGTTTTTTCCGTATGATGCATCTGCTGTCAGCGCGCTTTGTATCTGACTTCTAAACGTATCCAGTAATGTCCTTCAGGAAACATGCGGATAAACAGTGTCCTTCAACATACAGCCGTTAACTGATTGCTCTTCTTTTTATCCAATAATTACAGAAATATCGAAGGATAAATCCCTGCTAATGTTTCAAAAATAAAAAAAAGTAAAATATAGGGGGGGGGTTATTTCTCAACTTTTATCTGAACTTAAACTTTCCATTTATTTAGAATATATACAGCATGAGGATTTCTGAACTAGATAGACAAATTCACTATGAACTGATGTTTTTAAAGCATTTAGGGACATATAGGGACAGTCTGAAATATTCTACTCTTGCTTATAGCCTGATGAGTAAAGAATAGCTAAGGATCATGGGAAATATGTAAATGTATGTATGTAATTCATGTTATCTTTAAAAGACTCTTTTCGGCAAACACTCCAAAGACATTACGGACTCGGTGTAAGATCAAAAACCCATAATTACTGATGGGCGAATCTATCCTGTTTCGCTTCGCTGAAAATTCCACGAATTTCCAGGGAAATGTGCAAATTGGTGAAAAATTAGCGAAACGAGTCGCGTCACGTTTTTTGACGCGCGTTGTGCCGTGCGTCGTGTTTTTTTGATGCCAGCTAATTTTCTGCAGGCGAATTTTCACTGGAGTTTCACTGGTGGCGAATCGCGGGAATTCATCGTGAATTTGCACCTGGCGAATAAACATTCGCCTATTACTACCCATAATGTTTATTCCACAGACATCACGGACTTGGTGTAATATCAAAAACACATAATATTTATTCCACAGATAACACCTTACGCGTTTCGAGTCCGTGATGTCTTTGGAGTGCGTGTTTCCACACGAAACGCGTAAGGTGTTATCTGTGGAATAAAGATTATGTGTTTTTGATCTTACACCGAGTCTGTGATGTCTTTGGAGTGCGCGCCGAAAACAGCCTTTTAAAGATTATCTTCTCCCCAAGCTACGGGTTCGGGCCGCAGCACCCGGTCCACCAACGGAGAACAGTGAGTGCACCTGATTTAAAAGATAAGTGACAAGTTCGGGGCAGTTGCACCCAAACCACATCCAATACTTGGTGAGCGTTTGTGAGATATTTGTTATTTAAAAGTTTAAGCTCCCAAGATGTTAATGCTAGTGATTGGCGAATTTATTCACCTGTGGCGAATTTGAGGCGAGTTCCCGTGATTCGCCACAGGTGAATACATTCACGAAATGCAGGCAAAATTTCACCTGACAAAAATTCTCCAGTATCTCGTTTTGGACGCGGACGTCCATTTTTGGACGAGGGCGTCCATTTTTGGACGCAGGCATCCATATTTGGACGCTGGTGCCCATAAGACGGACGTTGGCATCCTTTTTTGACACTGGCAGTGGACACCCACATCTAAAACGAGACGGGACCGCGTTTCGCAAATTTTTCGACGTTTTGCGAATTAAAAATTCAGCAAAGCGAACTGCAGCCGATTCGCCCATCACTAGTTCATTTGTAATTCATGGTATTACATTGTATAAGCTCATCTATTTTACAGGGCTGCACAATATGTTGGTGCTCTAAAATTAAATGGTAATAATAATAATAAATAAAGCACACTTTTGTTGGAAAATGTATTTATGACAGATTTGGAGCAAAAAAAAATTTGCCTAAACATTGTTAGCAGTCTGCGGAAATGAGTTGTGGAATTTCTGAAATCAAGGGATATCTCTGTTCCACAGGCTGAATCCCAAACTGTTACGTGATTAAGTGATACAACACATTTAGTCTATAACTGTAAGAGGTAACACTGGGTTCTGATACAATGAGTCCCATTGGGTTTGAGTAATCAGAGTGCCACTGTGCAGGATTTGGGGGAATGCAGTTTGTCACAGAGTTCTCTGTCTGCCACTGTGGGAAAGAACTGTCAAAAATAAAACACATGGGGTATAATGACTGTTCCTCTCCCTAAAGTCCTCAATAAGGCTCATGAATATAAAATAAGAAATAATGAGGAATATAATGATACAATAGCTGTTGCAGTGTAGATTTGCAATTTAACATTGTACCCCAACCAAACATTTGAAATCTCTGTGGTTGTCTATCTGGCCTCCCTAGAAGAATTTTGACTGCAGAATTGTTGACTTTTCCACCAGTCATGTAAAATGTATATTTTTCAGGGATTACTTTCTCCTGGGAATATATCACCATGGGACTTCACTCTGCTGAAGAACCAGACAGTTTTATAAACCCCTATTAAGGGGGCTTTTGTCCCTTTATGTCAGTGGTTGTTGGATTGTTTTGGTTCAAGTGCTCCTTGATGGTAAAAACTCTTGGGTTTTTTTATCTTATCTTCACAAAATTAGAGATAAACAAAAAATTCTCAAGTTCACTTCACTTGACTTTCAAGCTGAGCTTCTAGGACAGTGATCCCCAACCAGTAGCTCGCGAGCAACATGTTGCTCTCCAACCCCTTGGATGTTGCTCCCAGTGGCCTCAAAGCAGGTGCTTGTTTATAAATTACTGGCTTAGAGGCAAGTTTTGGTTGTATAAAAAACAGATGTCCTGCCAAACATTCTCTCCTGTAGGCTGCCAGTCCATATAGGGGCTACCAAAAAGCCAATCAGAGCTCTTATTTGACATCCACATGGACTTTTTCATGCTTGTGTTGCTCTCCAACTCTTTTTTACATTTAAATGTGGCTCACAAGCAAATAAGGTTGAGGACCCCTATTCTAGGAGCATCTAGAAAAACAAATAGACATCATCCCTCAAAGCTTGCATAACCAGTTTTTTGACTGAGCCCCCTAGCTACATCTCAATGCTCTCCCTTTATGGCCAACCCATTGTTAGGGAACCACTGCTATAAGGAAATCAGTGCTGCAAATTTTACAGACACTGGGATTGTTTCATGACCATGCCATACCTTTAATGCCAATGCACCTAAGGACAAGACCTTTAAGGCACCAGAAACCACAATGATCAAGGGCATACTAAGGAGTCAATAAATAACAAAAAATTAGCTCTATTCAAAGATTCTTTAAAACAAGAAATATTCTTAGTGGAATTAGGATAAAAAACCCTGCAAAATGATCTATAAGTAAAGGGATGTGCTGGTTCCTTTCCATTCAGTTTGTATAAATAATTGGATTCCAAAATCAATTTTCTCCACCGAACTGTCCCGATGTTTGGAGACAATAGAGGTGTCTCAGGTTCTACGTCTTGTTACATCATGGCATTAATTATTAAACCCATTTCCGTGTAATACAGTATTGATCCGAGCATCTCTGTGTTTGATTACTTTAATTACGGATTCTAAATTAGAATTCAGATTCTTGCTTATTATGCAGCTAATCTGGGTTAGTGACAACCTCCCCAATGTTCTTTGATTTAAGACAAGAAATTAGGAAGGTTAGTTGCAGATACTGTATATATATATATATATATATATATATATATATATATATATATATATATATTGTGAGAGAGAGAAATAGGGGACCACAGGCCCAGTTGCCAAAACAGGGGGGACCCTGCACCCTAATTCCATGCACAATCTCACCTTAAAGGACAAGGAAAGTGTAAAATAGAATAAGGCTAGAAATGCTGTATTTTGTATACTAAACATATACATGAACTTACTGCACCACAAGCCTAATCAAACAAATGATTTATGCTTTCAAAGTTGGCCACAGGGGGCTGTCATCTTGTAACTTTGTTTTACATCTTTGCAAGACTAGACTACGTGCACATGCTCAGTGTGGTATGGGCTTCTTAGGGATCGTCATAAATGATCAAAAAACAAAGCTGCTCGAGTTCTGCATGACTGGTAAGTAAGGCAGGGGCTCCCCCTGCTGTTCATAAGTATGATTGTTTCCCTGCCAGAAGTTAGGGACCGTCTGACAATTCCTATCCACGGTACTAAATGAAATTGTTCCCACAATTCGCAAAATTGCAGAAAAATTTTGCCCGTGCAAAAATTCGCCAGCGTCTTGTTTTAGACGGTGTAAAAAAAAATGGATGCCGGCATCCCTTTTTTTCAACGCCGGTAATGGGCGTCAGCATCCAAAAATGGACGCCCACCTCCAAAACGAGATGCAGTAGCATTTTGTGAATTTTTCACCGTTTCGAGAAATTCTACTAGAAATTTGTTTAATTTCGGCAACCGCCCCAGATTCGCCCATCCCTACTGATGTTATTTCAAAGCTATTTGATCTGTGCACCAGGAGACACACAGGAACCACCCGAGGGTAAGGTGTTAAAGAATCAACTGCTGGGAGTTCCAGGGAGTTGCTCATAGCCTCAGGGTGCCCAGAATACACTGGCAGCAAGTCACACTATTTCCAAACATCTAACACCATGTGCACCAACTGAAGTCAATCGTAGAATAAAAAAGTCAATATTTATTTCATCTTGTTAAATATCATATCCAAAATATATAAAATGAGAGTATGTAATGCTCCCAGCCACTACGCTTAATGCGTTTCATAGCCCTCCGGCTACTTTCTCACCAGCTAACACTATTTCCAAACATGTAACACCGTGAGACATGAAGTATGGAAGACTTTCTCATAAACAATTCCAGTTTATTGCTGTGACCTTGTCATAACAAAGAAATGGCGGTGTTAAGGGGTTATGCTGTCACCTAGTGGCAGACCGTATATTAGCACAGGATGTGTTTGTATTCCTAGCACAGGAAGTGAACAGTTTTGTATTTATTGTGAGATCTACACTGCAGCATGATTAAACAGCAGCTCTGAGTGGACCTGCACAGTCTCTGCATTATTGAACAGAACCACTACAAACAGGCGGCACAATCCTTTCACCTCATCTTTTCCTAAAATAAACTGCTGTCCCTTCCTCTATCACTGCCAGAAAGTCCACCATATTTCCTGTTCCTCTTTTCTTTATTCACATTTCAGTACCAACAACTTTATACGTCACAGTTCAACCTTGGACACACTGCCACCTAGTGGCCAAACTAAGGATACATTTATAATTTATATACACTATTACTAATTCACATTGGGCCTCTTTACATACAGGTGTGCTACATACAGTATGTCTAGTTGTTGGTCTTTTATTAGGCACAATGTTGCCTTTTCTATGATTAATCCCTGCAGACAATTTGCTCCATGGGACATTACATTTACAGTGCTCATCGTACTGTCTCGAGCAGCTGAGATTCCATATAAACGTATAGAGGTGGCTTAATGATTATACGGCTCCTTTTACACAATGCTTAATGTTATGACACTGCAGGAATGCCTCATAAACCATTTAATGGTTTAATGCATTGACTTAATTAACAATCTCCTACCACAATGGATTTTCCATTTTCCATTAAGCTCATCTCTTATTTAACTTAATCAGAAGCACAAAATACTTACCTTAAACGCAGTTACATTTGATTTATAGTCGTCTCCCACAGTTTCTTCTCCGAGAAATGTGAAAAGCCAACAAATCGACCAAACAAATAAACAAGTGTTGTGGGGTAACCTGAAATTACTTTCTGTTCCACCAACTGCAGTGATGTAATGTATTCATCATTTATCACTGTTTGTCTGATTCAATTCACATCATTTTTTATCCTATTACTACCATCTCATTGCATTTAGGACGTCATCTACTTATTTCATACATATTTAAGTTGGTTTCTATTATATTGTTGCAGAATTTCCCCATTCCTTCAGTAGTACCTTCTGATTAGTGATGGGCGAATTTATTCGCCAGGGGCGAATTCGCGGCGAATTCCCGCGATTCGCCGCTGGCGAATAAATTCGCGAAACGGCAGCAAAAATTTGCCGCAGAAAAATTCGCCAACAAAAACGACGCGACGCGCGCCGAAAACGATGCGATACGATTGACGCGTCGCGCGTCGGAAATGACGCGACGCGCATCGTTCGAGAATTTTTCGCCAATTCGCAAATTTCTCTGGAAATTCGAGAATTTTTCGGCGAAGCGAAACGCGGGAGTTTCGCCCATCACTACTTCTGATTGGTCTAATGAAAATGTATTATGAGATGAATGTCTACCATATTTTTGGACAGACGTAATATCGATCATGCGACTATTCGAATATGCAAATTAAGTATTTTCGAACATTGAATATAGAATATTCGGATGCATCGAATAGATCGAATAAATATATATTCGAGGGCTCGACTATTCGCCAGTCGAAGCCCCCATAGTCCTTTTTTTTGCTGAGTTTTAATCGTACGATCAAACACTTCGAACGTTCGATTCGTACGATTTTGTCGAATATTCGAGCGTTTTTTCTGCGACTTTTCGTAGAATCGTACGTTTCTGGCGAATAGTCGAAAACGTGATCAAAAGCGGTGAATATTTTATTCGATTTTGTCGAATATTTACTCGGCAAATATTCGCCAGTCGAATTCGAGGGCTAAAATCCCTCGACAATTTGACCCTTAGTAAATCTGCCCCTTAGTATAGCTATGGGCATATATGGTTTGTGTGAGGAGGATGTGTGTGTGTGTATATGCTGGGTTTTAAAGGGCAAGGAAAGTGTAAAATAGAATAGGGCTAGAAATGGTGTATTTTGTATACTAAACATAAACATGAACTTACTGCACCACAAGCCTAATCAAACAAATGATTTATGCTTTCAAAGTTGGCCACAGGGGGCTGTCATCTTGTAACTTTGTTATACATCTTTGCAAGACTAGACTATATACACATGCTCAGTGTGGTCTGGGCTTCTTAGGGATCGTCATAAATGATCAAAAAACAAAGCTGCTGGAGTTCTGCATGGCTGGTAAGTAAGGCAGGGGCTCCCCCTGCTGTTCATAAGTATGATTGTTTCCCTGCCAGAAGTTAGGGACTGTCTGCAAATTCCTATCCACAGCACTAAATGAAGGGAGAATTTCACGGTATACAGTCAGGTTTCTTATGAAAACGGTACACATTTTTTAATTAAAATATATTGCAGATAGATTTCTTTTTCATTAAAGAACGTATAAATGGGATTTTATTTCTTTGCCTTTCCTTGCCCTTTAATTTGGAGGGGTTGAACTTGATGGACTTTGTCTTTTTTCAACCCAATTTAACTATATAACTATGTAACTATAACTATGTAATTGGACCCTTAAACTAATATTCAGGGCCGGATTTATATAGCGGGCGCCCCTGTCCTCTCCACTTTTTCGCAAATAGTGCAAATAGATGCAGAAGCTTCACGTAGGGGTAGCAGCTGTTTTATATTTTATATCTTATACCTCTTAAAGGTCCCTATCATAAATAATAAGGGTGAATGTTATCATTGAAATGAATAATATAACACTATGATTGTGAGGGTTAAATCTGCAGGGCGATTTGTACCTATAGCTTTCGATACTGTAGCAATTTTGTAACATAGTTAACAGTGGCTGTTGGTAAAATAACAAATGGTAACATTGTAACTAAGTGGAAATAATGCCACATTGAATCTTGTTCTTATCAGTAGTTTATAGTGATGGGCGAATTTATTTGCCAGGGGCGAATTACCGGCGAATTCCCGGGATTCGCCGCTGGCGAATAAATTTGCGAAACGCCAGCAAAAATTCGCCGCCAAAAAATTCACACAAAAAACGAGTCGCGCGTCCTTTTTGACGAGACACGGCGAAAACGACTAAACGCGCGCCGAAAATTAGGCGAAGCACGCCGAAAACGACGCAACGCGCCACGATTGACGCGCCGAGTTTGACGCGACGCGCGGCAAAAAACGACGTGCGACTCGTTTCGCGGATTTTTTCGCCAATTCGCGAATTTCTCGGGAAATTCGCAAATTTTTCGGCAAAGCGAAACGCGTGAGATTCGCCCATCGCTGGTAGTTTAGATGAAATGTTTATATTAGGATGTTATTTGTTGGTGTAACATACAGTATATATGTGTGACGAGGGCAGTGCATGCTAGAGTCCTGCAGCGGGTCGGGTACCCGGGGGTTACCCGCAAAATCCGGCGGTACCCTGCGGGTTGCTCGTAGAATTTCTGGGTGCGGG
>CM044440.1:124296806-124348424 GCA_024363595.1 Xenopus borealis | reverse complement strand
TTCCTGCGACTATTCGATCGTACAATTCTGGCGAATAGTCGAATATGCGCTCAAAACTTGCAAATATTCCATTCGATTTTGGCGAATATGTATTCGCCAAATATTTGCCAGTCAAATTCGAGGGATAATAGCCCTCGACAATTCGACCCTTAGTAAATCTGCCCCTGTGTGTTTTTGTATCAAGAGAAGTCACAAAAACACAAAAAAAATATTTAGTGAACCAGTAAGAAGGTATATAGGTCTCCAGCACTCAAACTGGAAATTATTGAATTAGAGAGGGTACAGAGAAGAGCAACTAAGCTGGTAAAAAGTATGGAAAAATCTTAGCTATATATATATATTTTTTTTTTCTAATCATTTTGAGAATTCAGAATTTGAAACAGTTTACCAAGCCGATCATTGTATTTGGACGTCTTCCACAAGAGCATTGGGCCAGAATATAAAGCAGTCCCAGTGGCTGAATTAATGTTGCATGGGAAAAAACTGGACCTGACTGCTCAGCGGCTAATAAATCAATAGGACAGAGTGTGCCGTGTGTTTGAGCAATGCTAAACTCTCTATTTAGACAAGGTTTATTGAGGCTAATAGCAATGTGTAATCAAGTCATTACATTGCTTGCTCTGCACATTCCTTGTCTTTTATCAGATGGCTGCTGACAATATGTTTAGCCCAAAGTTGCACAGAGAGGAGAAGTCATTCATTTTTACTAGTGATGGGCGAATTTATTCGCCAGGCGCGAATTCGCTGCAAATTCCCGCGATTCAACACCAGCGAATAAATTTGTGAAACGCCAGCGAAAATTCACCTGCCAAAAATTGGCTGGCGTAAAAAAAAAAACAAGTCCCCTAGGGTGCCTACTAGACCTACCCTGACAACCCCAAAATTTGTGATGGGCGAATCTATCTCGTTTCGCTTCGCCGAAAATTGGAAAAAGTTAGCAAAACAAGTCACAGTACGTTTTTTGATGCGCGTCGCGCCGTTTTTGGTGCATCGTGTGGTTTACAACCAAAAACGTGCCGTGACTCGTTTCGCCAATTTTTCGCCAATTTTTGGCGAAGCGAAACGGGATAGATTTGCCAATCACTAATTTTTACCCCAGAATGGGGTTGTCAGGGTAGGCCTAGTAGGTGCCCTAGGGGAGTTGTAGGGACCAAGGAGGAAGCTTAGGATTTAAGGGTCCAATAACGCAGTACAGGCAAGGATCAGGCAGGAATCAAGGTCAAAGGTCCAAGCAAGGTTTATAGGCAGGCTACAATCTTCAATAACAGGTACAGGTAGGGTCAAAATACAGAAGACAGGATCAAAATACACCCAGGAATAAATAGCACACGATTCCTATAATTGGGTGCCCTAATGGCATCCAATTCGCCTTTAAATATTTAAATTTGGCGCCAAGACGGCACAGGCGCGTGATGTCAGCGCGCCGCAGCGTCGCGGCACCATGACGTCATTACACTGGCGCCGCTACCCACGTGGCGGCTATGGGTGCCACCATTGTGGGAGCGACGCCGGAGAAGAGAGGACGCGCCACCCGGAGCTAAAGGTAAACCTCCTGACAGGGGTTTCATTCACAATCCATAATATATAAACAAGTGCAGCACCAATTAGCAGGAATCCATTCTGCTGCACTTCTGGTTCTGCCAAATGAAAGTAGAAGAAGCTAGAAGAAGAATAAGAAGTAGAACACTAGTGCATTTTCTACTGGACTATGTTTTCCCAGCCATGAGTTCTTTAGCTTTTATATTTGAAATGGACTCTGTACAGATACCTGGGGGGGGGTTCAAGACCAGGGATTTTTCCGTAGTTTGGATCTACTAAAAAAAAAACCATATAAACATTAAACCCAATAGACTGGTTCTGCTTCCAATAAGGATTAATTATATCTTAGTTGGGATCAAGTACAAGTTACTGTTTTATTATTACACAGAAACAGGAAATCATTTTTAACAATTTGGATTATTATTCCATTAAAATGGAGTCTATGCAATCCCAGATGGTAGACGAAGCTATTACACAGGAGGAAGTAGCGCAAGCGATTAAACAACTTAAATCAAATACGGCTCCAGGTATAGATGGATTAGCTAATATTTACTATAAAAAATTTGCCTCTATACTGACTCCCCACTTGACCTCTATGCTTAATAGCTTGCGAGATGGACAGAAACTTCACCCTGAATCCCTGTGTGCTAAGATCTCCGCAATTCCTAAACCAGAAATGGACCTTTTTGATTGTAAAAACTATAGACCCATTTCGGTTTTGAACACGGACATCAAAATATTAGTCAAAATTATAGCTACACGTATTAACAGTTTTCTCCCCTCAATTATAAATAAAGATCAGGTTGGCTTTGTTCCAGGCCGCCAAGCATCAGATGCTACTAGGCGCCTTATTCTATTAACACAACAGGCCCAAACATCAAACACCAAATCTATGATTCTTAAGTTAGACATACGTAAGGCCTTTGATTCTCTTTCCTGGGACTATTTATATTACTCCTTAGCGAAATGAGGGTTCGGATCCAATATGTCAACCTGGGTTAGGGCTCTATATGACACCCCATCAGCTGCAGTCCATATACTAGGTTTTTCTTCCACACCGTTCTTGATATTTAGGGGAACCCGCCAGGGATGTCCCCTGTCCCCTACCTTATTTAATCTAGCTATTGAACCTTTGGCCATTGCCATCCGCTCCAACCCCATTATCTCAGGTATCGAAATAGGTGATATACACCATAAAGTCAGCCTCTAGCAGACGACCTCACCCTTACTATTACTCGACCAATGACCTCTCTTCCAAACTTATACAAACTATTAGATATATTTGGCACTATTTCTGGACTCCATATTAACCACCACAAAACAGAGGCATTAAATATCAATCTCCCCCATGAAACAGAGAAATTGCTTCAGCTTAATTTTGAATTTACTTGGCACCCACACTATATTTCCCTTTTAGGCATTAAATGAACAAGATCTTATGAGCTATTATATAAGCTTTGGCAACTCTCCTGGAAAAGTGGAGCTCTCACCATATTTCATGGATAGGCCGTATTAACTCGGTTAAAATGACACTTTTACCAAAGCTCCTATATTTATTCAGGACCTTACCAGTCCCTATTCCCACAGAACATCTGGCTAAATTTGAATCAAAAGTCCTACATTTTATTTGGGCAGGGAAATCTCGTAGAATCAACAAAGTTACCCTCCATCTCCCTAGATCAAGGGGAGGCTTAGGCCTCCCAAACTTTTCTCAATATTACAAAACAGCCCAGTTAGCCCAGGTTCTCACATTACACTCTATTGAAGATTGTCCACACTGGGTTACATTGGAAGCCACGTTCACTCAACCGTTTTCCCCGCTCGCATTGTTCTGGTGCCCCCCGGGGAAAAGACCCAGACAAGCGAGTAGTTGCCTCCAACAAACTCTGAAAATTTGGGATATAACCAATAAAAAATTACATTTGAGTTCCCCTTTCTGCCTTGCAACACCTATATTTGGCAATCCGCAATTTACTCCAGGTCTTCAGACCTCCCAATTCCAATGGTGGCTTGATCAAAAAATTTGGGCTTTGGGTCAATTGTGCTCTACATCAGGGCCACTTTCCCCCCAGCAAGTTATCGATAAGTTCTCTATCCCAACCAGTGAAAGGTTTCGGATGCAACAAATCCTACATTTCACAAGGTCCCAATGGAGACATACAGAGAATAGAAATATTACTGCGACCTTTTTTGAAAAGTGGTGTTTACACTCCCCCAGATTACGCAAATCGATTTCATGTCTTTATGATAGGTTCTTTGATTCACACCAACCTCTAGAGTTACCTTATATACAAGCCTGGCATAGGGACTTATCTAAAGAATTATCCCTGGAGCAATGGGAGGGTGCATGGCTTACAATCAGGAGGTCCTCTAACAACACCTCTTTATTGGAAGCCAATTATAAGGTTCTCCTTAGGTGGTACCTAGTCCCAGCACGTATAGCGAAATTCTCCTCCACTGCAGATCCTAGGTGCTTCAGAGGCTGTGGGGAAACAGGTACAATGTTTCATATATGGTGGGACTGTCCTGGTGCTAGGAGATTCTGGATCAGGATCTTCAACATAATATACTCGGTTTTGGGAGTCTCCTTACCCA
Organism: Xenopus borealis; assembly: GCA_024363595.1. Taxonomy (NCBI): domain Eukaryota; kingdom Metazoa; phylum Chordata; class Amphibia; order Anura; family Pipidae; genus Xenopus; species Xenopus borealis. The sequence goes on along the minus strand of CM044440.1, from coordinate 124,344,290 downwards.
GAGACCCAACAATAGCTCTACTTAACCTTAAGCCTCAAGAGCTCACCAACACTCAGTTTCGCCTAGTTTCATTTATAATATTGGCTGCAAAGAGGACCTTAGCAGGAGCCTGGAAACAAAAGCAAATCCCCATAGACCCAGTTAAATCTAAAGTTGACTGGGTTATGTCCCAGGAAAAAAAGACCAATGTCCTATTAGATACTTATCAGAAATTCCTACGAATCTGGGGCCCATGGATCGTGTATAGATTTGGGACAGATGCCCCTGAGGTCCTTTTTTCTCTGTAGATCTATTGGGATATATTTGGTTCTAGAGCAGGAAAGGTTTATTATTTGTATTATTATTTTATGTTACTGTTATTATTAAGTTCATTTTTATTGAAGATGCATATACATCTTAAATGTTAAGCTACAGAAGCATGTACCTTAGTTTAAATATAACTAATGTACGATTTAAATGATGTACTCTTCATTGCATAATGTATGTATGTACAGGCTGATATGCTAACCTTTGCTTCTTTGATGGCAACGATTGTCTGTACATAAGTGTGATGTAAAACAATAAAAATGTATTGAAGTAAAAAAAAAAATGGAGTCTATGGGAGATGGCTTTCCTGTAATATGAAACTTTCTGTTTAACCGGTTTCCACATAATGGATCAAATACCTGTATAGATAATACATGATATGAAACTGGCACTGGATTTATGTAGGCATGTGTTCTAGGGTGTTTAGGTAGATGTGTGTGTGTTTTGGTGGGAAACGGGAATTACCTTTATCCTGCAAGGTGTTCAGGGTATTATACATGGAAAAATATTATTCATAGAGAAAAAGAAAGTGGGACAGAATATCAATCAACGCCAAAAAACCCCACAATTATGACCAAGAAAAAAAACTTTGTGTCAGTCTCTTTTCCTCCCAAATAACGCAAATGTTTTCTGTTCACCCCGAGAGCTAAAGCATTAAACCTTCCAAAAATCAATATAAAAGCAGTGCCAAACCAAATACAGATATGGGATCCATTATCCGAAAACCTGTTATCCGGAAAGCTCAGGATATGGAAAGCCATCTCCCATAATAGACTTTATTATAATCAAATAATATTTTTTTTAATGATTTCCTTTTTCTGTGTAATAATAAAACAGTAGCTTGTACTTGATCCCAACTAAGATATAATTAATCCTTATTGGAAGCAAAACTTATCGGGGTTATTATGATTTTCTAGTAGACTTAAGGTAAGAAGATCCAAATTACAGAAAGATCCATTATCTGAAAAATCCCAGGTCCCAAATATTCTTGATAGCAGATCCCATACCTGTAAATCAATCCCACAATGTACACAAAACCTATTTTCCTATTTTAAACAGTCTAAAACCATATCAAATAAAAATAAATGAACATTATTATTTTTCATCTAAAAATTGTTTGTGATTTTTTTTTTTTAGAAAAAAATCTGCAAATCAATGCAACCTCCCCCCACACATACACACAAGTTCTTGATAAAGAACAAAAATGATTGTTCCTCCCAAATAATACATAAGGATGTGTTCCTCCCAAATAATAAAAGGATAAAAGCTAATTTTTTATTCAACTTCATCTAAATCGAAAGCATAAACCCCCCTCAAAGTCTATGTTCAAAGAAGATTGTCAATGAACAAAAGCCAAATAAAACAATCTTGCAATGTACTATAAATGAAAATATTTATTCAATATTGGAATGAGAAACTCTTTTCGCCTGAGACAGATTTACACTGAAATTCGCCTTTTCACGGCGGCAAAATAGTTTTTGTGATTATGCCTTGGATGAAGGCTAATGTGATACTGAAATTAGTACAGATATTGGTATGTATAGATTATGGGGCAGATTTACTAAGGGCCGAATTTTAGAAGTAAAAAAACTTCAAAATTCGACCCTCAAAGTTTTTTGAAGGGCTTTTTTGAAAAATGTACCTATTTCGATCGAATAGGTCCATTTTAGATCAAATAAAAAAACGTTTGAATCGTTTGATTCAATCCATCGATTCTCCACAAAATCTTTTGGAACTTTTTTTTCAGGACAAGTTCTATGAGGTCCCGCATAGGCTAAAATGGCAATTCAGCAGCTTTAAACTGATGAATAGTTGAAGGCAAAGGATTTTTAAAGGGCAAGTACTTAGCATTTCGAAAATTATAATTTTTTCAATTCAAATCAAATTTTGGAATATTCAATAGAATTTTATTAGAATATTCACTTTGTCCCTTAGTAATTGTGCCCCTAAGGGTCACATTTACTTCGAATTTCGGAGTAAAATGATTCAATCGATCGTAGAAATCATTTGTATCGATGGATTGAAACGATTTAATCAATCGATCGAACGATTTTGAAATAAAAAACTTTGAATTCTTAAAACGTAGGCAAATTTTGGCTATACGTAGGTTCTAGGAGGTCCCCATAGGCTAACATAGCAATTCGGCAGGTTTAAGGTGGAGAATGGTAAAATTCAAAGTTTTTTAAAGGACAGTACATAGAAATTAGAATTTTTGAATTTTTTCAATTCGAATCAAATTTTGGGCTATTCGATAGTCGAAGTAGCCCAACATTACTTCGAAATTCAAATTTTAAAAATTTTAATTTAATTCAAAAATTCACTTTAGTAAATGTGCCCTATGTGTGTATATAGGTATGAGGTATGTTATCCAGAAACCCATTATCCACAATTCTCCGAATTACAAGAAGACCATCTCCCATAGACTCCATTTTCTCCAAATAATCCAAAATTTTTAAATGATTTCCTTTTTATCTGTAATAATACAACAGTACCTTGTACTTCCCAACTAAGATAAAATGAATCCTTAATACTGGAAGCAAAACCAGCCTATGATTTTCCAGTAGACTTATGGTATGAATTACAGAAAGATCCATTATCCTGAAAGCCCCAGTTCCAGAACATTCTGGATAGCAGATCCCATACCTGTATATATATATATATATATATATATATATATATATATATATATATATATATATATATATAGGTCAGTATGTATGTATATATGTGCACTAGTGTTCGTTTGGTGGGGTTGACCTTGGTGGACTTGATGGACCAACTTAACTATGTAACTATTGTATCCTACACTGTATGGCCAAATGTATGCAGACACTTGTCTGTCCAACATCTCATTCCTAATCCAACAGCATTAATACAAAGTTGGTTCTCCTTTTGGTTATAAAACAGCCTCCACTGATCTGGGAAGAATTTCAGCTAGATGTTGGTTGGTGGGTAGTGATGGGCGAAACGGCCGCGTTTCGCTTCGCCGAAAAATTCTCGAATTTCCGACGCGTCGCGTCATTTTCGTCATTTTATTCGCCAGCGGCGAATCGCGGGAATTCGCCGCGAATTCGCCCCTGGTGAATAAATTCGCCCATCACTATTGGTGGGTTTTGCTTCACGTCATGTCCATCCCCATGCACTGGTTACACACTTTAATGGTAAAGAGAGAATGGGACTGTGGGGAGAAGAGTGACATCTAGTAAATGGAATGGAAAGTGAGGAGGGGCAGGCAATATTTGATTGACAGCTGAGATTTTTAAATGAATTTACAGCAGCTATGAATTCTTTCATAAATAAAATAATTTGGATTTCAAGTTTAATTTGAAAAGGTCTTTTATTGTACAGGTTTTTATGTCTCACAGTGCCTTTAACTACAGAAATAGGAAAGAACCTTCCCAAACTGTTGCCATAAACCATTGGATTGTCTAGAATGTCACTGTACGTTGTACAGACACCTGTGTAAGCAACAATGGTTTTGACTTAAATAGTCCATTCCAATAATTAGAAGTGCTGTCCGCGTATCTTTGGCAATGAAGTGTCTTTTAAGGAAGTCAACAACAATGAGACTAGAGAAAAGAAGGTGCCACTTTCAGCACAGGAGGGTTTCTTTAATGTAAGGTCAGAGAAGTTATGTATTTTGGTTTTGAGACATGATTCACATACAGACTAACAACCTGGCCACTTTGTGGGCCATTTGGTAAAAAAAAATTCTCATTATGTTAAAAATTTTAATTCGAAACAAGGGAAAGTTGTGCCCACCACTAATTTTTAAAACCATTAGGTGGGAGTGCAATGAGGCTGTGACTACAAAATACATATAGACAAATACAAGATCCTCTGCATTCAACCCATTATCAATATACTTAAGACATTGAGACATTCTGTGCATACAGCTACTAATAAATGCCTTACCCTTTAATCAAAACAGGGATTGTTTGTCCATATATTGCAATATATTTAAGCTGGCCAACTACGTCAAAGTCATCCCATATCTGGCCAGTCCTACTCTCAAATTGCATCTGATTCATTAATAATTCTATTGCTTCATTATACATTTTACAAAGGGAATAAGTTTTACCTGCAACTTACTTGCTGCTTTCAAAGTAAAACCCCTACACCTGGTTGCCCTTTTATTAGACACCAGTGGGATCACCTGACTATAGTTGGAAGGGGTGGGAGCTACAACAAGGAGCTGGTCACTGCTCCTATATAAACTCTAACAAACAAGGGAAAGTTGTTCTCACCACTAATTTTTAAAAACATTAGGCAGGGGTGCAATGAGGCGGTGACCAGAAAATACAAAAAACTTAAATTTTTCTCATTATGTTAAAAATTATAATGTGACTTAACTACCAACTACTATCAGGCTTAATTTACTCAGATTGAAAATCGTATGAGCCGGAAAAGTCTTGACTTGTGACATTCGAATTGTGTGATTTTTTTCTAATTATCACCTTATTCAAATTGAATTTTTAGGAGCTTTGTGGTATAATAAATTTCAACATTTTCCTCTTAAAAAATTCGACCAATAGAATTCAAGTCTTAACAAATAGGCCCCACATGGGGGTTGATAATCAGTTTTTCAGGCGACAAGTCAAAAAGTCATACGATTTGAATTGCTGTACGATTTTGTCAAGACTTTTCCCGCTCGCACAATTTTCAACTCAAATTTTTAGTAAATTAAGCCAGGTCGTAGTTGGGACTTAGGTCGAATTTTTATTTTTAATATAATCAGAAAAAAAAATTATTTTAATATATATCACCTTTAGCTTCATCATTAAGAATGAGTTTTTACATTAATTTGGACAGCACATATTTAGAACAGAAAATCCAAAGCTAATAGACTATTGCGGTTGAAAGTAGGCTTGCCACTAGAGGGAGACATAACAAAATGAGTTGGGAGCAAGCCATGGCATTAGGCAAGATTCATGACTACTTAATCTCCATAGTACAGAGTGTCTGTATAAATGCTAAATAATAAATGAGCGTGATAGATCCTGGGCCAGTGTGTAGTTAGAAATGGTGACGTGTCTACTCAAGCAATTATACACAGAATGAAGGAGATGAACGTTCTTCTGTACAAAGAGATATTTTTGAGTGTTATTTGATCCTTTCTCTATTTCTGTATTGTTGGTTTATTAGGAAGGGAAAGCTGTATGTCTGTGTAGACCTTCCACTCCACTGGTTACCCATTTCCTATAGGATTTTCACTCATAGGTCAGCTACTCTGATATGCTGGGGCTACATCTGTCTCCATATGTGAGAGCATGGGATTCGTATGCTCCTGGGACCTGTATATGAAGTGGAAATTTCTCTTCTCGTTTCCATTCCAATCTCTCTTTTATCAAATTGTTTTATGCAACAGGAGCAGCAGCAACATACATGTATTCTTTAAGGTCATGGGATATATCAGGCTAATGGCAGATGCCCCCTGTCACTGTCGTGAATTCATGTCAATAGATTGGGCTCTCTGTATGACATTTTTACTAGTGCTGTAGTGTCAGTGGGGTCTCTTGGGAGAAAGAAATATAAAAGTACAGAGAATATATTACACTCTGTATAAACTAGGTATGTTTGATATATATACATCAGGACTGTCCATTCTGACACTGGTCTTCATTGAATTTGCACAATAGACATCACCTGGCAGAGCTAAACTTGCCCCCTCAGGGTGGCATGGGCTTTAAGGAGGCAGAAGCCATGTTTTAGTACCAAACATCACATTGGTGAGGAGGAAACCATGTTAACATGAGATCATGTCTAAGAATAGCTGACCTCAACCTCCATTATCATTTCACTTGCCATGTTAGCAAAGGGTATGGCCTACCACACCTAATTCTATTGGGATATAGCCATGCAAAAGTTGTTGGTAAAAGTTAAATAAAGGTGCGGGAACCATAGTTTGTAGAGAGAGAGAGAGAGAGAGATGGAAAAAATGTATGTCCCTCCAATTATTTCTCACCCTAACCGCTCTCCAAGTCCAGTTAAAGCTTTTGAGGCAAATACATATATATATATTTTTTTTAATTTTTTCAGGCTTCTCCGACTCTTCTATTGTTGCCTTATTGTTAGAATCTCAGGAAGAGGGAGTGATACGGTAGATCAATAGGAGTGTGGGTTGACATCACCGAGATAGAAACTAGGTTTACCATTAACTGGAACAACAAAGCAGGTTTTCCTTATAATCTGCGCACACATGTACCAAAACAACTACCCCAGTACTCCAAAGTATTTAGCAGCATTCTGAACTCTAGGAGTAAAATAAACACATCTATTGGAAATGCATCTTAGCTAAGACCTGTAAGATGGTGAACGAGTCTAAACTGGAAGAAGGATAACTGCGAAATGTAAATATTCTCTGTCATGGTGTTGGTAGTGTCAGAACCGCCTGGAACAACCATCAGCGCATCTTGCCTGCCCAGCGATCACAGCCAAAGAACCAAGATGGCGGCGCCCATACACTACAAGTGGGTAGCGGTGCTGGTGCAGGAATGCTGGCATCAGAGCCCCGGACGCCGGTTCAGTGCCCAAGTATTTTTGTTAGACTGATTTGTTGACTTTGACCTTACCTATGTAGTTAGAAATGATGATGTGTCTACGCAAGCAATTATACACAGAATGAAGGAGATGAATGTTCTTCTTTACAAAGAGATATTTTTGAGTGTTATTTGATCCTTTCTCTATTTCTGTATTGTTCGTTTATTAGGAAGGGAAAGCTGTATGTCAGTGTAGACCTTCCGCTCCACTGATTATTCATTTCCTATAGGATTTTCACTCCATATGGGAGAGCGTGGGATTGGTATGCTCCTGGGACCTGTATATGAAGGGAAGTGGAAATTTGTCCGTGGCATCCATACACTACACGTGGGTAGCGGCGCTGGCACAGGAACGCTGGCATCAGAGCGCAGGCGCAGTGATGTCATGAACCGGCACCAAATTAAAATAAAAGGACGCGCTGGACACCAGTTCAGTGCCCAAGAATAGCGTTTGTTCTGGACATTCCTGGGTGCTCTGTTATTTTTGTTGACTCTGACCTTGCCTGTTTATAAACTTTGCTGTTTATCTGCTTGCCTTTTGAACTCTTGCCTGGACTTTGATCACGATGTTGCCTGAACCCTTGCCCCCTTGAACCCTGTACCTTGAATCTGGACTTTAACCCTAAAGCTTCCTCCTTGGTCCTGACAACTCCCGCTGGGAGCCGATAGGCCCCCTGACAGGTAGAGTAGATAATGTACGTGAATCAGAACCCCTGTATTTTCATACTCCTTGTCTACCATACCAACTTGCACCTGACTGTAGAATACTGATTTCATGGTGGGACCCAGCACTGCCCATTTTACCAGACAACTATCCAAGAATCTCAAGTGGTCAACCTAAGTGTCATGTTATATCCTGGTGGAGACCAGCTGAGATCTTGGGGAAGCAAGTGAGATGGAAGATAATGGGCCAGATAGTATTATTTATTCAACCCAAGCCCATCCATGTGCATGCATATTTGTTCCATGACTCAATTACAATTTTAGGACTGAGACCAATATTTGAAATTGTTTCCTTATGCTTATCTTTTGTATCTATTTCCTGAGACTTCAGTGGACCAGCTACACAGAATTGTAAGTTAATGATGGTCATCTCCAAACTATGGTCATTTCATAAGGTCCTCTTCTGGGAATGTACTTTTTGCAAGCCATAATCCAGAATTCATTTCCCATTGAGGATATTGCTTATTGAAGAGTAATAACATTACTCCATGCAATAAAATATAAACACTGGGAATTGAAATAAGATTGGAAATTTGATTGAGGAAAATGATGAAGGTTTGAACTTTCATTGGAGCAGATTAATTGCAAAACAAATATGCTGTGGGACACAATTTAAATTTATAATAGAAAGAATTCTCCCATTAACGGTCATGGTCCACTTACCTAGAGTTATGCTATCCTAGTAATAAGCTGCACACGTGTTGCATATAGAATATTGTATTTCAGGGAAGGTCATGTTAAATGAAGAGCCATCTAATTAAACACATGCTTTTTACTAAATAAAAAACGCTCTAGAGCACACTATAATAATTAAGGTGTTCATTTTGTAGGATAACCTTTATTTTGGACTGTGTGTTAATGTTTCAAACATATTTTAACTCAAAAGTGCGAGTGCAATAATAGATGCAACATTTGCTCCATGACTGGTAACCCGAGGCAACCAATCAGATTTCAAACACCAAACCTTTCAATGCTGCCAGCTATGGGTTACTAGAAGTGGGGAAAGTCAGTTGTCAAAAAAGCCAAATTTTGCACTTTGACTTGATGCCATCATGCACTATTGTTTATAGACATATGGACAACCTGAGGGGGGGGACAACTGGGGTTATTTATGGATTAGAGCCATGTGAATGTTTAGTAAAATTCCTCCTTGATATATTATACTTGGTATGTGAGTTTTGATGGTTTTCTAAAGAACCTGTGCAACATATATATATAGGCTTTCCTTGAGCCTCCCAGCATCCTTACTGGTCACCCTACATCAGGGGAGATGCCACCTCCCCATCTGATCTGTGCTTAAAACTTGTGAGATTGGGTCAAAGGGGGGCAGCAGTACTAGTGCAATGAGTGCAATAGCTCTACACTCTCTACACTAGCGGAGCTGAAAGTTAAAACTCGGAAATTTGGCTCTTAAAGTTACAAGAGGCAGCTTTTTGCCACTCGGTGTAACTGGCAGCTCTCTGCAAGTGAGGTTCTCACTTGCCTCTATTTCCTTTCATGACTACAGCACTGTTCAGTTAATTGAAACTACATCTGTCTGACCATTTTGCCTCTGGTCCTTGCTAGTGAAAAATTCGTGAATTTCCAGCATTTTTCGACGTGCGTTGCGTCAATTTCGACTCGTTGTGTCATTTTCGACGTGTCGCGTCATTTTCAACGCGGGACTCATTTTTTTTATTGACACCAGTGAATTTTCGCCAGCATTTCACGAATTTATTCGCCGAATCACGGGAATTCGCCCCTGGCGAATAAATTTGCCTATCACTAGTCCTTGCTACTGAAAGGCCCAACACACATCCTGGTCAATGTTTATAAGCCATTGGTCACTTCATACAAACTGTTTCTATTTCCCTCTGTAGATGTCATCATATGGACAGTGTCTATCCATGCTCATTAATTGTAGATATGACTCTATCCCACTGATAGTGGAACCTGAGCTGACAGAAATCTAGCTATACTGGGAAACATATGCATCTTCTCACTAAGCAGGCGAACAATGTTCCTCTACATCAGTGATCCCCAACCAGTAGCTCACGAGCAACATGTAACTCTCCAACCCCTTGGATGTTGCTCCCAGTGGCCTCAAAGCAGGTGCTTATTTTTGATTTCCAGGCTTGGAGGCAAGTTTTGGTTACATAAAACACAGATGTCCTGCCAAACATTCTCTCCTGTAGGCTGCCAGTCCATATAGGGGTTACCAAAAAGCCAATCAGAGCTCTTATTTGACATCCCCATGGACTTTTTCATGCTTGTGTTGCTCTCCAACTCTTTTTTAAATTTAAATGTGGCTCACGAGCAAAAAAAGGTTGGGGACCCCTGCTCTACATCTATAGCTGTCTGAGCATTCACACATCCAGTATATATATTGGATAGCTTATGGTTACTATAGTTTGATGGTACTGTAAATGATGGTACTTATGGAGTCATCACAGTCAACCTTTAGCTGTTATGTTGGTAAACTACAACTTCAAACAAGGGCAACAAACAGAGCAACGTTTCGAGCCCAGCTGGCTCTTTGTCAAGCTTGACAAAGAGCCAGCTGGGCTCAAAACGTTGCTCTGTTTGTTGCCCTGCATGTACAAAATAAAGGAAATTTTAAATAGAGTGCTGCCCGTTCGAATTTCTACAAGTATTTTACACGTGTGGAAGGACACGAGGGAAAAGTGCACCCGGGAATTAAGTTGCAGACAAGTGAGTGCAACCTGAATTAACTGCAATACAACTTCAGACAATACACAAGCATTCAAAGTGTATTCCATTACAACATGGTTCAAGGTACAGAGGAATTTCCTTCACTGCAGCCAAAAAAAATAGTAAATTATATTGCACTATATTGGGAAGAGAAAATAGTGTCTACTTCCTTTGTATATGATGATTATCAAGCTTGTCACCCTCTGTCTGTCATAAACTTTAACTCCTAACAGTTGGCTACCTAGAACAACACTGTGGTTTACACCAAGTGGATGCCTCTAAAACTGACTTTTATTATAAACAGTTTATTTTTAAACCAACCATTGATTTACCGTCCATGTCTGAATATTTGAAGGCCTCTTCATACTTTGTATTGTTTTATATAGACACAGTGGTGCAGATTTACCCCAATACAAATAATTCAATGAATAAAAGATAAAGAGTATAAGCTCACAAAGCACCAAGCCATTATCAGCTGTCTGCACGAGAAATAAGGGTTTCCTGAACCAAACACCTCATGTACATTATTAGATTCCAATGGCAATTACCCTACATTAGTGGAAGCTAATTTCTTGGAATTATGACTAATGGAGCATCTCTGGACACCTCCCGTATCAGTAACATCTAACAGTGGGCACTCCTGCTGCAAATAAATGATATTGGCAGTGCAAAACTGCTAGGATTATAAAAACCAAAAGAAAAAAAGGCAAATGCAAAAGTGCTCAGAAGAGCAGTGATACACTAAGGGGCTGATGATGAAAAAAACTGTTAAAAAATGTAACTATACTCAAGAATATTGTTCGGGAACCTTGAATAGTCGTTATTTATTCAAGAAAAATCCTGGCGAAAGTCACCAGAAAAAACTCAGCAGGTAAAAGCTGGCAAGATTCAATGGAAATCAAGGTGAATAGCCTTTCATAACTTTATTTCTTGGTTTATTTTCCCAGTTTATTAAGAATTTGAGTATTTTATTCTCATTAAAATGAATGGAACAATGTGATTATGTTGTCACCTGCACACAGTTATGTACTGATTTTCTGCAACCTCATACCTCCGCACACAAATATAACGTAACTGTAAGCAGCGCTTGAAAAGGCTTTGGGAAAATATGGCCGTCATCCATGGCATCTTGATGATTTGACATTTGTTTTGTACAGCTTTTTAATGTAAAGTCATGCACATGGGATTTAAAAATATACACTTAAACTCTTTATGGAACTGCACTAGGCAAATCCATTATGGAAAAGGACCTTGGAGCCCTTGTAGATGATAAACTTGGCTGTAGCAAGCAATGCCAGTCAGCAGCATCAAGGGCCAATAAGGTCTTGAGCTGTATTAAATGGGGCATAAAGTCATGGGAGGAGGGGGTCATTCTTCCACTTTATAGAGCACTTGTAAGGCCACATCTAGAATATGCCGTACAATTTAGGTCTCCATCACTTAAACAGGACATTATTGTATTAGAGAGGGTACAGAGAAGGGCAACTACGCTGGTAAAAGGTATGGAAAATCTTAGCTATAAGGAAAGACTTGGGATATTCACGTTAGAGACACTTTGGGGCAGATTTACTAAGGGTCAAATTTCAAATTGAAAAAAATTTGAAATTCAACCATGTGAATAGGTAGGGAAGTAAAATCTTTCAAATTCGACTATTGAATTTGAAGGATTTTACCGCAGTTCAAAGATCGAATATGAAATATTAGATCGATAAATCGATAAATCATTTGACCGATTTTATTGATTTTATTTATTTTATTGATCGAATATTTTTTGTTCGATCAAAAATAATGAAACCCAATTCGGTAGCTTTGATCTGGTGAACTAGGTGGTCGAATAAAAATTTAAAGGGGAAGTACTTCCAGAGTCGAATATTCGAATGAAATTTTATTCGAATCATTTGAATCATTCGATTCGATCGAATTTTGAAAATTCACTGGTCGAATTAGTCTTCAAAAACATTAGAAAATTCGAATTAGAATCTTTTTGAAAATTCAATCGAACTTCGAAACCTTCATGTGAATTTAGTAAAACTGCCCCTTTATATTATATATTGGTCAGTGGTAAACGCCTGAGGCCTGGCTCACACATATCATAATAATATATACTAATAGGAATAGCTGCTATCATAATCTCATCTACTATTACTCCATAATACAGAATTGCTCCTTAAACCTGAAGAAGGACTCCACCCTGAATGTTTTGCTAGTCTCATAAAAAAAACAAATGATTTGCTACCAAATTATTATGCTAGATTATGAAAATATATAGCTAGCATTTTAGATCTAGGGGGGAATAAAGGACACAAGGGCCACCAAGCTTTTTCTCCCAGTGAACAAAATTCTCTCAAGAAGACTTTCCTCCAAGCTCACACTTGATTTCTACATAAATGCACAGAATATCCTTGGGTTCCTGTGTATATAAACTGCTTGTATAAATCCACACTGACATTTTGCTTGAATTACATGATTATTTAGGTAGACCCATGACTTTAAAGGATACATTCTACTTTGGTCGATGGCTATTTGGTTAGATAGCTCTTCCACCCAAACATGGAAATAGTTTAGAAATGTAATTAAACTAAACAGCAGACAGGCCAGTCCTACCTGTCATCCGTCTGCAGTCAGATAAGTGAAGGGAAGAGTAAGTTAGCGTGGGCATTAGAGGAGAAGTGGATCTTATTATACTATCAGACGAGTAAAGATAAATAAGCTGGGGCTCTCATGAGAATTATATACATTTTCCCAACCCTTTTGGATCTATTTGGTCATGGCAAAGAGGAAGTTAGATAATAAATGTATAGTAGTAAATAATTTTGTGATGGGAGATGGAGATAGATAGACATATAGATAGATAGAAAAACAGATAGCTAGATAGACATGACTATATATAATACATTTATAGTAAGTAACATATTAAGATGGAGATATATTGATCAATAGATTAAATAGACAGTTAGATATATAGATAATAGACAGATGTATCTGTAGATAGATGATAGATAGATAAATAGATAGATAGATAGATAGATGGATGGATGGATGGATGGATGGATGGATGGATGGATAGATGGATAGATAGATAGATAGATAGATAGATAGATAGATAGATAGATAGATAGATAGATAGATAGATAGATAGATGGATAGATTAGATAGATAGATGGATAGATTAGATAGATAGATGGATAGATAGATAGATAGATTATATAGATAGAGGATAGATGTGAGATAGAATAGATAGATAATAATAGATAATAGATATATCGATGACTAGTTAGATAAATGATTGGACAGATAGCTAGATTTCAAAGAAATCTCCCCAGTTGAGCAAATCCTAGAACAAAAGCAGATACAGACAAAGATTCATGCTCTGGAAGCAAAAATATAGGATTTGCAAACCCCTCTAGGCACACCAATAACACCCCAAGAATTAGCAGAGAAAAGAATGGCTTTTTGGTTAGATAGCTCTTCCACCCAAACATGGAAATAGTTTAGAAATGTAATTAAACTAAACAGCAGACAGGCCAGTCCTACCTGTCATCCGTCTGCAGTCAGATAAGTGAAGGGAAGAGTAAGTTAGCGTGGGCATTAGAGGAGAAGTGGATCTTATTATACTATCAGAGGAACAAGGAAAGTTCAACAAAGAGGTCAAGGTCTAGACTGGCTGAAGACAAGGAGGAATCCAAAGAACAGACTGAGGTCAAACCAGGAGATCTACATAAAGGAAGGCAGGTACTGGACAAGGGCTAGGAACAAGACATGGTCTCAGGCAGGGAGGGACCAAGCAACAATTCAACAGCAAACTGGTAGGATGAGGCTAGGGAGCTCAGATGATCAAGCAGCATGGATTGTAAGAAGCAGAATTTTATAATAGATAATAATAGATTGCCTACACATGTGATTAATAAGGGAGACAGATGAGGTAGTATAGCAAGGAGACATAACCCAAGTACCTTGGGAAGACAGACCAGCATTAACTCACTAACTAGCCCCCAGCACACAGTCCAAAATTCCATTCCAGTTGATTCCTGACACCCAGAAGTTTCTGCTGTGGACTGACAGGGACCCCGAATAATGCATGGCTTGATCTCGAACGCTATACAGCAAAGGGTTAAACAGAATCATGGTTAGTCTTGCAGTCAAGGCAGGCAGCAGACAGACAGAGTCAGGTACAGGCCCAGATGACGGATCCCATACCTGTAGTAGTAAATACAGGGACCCAGTAAGGCTTGTGCTGGGGTAAGAGGAGAAGTGGGGACATGGTATACTGTGCACCCTACCTTCCAAGACATAAATGGATTTGGGTAAATACTGAAATTTTGACCAAAAATCCACCCTGTTAATGAAGTGTTTTCTTAAAGGTGTGTTTCACCCTTAAGTTGACTCCAAGTATGCTACAGAATGGCTAATTATAAGCAAACTTTCAATTGGTCTTTGCTATTTAGTTTTTGAATAATTTGTCTTCTTCTGCTGTCTCTTTCCAGCTTTCAAGTGGGGGTCAGTGACCCCAGCCAAAAACAAATACAGGTACGGGACTGGTTATCCAGAATGCTGGGGATCTGGAGTTTTCTGGGTAATTGATCTTTCTGTAATTTGGATCCTCGTATGTTGTCTACTAGAAAATTATGTAAACATTAAATAAAGCCAATAGGCTGGTTTTGCCTCCAATAAGGATTAATTATATCTTAGTTGGGATCAAGTACAAGCTACTGTTTTATTAGTACACAGAAAAAGGAAATAATTTTGAAAAAGTTGGATATAATGGAGTCTATGGGACATGGTGATTCCATAATTCGGAGCATTCTGGATTATGGGTTTCTGGATAACAGATCCCATACCCGACACATTTAGGGGCAGATTTACGTGAATAATTCGAAGTTCGATCGAATGTAAGATAAATTCGAATTTGAATCTTCGAATATGCAAATTAGGCAAAGTCGACCATCGAATATTCAAATTCGAATATTCAAATACAATTTTATTAATAACTTCCCCTTTAAATTTTTATTCGACCACCTACTTTGCCAGGATCAAGCTACCGAATTGGAAATCATTAGCTGAGAGTGAATAAGAAAAATTCAATCGATCGATTAAAATCGTTTGAATCGATCGAATATTCGAATCGATCGAATTTTTTATATTCGATCGTTCCATCGATCGAATTGCGGTAAAATCCTTAGAATTCGATAGTCCCATGGTCGAATTTCAAATTTGTTTTTATTCGAAATTCGACCAATAGTAAATCTGCCCCTTATTTTCATTGCTACTTTGTATACCTCATCTTTCTATTCAGACCTCTCCTATTCATATTCCAGTCTCTTATCCAAATCAATGCATGGCTGCTAGGGGAATTTGGACCCTAGCAACCAAATTGTTGAAATTGCAAACAGGAGAGCTGCTGAATAAAAAGCTAAATAACTAAAAAAAAAAACCACAAATAATTAAAAAATTAAAGGCAGTTGCAAATTGTCTCAGAAATTCCTCTCTACGTCACACTAAAAGTTAATTTAAATGTGACTGCCCCTTTAAGTTGTCCTGAGCTGTAGAGTCACATGATATTACCAGATCAACATTATGGTTTGGCACAAGGTGCTCAGGATTTGGAAGTATCTGAATGCAAAGCTGTAAAACTGGTGTGTTTCATGCAAATGAAATGAAATAAATTCACTGAATCCCTTCTAAACCTTTAAACATCGATGATGGTGAAGAACTAAAGCACAAAGGACCAGAAGAGAGAAGGCTGGATTACGTTATCAATGGCATATCGTTATTGCTTATTAGCACTGATATTTTCTGACCCAGACTCCTAATGCTAATGCCAATACGTGTGCCAGTTATAAAAGCTGCCAGTAAATACGGAGTCTGTTTTAGGCTTCATCACTTGAGCATTGGAGCCATGTACTCTGGGTAGCGAGGTTTCTGTTTTTCTTGTATACCCTTGTTTTAGCCCCTTAGTCTCTCTTTCCTCATATACTTTTAGTACAGTATTATGTTTTGTGGGCATTGTCAGACTGGGATGCCAGTGGCCCACCAAAAAACATTACATTAAGGGGAGAGACTGTGTTTCACCAAATTTTTGCCGTTTTGTGAATTTTTACTGGAAATTTGCGATCATTTTTTATGAAGTGAAACGCCCCGGATTCGCCCATCACTATTGACTACTCATCTCCCAGTAGTTCTGCCCTGTTCTGTTCCCAGCTACTCCCCTAGCACCACCCTTTAGCTGAGTCTGGACAGTCATGATAAAATAGGGACAGATGAAAGGTGTTAAATATTATTTTCCTTTCCACATAGATAACTGTTCATTAAAACATGATTCCTTGAACAGCAATGCCCCCAAATGCCTGTAACTCTTCCAATGCTGCTCTAACATCCTTACCTCGTCAGATTCAAAACTCTTCAACTTCCATTCATGCAACACTCAAGTAGCACCTGTCTTTTTGATTTGCATGACACCTTTATTTAGGGTCTTGTTGGGGGGTTACCCTCCTCCCCCCCTACATTTCCTAACATATGGCAACACAACTATACAGGGGGCACATGTAGGGCAATAGGACAAATTTATTTTATTTATTAAAGGTTTCCTGGGCTTGTGTAGTGGAATGTAGTGGCTGGAACATATACTTCTATTATACATTTGCGTCGTATGGAAATTAGGCATCGATAGCGTAAATATGCTTTGCCTGGCGAAGTAACGGTAAAGCAAATTCGCTACTTTTCGCCTCCCTGAGAGCAAGTTCGCATTTTAGTGAATTAGCAGCGGGCTGGTGAAAATTTGCCTGTCGGAGTTCGGCAAATTGTGGCGAAGCCATTGCTTGCGCATGTTGCTGCTTAGTGATTTTGCCCCTTGGTGTTGAAGTTCTAACATTAAGGCAGGGACCCCTTAGTTCATAATAACTAATAACAGCCATGCAGAAATTGTTCCAGCACAGCAAATAAATGTTCATCCTGAATTACAATATATTTGACCTCTATATAGACAAATACAAGAGGTCCTCTGCACTCAACCCATTATCAATATATTAACAACGCTGAGAAATGTTGTGCTTTATGCTACTAAAAAATGCCTTACCCTTTAAACAAAACAGGGACTGTTTGTCCATTTATTGCAATATATTTAATCTGGCCAACTACGTCAAAGTCATCCCTTGTCTGGCCAGTCCTACACTCTTATCTGATTAAGGATTGGCCAGACCAGGAATGACTGACGTACAGTAGTTGGCCAGATTGAATATATCGCAATATATGGACAAATAATTGTAATACAGTGGTTATTTTTTATGATTTACAATGTATAACTGTCTGTTTTAATATATTGAATATATATATATATATATATATATCTCCTCCTTTTTTGGATATATATATATATATATGTGTGTTCATAGATTAGTCAGTACAGTAAATAGAAACTTACTAAGGATAAGGGGAGTCCAGTGCCCTTGCATGTGCCTTGCTGGGTAAACAGTCATAACCATAGTATATTGTTATTTAGTAAACATAGGTATTGTTACCCACCAAATAATACTAGGCAGACAATAGCCTCATACCCCCAATTTATTTGGTTAAGACCTGGCTGAGGAGGCATAAAGTTCCTAAAACAATGGCTGAATATTTGGTGATTTCTGACAAAGATGTGAGGAGCCCCTGCAAGGGCTTGGGGTATGGGATCCACAAGCCTGGGAGCTTGACCAGGAGGGTTTTGAGCTCAAATGCCATGAGGAGATGATGTGATGCGCTCTCACTGCGTGGAGTGTGGGACTTTGCCTTGTGAGGATATGCCAGGATTGGACTGCAAAGGGGTCCCCAGGTTAGTGGGTCATTAATATGTGAATTGCATATTTAATCTGCACTTTTCTTCTTATATAAAATTCAATTTGTTATACAGCACATGATGACTTTAATTATTGTATCCTAGTGGGGCCACCCGCAGGTGTATTCCCGGATCCCGGTAGGTGGAGGCACTGTCATGAGAGGTAAATTCCTAGTACCCTTTCATTTAGCAAAGGGAATTCTGGACCAGTATATGGTAAGACATCGGTGCTGTATATCCTATATTAAAGGAAGGAATTTAAAAAGGGTTACATAAACAAACTCAAACTCCCCCCTAGAACATTTATAAGCAGAATAACCAGAACCTTGGCTTACTTCATGTCTGATTTATTTATTTTTTTCTAAAGAACCTACATTTTCTGCAGCATTTGTAAGACTTTGCATGCATTCTTGCATTCACAACTGTTCTTCAATAATGCATAAAGTACATGCCTGGAAGTTGCCTGTGACTCTCCTTTGAATCATTTATTCCCAGGTTGTAGCAAGGACAGTTTTTCAAGGTTCAAACGAATGATCATTCACATTTCATAGGTGGCAAGTTGAAATGGGGTTTGGTCCTGGTTCAGCTCTTAAAAGTTGAGTATATTTTCATCTTAACAATGTCACCTATAATTTGATGCTCAAGCATAGATATCTTCTAAACCACTGGAAAAAAGTAGCTCAAATAATGAACAGAGAGATAAGTCTAAGATGGAATTTAACAGTCAAATTAAATTAATTTAAAAGAACAGTAACACCAAAAAATGAAGGTGTATCAAAGTAATTACAATATAATGTACTGTTGCTCTGAACTGCTAAAAGTTATGTGTTTGCTTCAGAAACTTGACTATAGTTTATACAAACAAGCTGCTGTGTAACCACAGGGGCAGCCATTTAAGCTATAGAAAAGGCACAGGTCACGTAGCAGATATCAGATAAACCCTGTACCATAAAATTATGTTTTATACATTATCTGCTGAGTATCCTGTGCATTTTCCTTTTTTTTCCCAGATTGAATGGCTGCCTCCATGGCTACTCAGCTTGTTTATGTAAACTATAGTTGTGTTTTTGAAACAAACACAGAAAAACAGTGCATGGCAAAAGTGTGTTATTTCAATTACTTGGATACACTTATATTTTTTGGTGGTACTGTTCTGTTAAACAGCAATAAGAAAAAGTTAAATATTATTTTGTGTCTTGGAATATATTGTACTTTTTGTCTTGTAATACTATTAGTTAAAAATAATTTTAAAAAAGCAAGTCTTTGCTCTTAAGTCTTGTCACTTCCTCCTTAGCAAAGTGCAAGACCCCCTCTATCAGGGGGTAACAGGGGGTACTGCTTTCAGGGGCCTCATGGTGGAGTGGATCTCAGACATCAGTGATATAACTGCCACACAACAGACGCCATGATTTTCAGGGTTGCCCCAGGGGATAGGGGGCCTTAGCTGTGGGGACTGCTGTATAGTAATACCTCTCATAGCCTGTACTGCCTCTTTAACTTCACAAACCAGCAGGGATTGGGGAGGAAGGGGGGCAGAGCAGGGTTACAACTGGGATGGGGTTGGCAGCTCAGTGGGGTCTGCGGGCCCCTGATGCGGCAGCCCCGTTGGGCCAGGCCCCCCTGATCCGATGCTGGTGAAGAGGGACTGTGTGGGCTGGAGCTGGCTCCCCCCATCCTAGGATCTTGTGTGGGAGGTGTCCACTGCTTTAATTGTATGCCACTGGCCTTAAAAGGTGCAAAATGCAATTTGGGTGTCAAAAAGGGTTTTATGGGGAATGGGTAGGTTTGTGTGAATCATGGGCAAAGTTTTGGGATAATGGGGCATGCCTGGGCTGGATAAGGGCATGGTCTTGCAGCCACACGCATTGTTTCATTGGGGCGTCCCATTTGACTTGTAGAACAGGTTCTCCACCTAGAAGGCTAGGTGACCAGTGGCGACCCCTGTGGTTAGGACCCTGCTATCTTAGTTGAATTGAGTCTCTGGGATTTCTGCTGGGTACCCTGAACTCCATATACTTCTTAAGGTGAGAGTCAACCCTGAAGAAGAATGTTTTGCAGGAAAATGCATTCAAATGAAGCAACAAAAGAGGGTAGGCATACAGTCATCATTTTGTTAAGATCATGTCATTCCCCCTATTTAATCATTTTTAAGTACAAAACAGGCTTTTCTTTATATAGTGCTGGTGCTTAACTCAAGACCAGGGCACTCTGGTTGCCATTGCTGTCAACAAACACAAGGGATTATCGTTTCGGAAGAGAAACCTCAATGTCTTGCACAGAATTACCATTTTCTAACCATAAAATTTGTTTCTTTTGGTTCAAAAGGAGAAATCATAGAATTCTTACATATCATTGGCAATAAAATAGAAACATTTCTTTTGCATTCAATATAATATCACTTTCATTTTTGTAAAAAAAAAAAAATATGTAAAAAAATAAAACATCACAGAGGCAAATTATTCTATTCTTCAAAAAGAAAGGAAAAGCTATATGTGCTATAAATATTATCATTGCAAGTAATGTTATGGCTACGAATCATACCCTGAGAAGTAAGTGCTCAGCAGGGCCAGCCGTCAGGGGTAGGTGATGAGTCAGGGTACCATGTGCTATGTGAGACCATGTGCTATGTGAGACAGGCTATTACCCTTCTATACAAGCACCCAAAATAAAATGTATATATGTATTGTTCATTTTAGACCCAAACATGCACTAAAAGGGCTGTAGCCAGTTTTGGCCCTTATTACAAGCACATTATTTCATGGGAGCAATGCACTACAGACTGGTGGCTCAAAATATAGATGCAAATCTCTATGTTTTTTACCCAGAATTTCTGTGTAATAGCACATAACAACTTGAGCACAATGCAATTGATTGCCATTAATTCCAGGGCTCCCTTAAGTTCTTGAGTACAATTGTGTGCAATTCAGCTGAGCAGGCTGGGTGGGAACATTGGCACTTACTACAATTTGTTAAGGAGAATGCATGGATGTAGTTACCTAAACAGGTATGGGACCTGCTATCCAGGACCTGGGGTTTTCTGGGTAATGGATCTCTCCCTCCGTACTTGACCTTCATAACTTACTGTAAGTCTACTAGAAAATCGTGTAAACATTAAGGGACAGATTTAAACTATCAAGGTTTGAATTGAAAATTCGAATTAAAATTTTTGTGGTCAAAAACTCTCTAATTCAAATTGTGAATTATCCGAACTCGGGATTTATCAAACCTATACCCTGGGAATAATTTAAATTAGACTATTTGAAACATTAAAGGGCACCTATTGTGGCAAAATTATACCCCCAACCAAAAGTGCGGGCTGATAGAGCCCGCATTCCGGTTGGGGGTTTCACTATTTTTTTTTTAAAATATGCCCCTCGCAAGAGCTCGTGGCCTCGCTCCGGGAGGGAGCTCCCGGAGCGAGGCCGCTAGCGCTTGCGAGGGGCATATTTTTTTTTAAAAAATAGTGAAACCCCCAACGGAATGCGGGCTCTATCAGCCCACACTTTTGGTTGGGGGTATAATTTTGCCACAATAGGTGCCCTTTAAACCTGTTGAGTTCATGTATCCTTCAAGATGTTATTAGCCTTCCTTATATTCAAGTTTTTTTTCAGAGAGTTTAGTTGAATTGATTCAAATTTGATTCAAGTTTAGATGAATTCGATTCGCGCCGGTCGGTAATATTCGGTAATATTCGTTCGAGCTTTAGATATTAAATTGTTTTCTTCAATTCCCTCCCATTTGAATTTGGAGTTTATTAAAATTAAAAAGAGTAAAATAAACTCGAACTTCACAATTTGACCTTTGATAAGTGGGTCTCCCCATAAACACATTCCACTCCACCATAGAACAGGTTGTAAGACAACAAAACATGAGGTGTTTCAGGAATTACTCCCTTAATCATAGGCTAAAGAGCCTATGATTAAGGGGGCTATAGAGCCTATGATTAAGTGAGTTATTATCAGGTTTGCTTGTCTGACAGCCTGTTATAAATCAGTACTTAGTCCAGAGTGCCGCCTGGTCTATGTTTGAGTGGAATGGAATTACAGCTGCGACGGTGGAGGCTGAGCATCTGGTAAGATTGCACAGACAGGAGCTGTATAAGGGAATATTAGATAGATTGTGGGTATGGAGAGGTTATTTCTGCTAACTGTATGTATTAAAGGAGAAGGAAAATTTTAAACTAAGTAAGTCTTATCAGAAAGGTCCACCTAAATATACCAGTAAACCCACAGAGTAATGCTGCTCTGAGTCCTTAAGTCCTTATGCAGCATTTCTTTCCTTCTATTGTGTACACATGCGCTTCTGTATCAGACTTCCTGCCTTCAGTTTAAACCTCCTTGTCCCGGCGTGAGCATGCTCAGTTTGCTACTCTCCCCACCACCTCCCTTATCTACTGTAATCTGAGCCCAGAGCTATAAATGCGCAGGGAGAGACTCGGGCAGGAAGTGATGTCACACCTAGCTAATCCTGCAGCTGCTATACTAAACAAACAGAGAGCTTCTAAAGCAGGAATCCCCAACCTTTTGAACCTGTGAGCAACATTCAGAAGTAAAAGGAGTTGGGGAGCAACGCTAGCATGAAAAAGGTCTTGGGGTGCCAAAAAAGTGCTGCGATTGGCCATTTAGTAGCCCCTATATGGATTTTCAACCTACACTGAGGCTCTGTTTGGCAGTGCACGTGGTTTTTATGAAACCAAAACTTGCCGCCAAGCCTGGAATTCAAAAATAAGCAACTGCTTTGAGGCCACTGGGAGCAACATCCAAGGGGTTGGAGAGCAACATGTTGCTCACAAGTTACTGGTTGGGGATCACTGTTCTAGAGCTTCTTACTTGGATATGGTAAAACATTATACAGAATAAACATTGCATTCTAGCTTGGACTATTGCAGCTAATCTATTGGCAATAAAACGCCTCTGTAGCTTTCCTTCTCATTTAAATAAACCCAATTTTGCTTCCAATAAAGATTGATTATGTCTTAGTTGGCATTGAGTACAAGATACCGTTTTATTATTAAAAAAAAGAAATTGTTTATTAAAATTTGGATAACATGGAGTCTATGGGGTAGATTAATCAAAGAGTGAAGTTAAGAGTGAAGTTCCGCCACTAGAGGGAAATTCCACAGCTCTCAATTAATTTCTATGGGATTTTTAAAGGCGTATTCATCAAAGGGTGAACTTTCACTTCACCCATTGATGAATACGCCTTGCAAAATCCCATAGAAATGAATTGAGAGCTGTGGAATTTCCCTCTAGTGGCGGAACTTCACTCTTTGATGAATCTACCCCTTGGGGAGACACCATTTCCATCATTCAGGGCTTTATGTATAATTATTTTCTGGATAACGGATCCCATACCTGTATCCTATAAAGCGACTCAATGCACTCAATTAAATCGATTTGAGTTCATTGCACCTGCACCTGCATTCATAAATGAGCCCTTTGTATTGACCAGATACAAAAGTAACTACAACAGAACAATTTGTGCCTATTTTTCTATTTTTATACAGTTCACCCTTATGGCTGGCCCCGATACTGTGAGACATAAAACAACTTTAAGGAGCTCTACTGAAAACAACAAGAAGGGTAAAAAACATGGAGGTAGCAATCTAAGAAAAATGAGAAAATCAGAATAAAGATATCTATAAGAATCTCATTTCAATGTTAGAGGGAAAGCATCCTCAATTTCTTGGATGCTGGAAGTTGAGTCACTGGCGCTTGCAATGATCCCTACAGAAGAGAGACTTGAGATAAAAGAATTCATCCTTCTTGCATATATATCTCTTATATTGAAATATGGTAAGTCATTGAACTTATCCTTTTGCTCATCATCATTACATCCGTCCACATCTATGGCTTTTTGCTTTTGATAGTACTTAGAAAATTTGTTAAAAATGATAGTTATTGGAAGGGCAACCACTAATAAGCCGCAGATGATGCAAACAGTTCCAACAAGCTTTCCAAACAGTGTAACTGGGTGAGTATCTCCATATCCAACTGTGGTCATGCTAATAGTTGCCCACCACCAGCACATGGGGATACTGTGCAGCCCCGATTGTTCTTCATCTTTTTCCACATAATAAACCAGAACAGAAAAAATGGAGATGCCCACGGACAAAAATAAAAGCAAAAGCCCCACCTCATGATAGCTGTGCTTCAGAGTGGCCCCTAAAGATCTTAATCCAACGGAATGTCTTGCAAGCTTTAAAATCCGAAATATCCGCATCAGTCTAAGAATCTGGACCACTTTGCCCATGTTTTCTATGCCTTCATTTTCCTCATCGTTTACATCTACCACCAAAGTGGCATAAAATGGGATAATAGAGACAAAATCGATGATGTTCATTGGGTTCTTCCAGAATTTCTTCTGAGAAGGAGCTACTGCAAGCCTGACAACCAACTCTGTAGTGAACCAGATGATGCACACAATCTCCACCACGGCCAAGCCAGGATCTTCGATTTCTCTGTCATTGGCATCTAGTCTTTTGAACTCTGGCATGCTGTGAATGCACATGGCCACAATGGAAGTTAAGACCACACTTAAAGAGGAAATGGCAAAGATTTTGGCTGACAAACTATAGGCCGGGTTTTCCAGTCTGATCCATAACTTTTTACGAATGTTACCAAATTTTAATGTATCAAACAGCTCTAGTTCTCTTTCGAACACAGAGGATTGGTCAGATGAGGAGCCAAGGCTAATGGCATCACTGTTTTCATCCCAATCTTTTTCGGCTATAATTTCCTTTTTTTCCTGGTACTTATTGCTGCAACAGGAGTCAATGAACAGTTCATTGATTCCCCAATATTCTATCTCTTGGCAAAAAGAATAGACACACAGCTCCTCCATGACATGCAATTTGCCAGTGTAGTAAAAATTCAAAATATATCTAAATAGGGAAGGATTTCTGTCAAAGTAATATTCCTTGTCTGCCACATTGTAGTCGTCACACAGTTCAAGTATGGCTTCTTCCGAGTGGCAGTTGAGCAGTTTTCCCAGTCTGGTGTGAGGGAATCGGAGTAGGGTTTTCTGATCCACTGACTGCTTGAAGCCTCCAACATTTAACTTAAGCAGTTCTTCATCATTCTTAGTTCTATGAAATAACTCACCATAAACCATCTTGGATGAACTCAACTTAACTTTGCTGGTTGATTACATTTCATCTGGAAAGCAAAAAAAGTTAAAATTATTTTTTGTCAAAGATTTGTTATTTAAAGGGCATGTAAAAGGCAAAAAAAATAAAATCCAGTTTTTGTTTTCTTTAATGAAAAAGAAATCTATCTACAATATACTTTAATTAAAAAATGTGTAACGTTTTTATAAGAAACCTGACTGCAGTGCAGTGAAATTCTTCCTTCATTTACTGTGGATAGGAATTTTCAGGCGGTCTCTAAGTGCTGTGCAGGGAAACAATCATACTTATGAACAGCAGGGGGAGCCACCACCTTACTTCCCAGCCATGCAGAACTCCAGAAGCTTTGTTTCCCTGTAGATCAGTCAGTGACTGTGTAAAGATTTGTACTGGATTTTATTTTCTCCTTTTCATCCCCTTTACTGTTTCCAACTCGAGCTGCAGGGACAAAGATCATGGAGCCAGATTTAAACAGATAAACTGGGATTCTATTTGGAGGATTATTTTGCTGCAGCCACTGGTTCTGCCGAGTTGGAGAAAGTTTGTATTAAACAATACAAAAACGATAAAATCCACGTTAGACAACACAGGACCCAGTGCAGTCTGTAAATTCTGATTATTAATCAGTCTTGCTGTATTGGCTGCTGGCAGATATTATTTGACTTGTGCTGTTTTGCTCATTTATGAAGATTCCTAAGCAGCCCAGATCACACTGAGCATGTGCACAGTCTTGGTCTTGCAAAGATGTATAACAAAGTTACAAGATGACAGCCCCCTGTGGCCAACTTTGAAAGCATAAATTATTTGTTTGATTAGGCTTGTGGTACAGTAAGTTCATGTTTATGTTTAGTGTACAAAATACAGCATTTTTAGCCTTATTCTATTTTACACTTTCCTTGTTCTTTAAATATGATTTTTTACAGGTTACTGTCGGAAGCCCCCTATATATCACAATCCCCCTGAAGGGCCACACATAATCAGGTTTGGTCTAGAAAACATCTCTTACACTTAAGCCACTGCATACAAGAGTAGTGAGTAGAGTAAGACAAGGAAGCTTCTCACCTTGGACTGCTATTACTTTCAGCTTGATTGATCTGTGCACCAGGATCCACTTTTGGTAAGGTCCTTAAAGGGGCACACACACTACTGCAGGGAGTTGCTCATAGCCTAAAGGTGCCCAGGATACACTATACTTGCACACATCTCAGGCCCATCTACAGTTGTACTACACGGCCATATCATGGTCAGCTTTAAAAGGTGAAATGTTCTCATGAATGGTTGCTATTTAGGCCTCACTAATACCATACACCCAGTTAGGCAGTTTTTTTTGTCATCACTACAACAGGAGGTAAATAATTTTTTTTTCCTAATACACGTTTCAATGGGTCCTATGGCACAAATGACATCACTGAGCTCTGATTATACGTTATGACATCACTAAGCCCCTTTATAAGGATATCACTTACAGGGAATTCATGGTTCTTGTGTGTTATAGTATTATGAGAAAGGTGCAATGATATCATCAAGAGTAAAACCCATCCTTGCTTTATAAAAACAGCAAGCCTGAAGATAATTCTTATCTTATTTGATGAGGTTGATGGTATTTGATGCACACAATAGGAACACTCATGTCTGTGTAGATCCCAAGAGCACGTAGAGCATTTGCCTGGCACAATAATCCCTAACAATCAATCAGATACTGTTATTTCATTATTATATTTGCACTCAAACAAATAAACTCATAGATGATTGGTTGCTGTGGGTTCATATTTGCTCTATATTAGGCTTTTATAGAACAAACCACAGGGCGGTGTATTTAAAGGGTCATGTAAGGTAAACTGATTTTTTTTTTTTTATAGTTTGCTTGACTTTTGCTTTTTGGTGAAACAATAACAAAAAGGACGCAGACGCTATTATAACCTATAAAAAGAATCCCTCATGCTTCACATATTTCCAATTTCATCTTGACTGACACCTGCTCACCCTCCCCCTCGCTTATGCCCCACGTCATCTTTTGACATTCTTTTCTGTCAATTCTACAGGGTACAGACAGGGAGCAGTGGTCTTTCCAGTCTGAGACTGGTTGTATTGTCACCCTTAAAGGAACAGTTCAGGGTAAAATTAAAAACTCGGTAAATAGATAGGCTGTGCAAAATAAAAAATGTTTCTAATATAGTTAGTCAGGGAAAAATGCAAACTATAAAGGCTGGAGTGACTGGATGTGTAATATAATAGCCAGATTCCAACTTCCTGCTTTTCAGATCTCTAACTCTGATTTAGTCAGCGACTTGAAGGGGGGCCACATGGGACATAACTGTTCAGTGAGTTTGCAATTCAGCTCAGATTCAAAAGCAACAGTTATGACCAATGTGGCCCTCCCTCTAGTTACTGATTGGATACTGCCTGGTAACCAGGGAAACCAGTCAGTGTAAACAAAAGAGAGCTGAAAAGCAGGAAGTAGTGTCCTGTTCTGTTAGGTTAGACTTACGGTCAGGCCAGATGTTAGGCAAAAATGTAATGTATAACTAACTATATTGAAAACATTTTTTATTTTGCACAGCCTCTCTATTTACCCAGTTTTTACTTTTATACTGAACAATTCCTTTAATGCCAAGACACAAAAATGCATATTTGCAGCTTTTAGCCTTTTACTCCCCTTCATCCTTTCAACCACTATTTTCCCATTCTTTTCCCTCCAGAGTCTAATCATTTTATTTTCAAAATGATCAAGACATTTTGGGGGAAATTCACTAAGCGGCGAAAATTTTCGCCAGCACTACGCAAATTCACTAAAGTGCGAAGTTACGGTAAGGTCGGCGAACGGTAGCGTAGTTGTGTTAGTGTTACTTCGCCAGGCAAAGTGCATTTACACTAGCGATGCCTAATTTGCATATGCGCAACTTTCAAAGTATAATAGAAGTATATGTTACATCCACTACATTCCACTACACAAGCCCAGGAAACCTTTAATAAATTAAATAAAGTTGTCCTATTGCCCTACATGTGCCCCCTGTATAGTTGTGTTGCCATATGTTAGGAAATGTAGGGGGGGAGGGTAACCCCCCAAAAATAATTTCGCTCATTTCGCCAGGTCTGACCTTGTGAGGTAACGTCTAGCGTAAGTGGTAACGTTCAGGAAAATGCTCATCTTAGTGAATTTGCGTAATTACGTCCCTTCGTCAGTGCGCAACTTCACCTGGCGTAAGGGTGCAAAGTTGCGCTAGTCTATCTACTTCGCTAGAGAAAATTCGCCAGAGTCTGCGTTAGTAAATTTGCGAATTTATGAATTGACGTAACGCTGACGAATTAGCGCTAGCGTTAAATGCTTCACGCTTTAGTGAATTTCCCCCATAGTGCTTATAAAATGAAAACATGTGACCAGATGAGCGAATCTAAACCCCCCTTTCTCAGAATAAACCACCCCAGATTCCACATTTAGGTAAAGGTATATATAAAAGGACTAAGTATAGTTATACAGGTCATTGTACTCACCTTAAACTAACAAAATGATCAGTGGTCGTTTATTAAACCATGGGGCAAATTTAGCAACAAATCTTTAGCTCAATTCAAGTGTTTGTGCCTTTAAAACTCATTCACAGTGAACATATTTGCCCTGCTCACATTTACATTTATAGAGCTGCAAACATAATTGCACATTTTTTATTTGTGCTGCAATTGTCCTTAAAAATCATCAAAAAAATATTTCGGAATTGCAAATTGGGAATAGTTTGATATCTTTAGCTTCAGGAATACTTGTGCTCGTGTGCGTGACGTCAGTTCAGAATTTCTTTGGTCCCTCAACTGCACAGTTTCACAGTTCTGTTTTTTGATACAGTAAAGACGTGAGAGTCAGCATTGTATTGATTTATGTTAATTCCAAATTCTTGATCTGGGGAACGTCTCCCATTGGGGTCAGGAAGGAATTTTATTGTTGTATATGTAACCCTTTCTTGGCTATAATTAACCAAACCAAACTAGCATGGGTAGAGCATTGGTTACACGCGACTCTTTCACTCTCAGGTAGGGCTTTCGCTAAGTGGAAAATCACGTGTGAGGTAGTTGAACTACAAATCGATACTGCAATAGTGTGTAATAACAGGTGTTGGACGCCAGGGGTTCTTTGTGCAAACAAGTAGAACAGGTTTATTTACAAGTAGCAGCACAGGGTATCATATACTCACATACAGTAGTATTAAAAGCAGCAATACTTAGCACAGGTACAGCGTAGATTATGCCTCAAGTAGGATACAAGGATGGGAGTTGTAGTTGCA
Source organism: Xenopus borealis (assembly GCA_024363595.1). NCBI lineage: Eukaryota > Metazoa > Chordata > Amphibia > Anura > Pipidae > Xenopus > Xenopus borealis. Next base: position 124,314,821 of record CM044440.1, on the reverse strand, counting down.
CCAACCAGGTTAGCAATACCCATGTGGTCCGGATCCCACCAGCAGGTTAAGGTGACTCAGGGGTTAAACACTATTCCTGTAGTCCCTATCTCTGAGGTCCCTTCACTTCAGGCAAGGTAGAGCCTGGGGGAGAGCTACTCCCTACTATCCTCCTTGATGGGGCTTTGAGCTGCCCTTTCTCTCTTTCCTCTCTATCTCACCTCTCCTAGAGAGTGCTATTACAGGAATATCCTAACTCTGACTATTCCTCATTCACGGGGCCCTGTTCCCCGACTTCCACTAAAGGTGTGCTGTCCCTTTAGGGTAGAGCGCCTCTGGGGCCCGGTTGGCACCCAGGATCAATGGAGCACTGCCCCCCTCCTCTGCTGCAGGCCAAAGAGGAAGTGCCACTCCCTGCAAGTACTTTTATTCAGCACTGCAGGGGGGGTGGTCACTACCTATAACCAATAATAAGATACAATATAGCTATCTGGACCTTAGTCCAATAACAGATAGCTAAAGTAAGGGCAAGGGAAGAAGCCATAAGGGCCATGCTACTTATGGGTCCCTACATATACTTGGTACTGCACAGGTAAGTTTACTAGAAGGAGAAAGGAGGTTCTCTCCTGTGACTGCACTGTGGCTTGATTGATACTAAGGATGCACCAAATCCAGGACTCAGTTAAGGAATCAGCCACAATTCATCCTTTTTCGGTCGAATCCTTGTACCCGACCAAACCTAAGGCAAATTAGATTCCATTCAGTATTTAGCCGAATCTTTCAATAAGGATTTGAGTTTATAATTGATACAGATGCTACTACTGCATGTGCTAGGTGACTGTCTACTTGGATTTCCTATCATCGACACACTGCAGATTCAGGATGAAAGCAGGGCTGCTGAAATTCTCTCATAGGGGCAAATTCACTAAAGCGCGAAGCGTCTAACGCTTGCGCTAATTCACCAGCGTGACATCATTTTGCAACTTCGCAAATTCACTAACACCGACTCTGGCGAATTTTCGATAGCGAAGTAGATAGACTTGCGCAAATTCGCACCCTTACACCAGGCGAAGTTGCGCACGACGAAGGATCGTAATTACGCAAATTCACTAAAATCAACATTTTCCTGTACGTTATCACTTACGCTAGACTTTACTTCGACTGGTCAGACCAGGCGAAGTTCAATACAATAGATAGGAGTTCGAAAAAAAAAACCATGGAAATTTTTTCGAAGTCCCAAAAAGACGCTGGCGTGTTTTACCATTGTAGGGTGATGGTGTGAAAAAGAGCGATTTGGGGGGTTACCCTCCTTCCCCCCTACATTTCCTAACATAACACAACTATACAGGGGGCACATGTAGGGCAATAGGACAACTTTATTTTATTTATTAAAGGTTTCCTGGGCTTGTGAAGTGGAATGTAGTGGCTGGAACATATACTTCTATTATACTTTGAAATTCGCGTTGTATGCAAATTAGGCATCGCTAGCATACAGTATATGCGCTTTGCCTGACGAACAAACGGTAGCGCAACTTCGCTGACGTTCACCACCCTGAGCGCAAATTCGCATCTTAGTGAACTTGCATAGTGCTGGCAAAAATTCACCTGGTGAAGTACGGAGAACGATAGCGAAGCCAATGCTAGTGAATTTTCTCATTTTCCCCATGGTGGGAGATGCAGCTCTTGCTGGTAGCGGAGTTTGGGGTCCACCTCTCTGTCGGTAGAGGCAGCCTTTTACTCAGTGGTGGATATAATGACAAAGTGCTGATCTCAAGTGAGGAGCAGCAGAGCATAGTTGTGATCTTTTATGGAATAGGGTTTTTGATATTGCCTTGGGGTGAAGCTGGAAAGGTCCTATTTATTTGATAAAAAGCAGAATAAATGTTGTGGCCATTTTAACCCATTTCTGTCTCCTTGTGTTTCATTAAAGTATGTAACAATGGGGTTCAGCAGATTGGCTCAAAGCGAAGGGTCAAATTGAGGAGTCCCCTTGTCATGCTATATTCACGCACAACAACCACTCACAGTGGCCACTCTTAAGGTCCCCATACATGGGCCGATAAAAGCTGCCAACAGAGCAAGAAGGCAGCTTATTTGCCCGTGTGTCGGGCCATCCAACGGGCTTCCCCAATCAATATCTGGTCTCGATCGGGCAGGTTAAAAAACCCATTTGAATCGCAGCCGCATCTCTGCCTGTATGCAGTCCTGAGATCCGATCGCACGTATAGCCTCCAAATCAAAGAAAGTGGCAGGATTAAAATTGTCGCACAATTTTGTTGTGACTTTTTCTCGCACCGATTTGTTTCAAGAAAAATTATTGGTAAATCAAGGGGATTTGAGTGAGAAAAAGCTGAGTTTTTGTAAATAGGCCTATAGGTGTTGGCAGGGCCGGAATCGGTCCCCTGAGGCCGCAGGGTTCTCACATGGTCTGCTTACACTCACGCCACCCCCCATTGCCGCAGGGTCCTAATGCCGGCCATGACACTCTCAGGCACAGAAGCACTAGGGAGCTTTAAATCCTCATTGCTCCTAAGGATGGGCTGGATGGCATGTCGGCGTAGGCGTGGGACTTGACGGATGCAGCGTCGAGTCTGCACCTATCCCTTTTGCCCAACCAAATCCCAATAACACACACACCCGCTGGTTTGGAGAGAGATGGCCGCAGCTGTTTAATTTCAAATTAACAATAACTTAACATTTTGTATAAATAACAAAGTACAATAACTTAACATTTTGTATATATAGATATATTTCAACTTACACAAACCGTTTGTATAACAAACTTTAATAACATATAATTCCCCGGGGTGAATGAACGGGGGTTCTTGGGGTGGGATGACTGTGCCCCAACTACCAGTTTTGCCCTAAACCGGTCTGCATATAACCCCCAGGGGACCCAGGCCTACCAGGCTACTTCCCAATTTTCTTCCCTTGGTGCTCAGTACCAAGGCACCCTCTGCCAGCTGCGACAAACACCTTTATAAAAGGGGAGGGTGGGTGGGATGCTACGTCCTTCTTCTTCCTCTCCCGCGCCTAGGGTTGCCACCTTTCCCTGCTGCTGAAGCCGGGCAGGGGGTGGTCCCGTGACGTCACGGGGGCGGTCCCGTGACGTCAGTGGGCGGTCCCATGACGTCACGGGGCGGAGCTATGACACCGCGATCGCCGATTGGCCGATCGCGGCGTCAATCAAGCTAATCCCGCCCGGTTTTCCTTATATGGAAAACCGGGCAGGAGGAATTGAACCGGGCAGCCCTTCAAAATACCGGGCTGTCCGGTTCAAAACCGGACAGGTGGCAACCCTACCCGCGCCGCACTCTTAGTTAAGCCCCACCCCCGGGTCCCGGCCGCCTATCAAAACGGAGAACCAAGGGTGGGCGGGGATAGGCTCCCTCCTAAGCCCCGTCAAGGCCCTATTCCCTAAGTGCTCCATTGGGCCCCATTCTGGCCTCTTTGTGGACAGAGTGCAAAGTACGATTTCCATGCTTTTTTCCATTTTGTCCTGCATTGCGCAGTAGTGTAGATACCTCTATCCCCCGATAAATACAATGCTGCTCATATCCACTGGGTGCAGGTGGGGGGTGGGCAGGCAGTAAGGATAACCCTCCTCTGTGCCCACTGGCACTGCCCTCTGTATCTCACACCATAGTCTTTATCCAGACCCCAAGCAACAGCATCTCATGAGGAGTGTTATTCACAAATACATTTACATACCCACATAGGCAGTATGTGACTAAGCCAATGAAATAATATTGTATAAAAATCGAAACAACACTTTCCAGCTGCTCCCTGCCATCCAATAGCCCAGCCCTGTGTCACGGCCATAAAACTCCTTGCTGACACACACACTACTCATTTCATAATTATAAATTGATCAGCCCATAAATACACTGAATTTGTAATGTAATTACTTGATCATTTATTGCTCAAATTGAATTTAAATCCCCCCCTACCGAATATTTATAGTGAGAGAGCTATAAATTTGTACAAGCTTTGTGATGTCCATCATCATCATCATCACTGGGATCAACCATCAAGGTAATACCCCCACAATATATATATATATATATATATATATATATATATATTCAAAGACCCACACACCATGCATATCACACAGCCAACGTTTCAGACAACATTCGGGCCTTTTTCATCCTTGAAAAAGGCCAGAATGCAGGCTGAAACGTCGGATGTGTGATATCCACAATAGAAATTAATTAATCACAGACATGGTGTGCGGGTCTTTGAACATATTTATATATGTAACTCTAATTTGCGCTAAGCAGACCACATATAGTTAATGTCCAGCTAGTGATAGGTGCATGCGTTACATTGGACTCACAATGCAGGCTAGGGCCTTCGCTAAGTGGAAGCATTCCCTCTAAGGTGTAGTGCAACTACAACACCCAGACTACTGTGCACACAAAAAGATTGGACACCAGGAGGTTCTTATGATGCAAACAAAAACTGTTTATTAGTCATAGACAATGTCCCCAGGTTTACTCACGTACACAGATGAGGTTTGGCACATGCAGGGTTGCCACCTTTTCTTGAAATAAATACCGGCCTTCCTATATATTTACCTTTTTTTTCCCCTATTAATAACATTGGGATCAACCATCAAAAAGACCGGCCAGGCCGGCCAGGTGGCAACCCTAGGCACATGACACACAGTCAGAACCAGGTAATAGGTAACACAGCTGAGGAAGAGAATCCATTAGGCATTTGCAATAACTCAGTACAACCATTCCCTCCTGGAAGTTGTCAGGAAGCAGCCTCTACCCTTCAGTCCCTCTTCACTGAAGTCCCTGCACTTAGGCATTTAAAAAGCCACTGGGAAGCTACTCCCTCCTGCAAATCCTCGGTGGAGCTTCAGCTGCTCTTTCTCTTTACCCTATCTACCTTTCTCTCCTAGAGCTATTATTACAATTCTGCCCTACTATAGCTAAACCTCATTCAGGGGGTTGCCTATATGCAAATAGGAATTCGATACCTAGGCTTCTGCCTAGTAACTAGGGAGAAGGAAAAAGGTTAGGGCCTTAAAGTCATAGGGGCAGATTAACCTCTGTGGGTCCCCACATACATAAAACTAAAACTTTTGACCCTGCACCAATTTGAAGTCCAGATCTGAGTGTGGCTGCTTAGCATTGACTATAGATATATATATTTACAGTATATACATGGTGTGTTTGTAAAATAAAATAGATGAGTCTATACAGGTTATTATTCTCTTCTCGCAGAAAAGTTCTCCAAGCTAAACTCCCAGCTAAAAGGAACACAAATAAATACACAATACATGCCCAGATTTCAAACCAAAATTCAAAAATGTCCACTTCATTATTTCATATGGAAGGGGCACATTTCAGGGTCCTGTTGTCTAAATTCAGTTTTTTTAAGTATGAAGGAGCAAGAGCACTAAGAGGTGCAAAATTACAAAAACAATGCAGATTTTGCCTGTTTTTATGCAATTTGTGCCCTGCCTTACAAGTTGTAAATTACCCCCTCATTTCCTAAACACAACACAACAAAAAGGTGCAATTTTAGTAAGTGGGGCTACCAGTGCCCCACTTTTGCACCCTTGTACTATTTATGTAAAGTTGTTACTGGCAGATTACTTACTGCTTAAGCTTTCCTCCAATGAGGAGAATCGTTTGTGATTTTCACCTGAAAACTCCAATGCAACGTAGAAAAAAAAAATCATTGAGACTTCTCCCATTGACTTATATGCAACCTCGACAGGTCTGAGATGCCGGATTTTCAGATTCAGATTTTTCCATCCTCGGGGTTTAATAAATTATGAATAATTTGTGATTTTTTTTTAAAAGTCCGATTTTTGCATTCAGAGTTTAGTAAATAACCCCCTTGGAGGCAGATTTATTTCAAATTGATTTCTCCATTTTCATTAACTCCAAAATCTCAAATGTCCATTTATTTATGAAAAAATGTGAAAATCATAGACTAGATCTCTTGAAAGCATAAAAAAACAAACACAGTGGGGTAGATTCACTAAAGTGCGATGATGCTAGCGACATTTCGCCAGAAATCCCATCCCCAGGATCACTTACAGGCATAGAGGACAATTCGCTAGCGAACGAGATCGTCACTAGGGTTCGGGCGGACCCTATGATCAGGCGACTTTTCACTCTGGCGAATGGTCGTTACTCTGCAAATCCACTAAAGTATGACACCTCAATCATTCGAATCGTTTTTTCGAACGATCAAAGGAAATTGTAAGATATTTTCGTGAAATCGAACGATCGGTATTCGATCGTACAATTTCATCGAGAAATCGAATATCGAGGTAAAAATAGCCTAAAACTATTCGATAAGCATTCGAAACTCGAATGCTTATCGAATTTCGGCCGAATTTGAGGGCTTTTAGACCTCGAATAGGCGAATAATAGTAAATCTGCCCCTAAGTGTAGTACTTCACCTGGTGAAGTGGCGCGGAGTGCGGCGAAGTGTTCACTGGCGACAATTCACCCTTTAGTGAATTTGCCCCGCCAGTGAAGTTACATTCAGCCTTTCATTTTAAATGAATCCTCCCAATTTAGTTGAATCTCACATCTCAAGTAGCTTGATTTTTGAAAATACCACTCCCTTAGAGGTCTACACAACCTCGCCAAATTTTTGATTTTTTTTTCAAATTTAAATTTGAATCTCTGTAAAATCTCAAATGTATAAATCCAGATTTGTCTAGAGGGAATGCTGGTAATAATGAGGGTGTTCGGTGTATGCCAACAGCGCAGATATAAGGAGCCAAGGCTTGAATAAGTTCATGGTGCTAGAATTTTATGGTTTAACCTCCAATTATACTCGCATATAGTTGGATTTATTATTCACTTATACAGCATGATGGCGATTACTGAAATACAATTTGTTTCTACTCGATCATTATGATCTGCGTTTCATAATGAACGTATCCAATTTGCCGGCATGACAAAGATTCCCAACAGAAACGTTAATAAAGACTGATTTGCTTTGCAGGGTTGACACGTAGAAACCAGACAAGAAGCCATAAACATTGTTTGACATATTCCTGATTTTTATGGTGTCCTGCAGTAAAAGACAGAGGGGGGAAAAAATGCCAATTCCGTAAGATTTGCCATCCCTAATGCTTTCTCCTGTAACACAATCCCTAAGATTTACGGCACTTTGGGGCAAGGCCTTCTACTCAATTACTGTATTGCTGGTGAAAAAGCCGCAGATATATTACTCTAATTCAGCCGTGATACTGTAATGTAAATTGTGTATGAATGAGCTGCGGTGGCATTCACAATAATTTATCTCATGAATTCCAAAGCTGCACATTCTAAACAGATTTCACAGCCCAATCCTGTGTTTTTGCATTAAAAGTCACTTTCCGTAAAAAGGGCATTTAAGTCATTTTCCCAAAACTTCACTTTGCACATTCACTTTGCACATTTATCAGACGTTTATCAGACGTTATCGGAGCGGTTGCACATGACGAACGGGAATTAGCACCTTCAAGCTAATGTAGTGACATCATTTCTGGATGCAAGCAGCCGCGATGATGCAACGTCTCATGATGTCACTGCCCTAAATAATTCCTTCCCCCCTGGTCAGCGTTGCTCCAGATTGACAGCTCTGGGCATATTATTAGGACCCCATCATTTCATATTCAGAGAAAACTATAAACCCCACGCAGTATATAGGGAATAATGTACCCCCTAATGTAAAATATAAGGATATTATGTCATCAAAGAGTTGATATGTACATATAAAAGTATGAGGCTGAAGGATGAGTCATGGAACGCTGAAGTGACCTGTAATATCCTTACATTTCAAAACAGGGGGTACATGATTTATTATAAGACAAAAGGTTCATTGAGTCATGTGACAGAAATGACATCACTATGCACCGACTATAATTGATGACATCACTGGGGACCATTTATAAACACTGAGCTAATATACCCCTGGGCAGTAACTCATGACTACCAAACAAATGCTTGAATTCACTGTTTAACCTGCAGCTGGCTGAACAAAGTCAATCTCTGATTTGGGTTACTGCCCATGGACAAATTTGCCCATGGTTTATAAATGAGCCTCACTATGTTTGTAAGGATATGACTTACAGGATATTCAGGGTTCTTGGGTATTATGTAAACATAGATATGATATAAGATATATTATAAGATATAATTATTCCTTATTGGAAGCAAAACCAGCCTATTGGGTTTATTTCATGTTTACATGATTTTCTAGTAGACTTAAGGTATGAAGATCCAAATTACAAAAAGATCCGTTATCTGGAAAACCCCAGGTCCCAGGCATTCTGGATAACAGGTCCCATACTGCACCTGTATATATATTTAACAATATAGGTAACAAAGGTAGCAAAAAGCAAAAGAGTGACACAAGGGGGGAAATTCCCTAAGCGGTGAAAATTCGCCAGTGTTGGCTTCGCTAACGTTCGCCGCACTTCGCCAGGCAAATTTTCGCCAGCACTACACAAATTCACTAAGATGATAATTTTCGCTAAGGGCGGCAAACGTTAGCGAAGTAGCGCTACCTTTACTTCGCCAGGCATTTACGCTAGCGATGCCTAATTTGCTTACGGCGCAAATTTCGAAGTTTAATAGAAGTATATGTTACACATATGCCACTACATTCCACTACACAAGCCCAGGAAACCTTTAATAAATAAAATAAAGTTGTCCTATTGCCCTACATGTGCCCCCTGTATAGTTGTTTTGCCATATGTTAGGAAATGTAGGGGGGAAGGAGGGTAACCCCCCCAAAAAATTTTTTTGCTCTTTTTCTTTTTTTTCTATCACCCTAGAAAGGTAAAACACGCCAGTGTTTTTTTGGGACTTTCCAATTTTTTTTCAAGCTCCTATCTATTGTATTGAACTTCTTCTGTTCTGACCTGGTGAAGTAACGTCTAGCGTAACTGGTAACGTTCAGTAAAATGATCATCTTAGTGAATTTGCATAATTACGATCCTTCGTCAGTGCGCAACTTTGCCTGGCGTAAGGGTGCGAAGTTGCGCAAGTCTATCTACTTTGCTAGCGAAAATTCGCCAGAGTCGGTGTTAGTGAATTTGCGAAGTTGCGATTTGACGTCATGCTGGCGAATTAGCGCTAGCGTTAGACGATTCGCGCTTTAGTGAATTTCCCCCAAGGAGAAAAGGAAAGTGGAGAATACAAGAAAACTCAGGACATCAAAGAAAGTTGGATAGGGGAACATAGAATAAAGTGACTAGGGAAGACAAGAACAGAAGGTTTTAATGGTGGGCCCCCCATTGTCTGTCCGGGACTAGATTTCTGTATTGGGACCATAGTCTAAGCTTTATGAAAGGTACAGGACACATGGGTACAACAGTCCTCTGCCTTTGCTTATTTATTGCACTGAATGCGTAATCTAATACACCACTCATCCTAGCCAAGAAATAAGTAATGTACAGAAAAAAAAACGACACTGTATGGAAAATGAAATCACTTAAATTGGGAACTTCAGCCTTCCAGTGTTGGCCATGTCCCCTTTTTCTGAAACTGTTTTTGACGGGCCGGCTCTATGGATGTTGCAGGTCTTTATGTCAGCAGAGAAATAGACGCTGCAGGCTTTTAATGGTGTTTGCTGTAATGCGGAGATAAATGTTCCCTGATGTTTTTGAAGCTAAAAGCTCAGTGTTGTATGATGGCTACGATAGCTCTCGCTTTTATACCTCCCCCTGCAGACTCTAGGCACAAGCTTCCCTTCTCACAGAAATGCATTAAGCCCAAATTCTTATATAATTGTCATATAAAAAAAAACTGTATCTTGTAAATTTGGACAAATGTAAAATACACTGCATTACGCTATCCAGATTTGAAGAACACATAGATTTACTAAATTCAGGATTCGAATATTTGATTGAATTTTCAAAAATATTCGAATTTCAAATATGCAAATTAGGCAAATTCGACCATCGAATATTCGAATTCGAATGGTTCGAATCTTCTAATTTAATTTTAATTCGAAAATTAGAAAATTAGATGGTCGAATACTTCCCCTTTAAATTTAAATTCGATCACCTAGTTCTCCAGATTAAACCTACCGAAATTGGGATCATTCCCTAAGACCGAATGGAAAAAATTCGATTGATCGTTTAAAAATCGTTCGAACATTCGATTCGAATCGAATTCGATCGAATTTCCCTATTCGATCATTTGATCGGTCGCATTGCGCTAAAAAATTCGAATTCAAATTTTTTTAATTCCCCACTATTCCCTGGTCGAATTTCGAATTTTTTTGCCATTCGAAATTCGACCCTTAGTAAATCTGCCCCTTACACTTACATTTCTTGCCCATCTAATCTAAATAGTACTAATATCATGAAATATCATGAAAATGCTGTATGGCTTTATTATTAGCTTTTATATGATGAGCAGAACATTCAGTTTTACCAGTTAGCCCCTTCTCCGTTGAAGGTTACAATCAAATTTCTCCAATCAGAAGCCAGTGGACTTGCCAGTATGATACTGGACTATGGAAACTAGAGGAACCAGAACAGAACCCACAGACACAGAAAGAACACATTTTGGGGCAAATTCACTAAGCATCGAAAATGCGCTAGCGTTGGCTTCGCCGACGTTCACCTCACTTCGCCAGACGAATTTTCACCAGCCCGGCGCGAATTCACAAAAATGCGAATTTGCGCTCAGGGTGCTGAACGTTAGCGAAGTTGCGCTACTGTTACTTCGCCAGGCAAAGTGCATTTACGCTAGCGATGCCTAATTTGCATACTGTGCGAATTTGAAAGTATAATAGAAGTATATGTTACAGCCACTACATTCCACTACACAAACCCAGGAAACCTTTAATAAATAAAATAAAGTTGTCCTATTGCCCTGCATGTGCCCCCTGTATAGTTGTGTTGCCATATGTTAGGAAATGTAGTGAGGGAAGGAGGATAACCCCCCAAAAAAAGACTATCACCCTAAAAAAAAGTAAAAGACGCCAGACTTTTTTTTGGGACTTTGAAAAAATTTCAAGTTTTTTTTTTTCTAATGTATTGAACTTCGCCAGGTCTGACCTGTTGAAGTAAAGTCTAGCGCAAGAGGTAACGTTCAGTAAAATGGGCATCTTAGTGAATTAGCGTAGTTACGTCCCTTCGTCAGTGCGCAACTTTGCCTGGTGTAAGGGTGCGAAGTTGCGCTAGTCTATCTACTTCGCTAGCCAAATTTCACCAGGGACATTGTCAAATTGACAAAGTTGCGAAATGACATCACGCTAGCATTAGACGCTTCGCGATTTCGTGAATTAGCCCCTTTGTGCTCTGGTCAGAATCAACCTCAAGACCGAAGAGTTACAAGGCAACAATTTTAATGACCTTTCTGTCCACGCTTACTATATTAATGCTTGATGCATCATCTTCCCCTAAATAACATGGATCTAACACAGGAATCAGGGTCCAGTAGACTTTACACTAAGCCATATTGTCTTCAATTCTGATTGTTTTGTAAACATTATACAAAAAGTCACCCATATAAGGTTGTCCTTTATTTTAACTCTATTGCCCCAGAAATAAACACTTATTGGACCATATACAGTGTATTGGAACCACTTATATCTTCTATCATTGTGTTACAGTTTCCCATTGAGTTACAGTTTCCCAGTGTCTGTGAGTACTGGGTTTACATATCCAAAGCAGTTTGTGGGGGTGCCAACCCCCCAAGAGTTGTAGAGGAGAGGTGTGGCTAAAAGAAGTGCAGTAAACAAGATAGCAAGATAGGTAATTGGCACAGGGGCCATGGACCTCTGGTTATGCGTACATTGTAGGACCCAACAGTTTGGTGGCTATGTGGTTAACCTTCATTCCTTAAACAAGGTATTTCAAATCTGTATAGAAAAAAGCAGGTACTTGCATCTTCCAGGCAGGCTTAGTCAAATCATCAAAGTAGTTTACTTTTGGGCACAGTGCCTGCCTTTTTCTATATGGTAATCTGATCCCTAAGCTGAGGGTTCAGGGCGATGCACCTGGACCTCTTCTCACAACTGGTGAGTAGTGATGGGCGAATTTATTTGCCAGGGGCGAATTCGCGGCGAATTCCCGCGATTCACCGCTGACGAATAAATTCGCAAAACGTCAGCGAAAATTCGCTAAAAAACGAGTTGTGCGTCGTTTTTGCCGCGACGCGCCCGAAAACGACGCGACGCACGTCGATAATGACACGATCAAAATGACACGACGCACGTCAAAAACGACTCGAGTCAAAAAACGTGTTGCGACTTGTTTCGCGAATTTTTCGCACGCACAGCTTCCTTTTATTTATCTCATACTTTCATGTCCGCTCCCCCACCATCATTAAAAGCCTCATTCTAAGGTAGAAACTCTCCGTGTTCAATTTGTTTTTAAGCAAATTTAGCATTCACGTCAGTTGCAATTTAATTTAACCTTGTTGTTACTTTGATAGCAAATGCTTTCTGTGATTAAAGGCTATTGATTATGTGCCCGTCGGTGAGACTGGCCACGAGTGACCCAGAAAGATCCCAAATGCCTGAGCTGAACTAACGCAAGGAGTGTGTATGGTTACAGCTCTTTAATTCAAAAATGAATTAAAGGGGTGTTTCACCTTTACGGTAACTTTTATTATGTTATAGAATGGCCAATTCTAAGCAACTTTTCAATTGGTTTTTATTATTTATTTGTTATAGTTTTATAGTTATTTGTCTTTTCGTCTGATTCTTTGCAACTTTCAAATGGGCGTCGCCGTCCCCTTCTAAAAAAACAAATGCTCTGTAAGGCTACACATGTATTGTTATTGCTACTTTTTATTGCTGATCCTTCTATTCAGACTCTCCTATTCACATTCCAGTCTCTTATTCAAATCAATGCATGGTTGCTAGGGTAATTTGGGCCCTAGTTACAAGACTGCTTAAAATGCAAATTGAAGAGCTGCTGAATAAAAAGCAAAATAACTCAAAAACCGTAAATAATAAAAAATTAAAACCAATTGCAAATTATCTCAGAATGCTGCTCTCTACATCATACTAAAAGTTATCTCAAAGGTGAACAACCCCTTTAAAAAATAATTGCTCTCTCATATGATATAAAATCACGTCCATGTCGTCAGAAAAAAAATTAAATTTTAACATTTTTCCACTAAAAGATAAATTTATCCACTAAAATGTAAGTTGCAAGGACAAGCAAACACTTTAAATGGATAGAGCGTTCCAAAAAGGCTTCTAACCACTATAATATATAGCGCAGAACAGATGGCGACTAATATCCAGGGACTGCTTACATCACTTACATGTTTATTTAAAATTAGAATGCACAGTTCAAAACAGTGGACGTCAATTAAAATGTATTTTTCCTCTAAATGTCAGCATTAAACCCAGATGCACAAATCCATATTATATCTAAATAAATATGGTCATTAGAATCCTACTAAGAGACTGAAATGCACCAGACATAAATATCCCTCTTAGTAGGATTATATGACAATATTATATGTATTTATGGATGATTTGATATCTGCTACTTTCCGGGTTTAAAGGGGTTGTTCACCTTTGAGTTAACTTTTAGTATAATGCAGAGAGTGATATTCTGAGACAATTTGCAAGTGGTTTTCATTTTTTATTGTTTGTGGTTTTATAGTTATTTAGCTTTTTATTCAGCAGTTCTCTAGTTTGCAGTGTCAGCAATTTGGTTTCTAGGGTACAAATTCCCCTAGCAACCCTGCATTGATTTGAATAAGAGACTGGATTATGAATAGGAGAGGGACTGAATAGAATGATAAGTAATACAAAGTAACAATAACAATACATTTGTAGCCTTACAGAGCATTTGTTTTTAGATGGTGTCAGTGACCCCCATTTGAAAGCTGCAAAGAAACAGAAGAAAACTGCAAATCATTAAAAAACTATGAAAAATAAATAATGAAGACCAATTGAAAAGTTTCTTAGAATTGGCCCTTCTACAATATACCAAAAGTTAATTTGAAGGTGAACCACCCCTTTAAATGCAAACGGTAACAAGAGAACGCTTTCTGGGTTGTGTAATAAAAGGTGCAAATGCTTTAAATCCCCTTTTCTCACAGTATTACCAGTGCAGGGCAACAATACATTATATTTTCATAACTTTAAGACAGTTTGATTTTTTTTTTCTTTGTTACTGTTCCTTTAAGACTCATAAACCTTGACTTTATTTATATTCTGGACTTCACTTGCTCTTTGACCTTTGTTAAATGAAATAAAACTGAAAGAAGTGAAAGAGGGCAGAATCAATGCTGGGTCAGTAAGTGTTTTATCCAAAGTGTTTTTATCTAAAGTCTTCAAGTCGTTCCGTCTTTCCCTTCAATGTCCTGCCTTGGCAGATCACCTTTTCTATATGGTTCAGTGTAATGTCATTCAAGTCCTATAGCATTTTTGATTTGTGGTTAACCCATCCTTTCCCGTCTCCTCCCCAGACTCAGTGGGGAATTGTATGATTGTAGGGTTTATTAACGGCTATGAAAATAACATATGTAAAATAATCACAAGGTTAAGTAAAACCATAAGCAACCTACTGAACAATATGCATGCAGGCTGGAGGGTGTTTTATTAATATTAATGGTTTGCTATTGGGTTTACAGTTTCTCAGTAGGGGGTGGGTTGCACTTCACTTAATTGGCTTCTGGGCAGCCATTGTTAATAAATAGTGATGGGCGAATCTCCCCAGTTTTGCTTCACCGAAAATTTTGCGAAATTCCAGAGAAATTCGCGAATTGGCGAAAAATTCGCGAAACGAGTCACGGCACGCTTTTGACGCGCAGTGCGTCAACTTCGATGCACGTCGTTATCGCGACTCGTTTTTTCAGAGAATTTTCGCCAGGCAAAATTTCCCTGGCGTCTCGAGAATTTATTTGCCAGCGGCGAATCGCGGGAGTTTGCCGTGAATTTGCCCCTGGCGAATAAATTCGCCCATCACTATTAATAAACTGTAACGGCTCCTATAGGAAGGTCATCAGCTTGGACCATTAGCTCACATTTATGGAACAGTCTAGATCAGTGATCCCCAACCAGTGGCTCATGAGTAGGGATGGGCGAATTTATTCACTAGGCGCAAATTCACAGCGAATTCCCACGATTCGCAGCTGGCTAATAAATTTGCTAAGCACCAGCAAATATTCACCTGGTGAAAATTCACTGGGGTAAAAAAAAAAAATGAGACGCGCGCTGAAAATGATGCGACGCGCGCCGAAAAAGACGCGACGTACACAGAAAACGTCACGCGCATCAAAAATGATAATCACGTCGTTTTGCAAATTTGTTGTAATTGCATAAAAAAAGTTGCAAGTTGTAATTGCATAAAAACTATGTGTACTCTCAAGTAGAGCCTCTTGTAGGCTGCCAGTCCACATAGATGCTACTAAATACCCAATGACAGCCCTTAAAGGGATCCTGTCATGGGAAAAATTTTTTTTTTTTAAATGCATCAGTTAATAGTGCTGTTCCAGAAGAATTCTGCATTGAAATCCATTTCTCAAAAGAGCAAACAGATTTTTTTATATTTCATTTTGAAATCTGACATGGGGCTAGACATATTGTCAATTTCCCAGCTGCCCCTGGTCATGTGACTTCTGCTCTGATAAACTTTAATCACTCTTTACTGCTGTACTGCAAGTTGGAGTGATATCACCCCTCCCTTTCCCCCACCCAGCAGCCTAATAAAAGAACAATGGGAAGGTAACCAGATAACAGCTCCCTAACACAAGATAACAGCTGACTGGTAGATCTAAGAACACTGAATAGTAAAACCCATGTCTCACTGCTTACTATTCAGTTACATTGAGAAGGAAAAACAACAGCCTGCCAGAAAGCAGTTCCCTCCTGAAGTGCTGGCACAAGTCACATGACTGGGGCAGCTGGGAAATTGACAAAATGGCTATCCCCATGTCAGATTTCAAAACTGAATATAAAAAAATCTGTTTGCTCTTTTGAGAAATGGATTTCAATGCCGAAGTTTACTGGAGCAGCACTATTAATCGATGCATTTAAAAAAAAACATGTTTTCCCGTGACAGTTTACTTTAATTGGCACCCACCTGGACTTTCTTCATGCTTGTGTTGCTCCCTGACTTTTTTTACATTTGCATATGGCTCATGGGTAAAAAAGGTTGGGGACCCCTGGTCCAGATCTATATATGACTACAGGAGAAGGAGAAGTCTCAGAGTCCTTCTGATAAACCAAAGCTTTTCACTGACACCTCAGACTTAAATTCACTCTTTATCTCAGCAAACCTTTCCTTGTTGAAGGATAAGCATTCCCAATATGCCTCGCTAGACTTAGACGAATGGGAACAAAAATGCAATTTAACAGCTAGATCGTTATATAAATCATTGCTCCAGACACTTTTCAGCATTCTGTCTGTCACTTCTTCTAAAAAAAAATAGCCTGGCTCATAAGAAAGCAGATCCAGGGAGCCATTCGGCTTAAGATGGAACTTGACAGATAATAAGGAACCAGCCTGGGGCAGCACTGCCATGAGTAATGCAACAAGCTCTGCAGTTCCTATTGATTCTGCAGGTACCTCGCCAGACACGATTGCTCCACTGACATCTCAGACACCTCGTATAGTTATCAGGAATGTTCTGATGGCACAAATGCAAAAATAAAAAGATGTAAAAAACGTTTGATACAGGCCAATGTGTCTCCTGTCTGCCCATTACTCTTGTGCATCCCTACTGAAGGGTGGTGAGATGTTCTTGTCCCAGCACAGCATTCATTTATCTACATAGTTGCGTTGGGTTGAAAAAAGACCAAAGTCCTTCAGGTTCAACACCTCCAAATGAACCTAGTGCACAGTATA
Organism: Xenopus borealis; assembly: GCA_024363595.1. Lineage (NCBI taxonomy): Eukaryota > Metazoa > Chordata > Amphibia > Anura > Pipidae > Xenopus > Xenopus borealis. The sequence goes on along the minus strand of CM044440.1, from coordinate 124,298,044 downwards.
GACACTCACACTGACCCCTCCAGGCCCGGACTGGCCATTTGTGGGTTAGGGCAAATGCCAGAGGGGCTGCTATAAGGTGCCATAGAAAGTCAGTATTTAGTGGGCTGGTGGTGGCTGTTTGGGCCTCTATGTGGGCTGATGGGCCTCTTGTGTACCTGAAAGGCCTATTTTAATTCTCAGTCCAGTCCTGGACCCCTCTATACACTCTGTGACACCTAGACCTGTAGGGGTGCCTCGGTCAGGGTCCTGGGCTGCTTTCCGCAATCTTTTAGGGTAAACGAAGCAGTCACAGAAGTTGCCCTCTTAATGGTAAGTGTCTAACATTTATTGTGTTATACAGTCAAGAACCCAAAAAGAAATGAAAAACAAAGAAATGTAAAACCTTGCACCAGGGCACTGGCTAAACACAGTCTAACTACAGGCTCCAACTTAATAGAAAAAAAGAACCAACAGTTTTACAACTTCTGGTAACCAGTATCTTTACTCTTACATTGCAGAGCAGCTCCTGCACTCAACCCCTTTTGAAGTGGAAGAGCCCTTGATAAAAAAAAGCTCAGTCAGGGACTTCAGCTGCAGCAATTTCCTTCCCACTCTCTTCTGTATCAAAGGATATGAATTATTCCATGTTCCAGGGTGTTGTATTATATAACCCAGCTGCTTTGTTACAGCTCACATAAACTATTTACAAGTATGGGACCTGTTATCCAGAATGCTTGGGACCTGTTATCCAGAATGCTTGGGACCTGGGATTTTCTGGACAATGGATATTTCTGTAATTTGGATCTTCATACCTTAAGTCTACGAGGAAATCATGTAAACATTAAATAAACCCAACAGGGCGATTTTGCTTCCAATAAGTACAATGTACAGTTTTATTATTACAGAGAAAAAGGACATATTCTTTGACACTCAAAGAGTGATGTTAAGAGTGAAGTTCTGCCACTAGAGTGAAATTCCCCCACTCTCCATTCATTTCTATGGCATCCAACATCTGTTATTTTACATCTCTGGCAGTAGTGAGTTGTAGTTCAACAACATCAACACGTGTATTTCTACTTCGGGAAAGCCCTACCTGGTGAAAGAGGGTCACATGTAGCCCATGCTCTATCATCACTAGTTGGTATTTGTCTGTTTTAACCAAAAAAGGGTTACATAAAAAAGATGTGTAGCCATGAGGGCAGCCATTCAGAAACAGGATACACAGTAGATAACAGATAAGTACTACTATAGTTTATATA